>CM055747.1:15402146-15442146 GCA_029465975.1 Dallia pectoralis | reverse complement strand
GGTTATTACTGTTTGTATAGACAGGTGTGTGTGTGTGCGTGTGTGTGTGTGTGTGGTTATTACTGTTTGTATAGACAGGTGTGTGTGTGTGTGTGTGTGTGTGGTTATTACTGTCTGTATAGACAGGTGTGTGTGTGTGCGTGTGTGTGTGTGTGGTTATTACTGTCTGTATAGACAGGTGTGTGTGTGTGTGTGTGTGTGGTTATTACTGTTTGTATAGACAGGTGTGTGTGTGTGTGTGTGTGTGTGTGTGGTTATTACTGTTTGTATAGACAGGTGTGTGTGCGTGTGTGTGTGTGTGGTTATTACTGTCTGTATAGACAGGTGTGTGTGTGTGTGTGTGTGTGTGTGTGTGGTTATTACTGTCTGTATAGACAGCTGTGTGTGTGTGTGTGTGTGTGTGTGTGGTTATTACTGTTTGTATAGACAGGTGTGTGCGTGTGTGTGTGTGTGTGTGTGTGTGTGTGGTTATTACTGTCTGTATAGACAGGTGTGTGTGTGTGTGTGTGTGTGTGTGTGGTTATTACTGTTTGTATAGACAGGTGTGTGTGTGTGCGTGTGTGTGTGTGTGGTTATTACTGTTTGTATAGACAGGTGTGTGTGTGTGTGTGTGTGTGGTTATTACTGTTTGTATAGACAGGTGTGTGTGTGTGTGTGTGGTTATTACTGTTTGTATAGACAGGTGTGTGTGTGTGTGTGCGTGTGTGTGTGGTTATTACTGTTTGTATAGACAGGTGTGTGTGTGTGTGTGTGTGTGGTTATTACTGTCTGTATAGACAGGTGTGTGTGTGTGTGTGTGTGGTTATTACTGTCTGTATAGACAGGTGTGTGTGTGTGTGTGTGTGTGGTTATTACTGTCTGTATAGACAGGTGTGTGTGTGTGCGTGTGTGTGTGTGTGGTTATTACTGTTTGTATAGACAGGTGTGTGTGTGTGGGTGTGTGTGTGTGTGGTTATTACTGTTTGTATAGACAGGTGTGTGTGTGTGCGTGTGTGTGTGTGTGGTTATTACTGTTTGTATAGACAGGTGTGTGTGTGTGCGTGTGTGTGTGTGTGGTTATTACTGTTTGTATAGACAGGTGTGTGTGTGTGTGTGTGTGTGTGTGTGTGGTTATTACTGTTTGTATAGACAGGTGTGTGTGCGTGTGTGTGTGTGTGGTTATTACTGTCTGTATAGACAGGTGTGTGTGTGTGCGTGTGTGTGTGTGTGGTTATTACTGTTTGTATAGACAGGTGTGTGTGTGTGTGTGTGTGTGGTTATTACTGTTTGTATAGACAGGTGTGTGTGTGTGCGTGTGTGTGTGTGTGGTTATTACTGTTTGTATATACAGGTGTGTGTGTGTGTGTGTGTGTGTGTGTGTGGTTATTTCTGTTTGTATAGACAGGTGTGTGTGTGTGCGTGTGTGTGTGTGTGGTTATTACTGTCTGTATAGACAGGTGTGTGTGTGTGCGTGTGTGTGTGTGTGGTTATTACTGTTTGTATAGACAGCTGTGTGTGTGTGTGTGTGTGTGGTTATTACTGTTTGTATAGACAGGTGTGTGTGTGTGCGTGTGTGTGTGTGTGGTTATTACTGTTTGTATAGACAGGTGTGTGTGTGTGTGTGTGTGTGTGTGTGTGTGGTTATTACTGTTTGTATAGACAGGTGTGTGTGCGTGTGTGTGTGTGTGGTTATTACTGTCTGTATAGACAGGTGTGTGTGTGTGCGTGTGTGTGTGTGTGGTTATTACTGTCTGTATAGACAGGTGTGTGTGTGTGCGTGTGTGTGTGTGTGGTTATTACTGTTTGTATAGACAGCTGTGTGTGTGTGTGTGTGTGTGTGTGTGGTTATTACTGTTTGTATAGACAGGTGTGTGTGTGTGTGTGTGGTTATTACTGTTTGTATAGACAGGTGTGTGTGTGTGCGTGTGTGTGTGTGTGGTTATTACTGTTTGTATAGACAGCTGTGTGTGTGTGCGTGTGTGTGTGTGTGGTTATTACTGTTTGTATAGACAGGTGTGTGTGTGTGTGTGTGTGGTTATTACTGTTTGTATAGACAGGTGTGTGTGTGTGCGTGTGTGTGTGTGTGGTTATTACTGTTTGTATAGACAGGTGTGTGTGTGTGGTTATTACTGTTTGTATAGACAGGTGTGTGTGTGTGCGTGTGTGTGTGTGTGGTTATTACTGTTTGTATAGACAGGTGTGTGTGTGTGGTTATTACTGTTTGTATAGACAGGTGTGTGTGTGTGGTTATTACTGTTTGTATAGACAGGTGTGTGTGTGTGGTTATTACTGTTTGTATAGACAGGTGTGTGTGTGTGGTTATTACTGTTTGTATAGACAGGTGTGTGTGTGTGGTTATTACTGTTTGTATAGACAGGTGTGTGTGTGTGGTTATTACTGTTTGTATAGACAGGTGTGTGTGTGTGGTTATTACTGTTTGTATAGACAGGTGTGTGTGTGTGGTTATTACTGTTTGTATAGACAGGTGTGTGTGTGTGGTTATTACTGTTTGTATAGACAGGTGTGTAAGGGACAGCTTTGTTGTCTCCTGTTCAGGTGTTCCTTGTAAAGAAGGTGACCGGACCTGATGCAGGTCAGTTATATGCAATGAAAGTCCTGAAGAAGGCCACATTAAAAGGTAAGTACAGTATTGAGCACTACTGCAGTCTGTTCTCCAACCGCAGGTTATTGTTCTACATGACTGTCATACAGATGTACTAATATTGTCTGGTATTACTAGTGAGGGACAGGGCTCGCACCAAGATGGAGCGAGATATTCTGGTGGAGGTCAACCACCCGTTTATCGTCCGACTCCACTATGGTTAGTAAACTCCTGACTCGTCTAACTGACATGATCATATTTACATGCCTGATGTGTGCAGAGAGAATCATTCAGAGATGAATATGTATGTTCACAGCGTTCCAGACGGAGGGGAAGGTATATCTGATACTGGAATTCCTCCGGGGTGGAGATCTATTCACACGACTATCAAAAGAGGTAGGCCCATGCAAAATGATTCAATTCTTTAGGTGGGTTTAGAGAAGCCATTATTGCCAGGGATCCTCGAGAAGGAACAGATGTGATTTATCTAACTGCTGTTGGCCTCTTTTCCTTCAGGTGATGTTTACAGAGGAGGATGTGAAGTTCTATTTGGCCGAGCTAGCTCTGGCTCTGGATCATCTCCACAGTCTGGGCATCATCTATAGAGACCTCAAACCTGAGAAGTACCTATTTCAATAATGCTTTAACATTACTTGTTCACAATGAAACAAATATTTGATCTCTGTATTTTTCTGTACGGTTTGGTGTTTATTTCCTGTAAAGTGTTTCTGCTAGCTAGTGTTTCTCTCTGGGATCTCTTTTATAGCATCCTGTTAGATGAGGAAGGCCATATTAAACTGACTGGTGAGTAATGCCCTGTTCCTCTATCATATTCACAAGGAGCAGGAAAGTGGTGTTATTTGTATGAATGCCCTTTCACTTGATTTGATTATGTTTCCATGCATATTATTAGACCA
Source organism: Dallia pectoralis (assembly GCA_029465975.1). NCBI lineage: Eukaryota > Metazoa > Chordata > Actinopteri > Esociformes > Umbridae > Dallia > Dallia pectoralis. The sequence goes on along the minus strand of CM055747.1, from coordinate 15,438,648 downwards.
ACACTCATTCAGATCAACTCACTTCAGTGCTCTTTTGTTTGTTCCAGACTTTGGCCTAAGTAAAGAGTCTATTGATCATGAGAACAAGGCCTACTCTTTCTGTGGAACAGTGGAGTATATGGCGCCAGAGGTCGTGAACCGCAGAGGACACACCCTTAGTGCTGACTGGTGGTCATATGGGGTGCTTATGGTAAGTGCCGGGTCATATGGGTCATATGGGGTGCTCATGGTAAGTGCCGGGTCATATGGGGTGCTTATGGTAAGTGCCGGGTCATATGGGTCATATGGGGTGCTCATGGTAAGTGCCGGGTCATATGGGGTGCTTATGGTAAGTGTCGGGTCATATGGGTCATATGGGGTGCTCATGGTAAGTGCCGGGTCATATGGGGTGCTTATGGTAAGTGCCGGGTCATATGGGTCATATGGGGTGCTCATGGTAAGTGCCGGGTCATATGGGTCATATGGGGTGCTCATGGTAAGTGCCGGGTCATATGGGGTGCTTATGGTAAGTGCCGGGTCATATGGGGTGCTTATGGTAAGTGCCGGGTCATATGGGGTGCTTATGGTAAGTGCCGGGTCATATGGGGTGCTTATGGTAAGTGCCGGGTCATATGGGGTGCTCATGGTAAGTGCCGGGTCATATGGGGTGCTTATGGTAAGTGCCGGGTCATATGGGTCATATGGGGTGCTTATAGTGTTATAGTGTCACCTGGATGGGTTTTGAATTGGGTATTACATTTGGTTTAGTGTCACCTGGATGGGTTTTGAATTGGGTATTACATTTGGTTTAGTGTCACCTGGATGGGTTTTGAATTGGGTATTCCATTTGGTTTAGTGTCACCTGGATGGGTTTTGAATTGGGTATTCCATTTGGTTTTATTTCACCTGGATGGGTTTTGAATTGGGTATTCCATTTGGTTTAGTGTCACCTGGATGGGTTTTGAATTGGGTATTACATTTGGTTTAGTGTCACCTGGATGGGTTTTGAATTGGGTATTACATTTGGTTTAGTGTCGCCTGGATGGGTTTTGAATTGGGTATTACATTTGGTTTAGTGTCGCCTGGATGGGTTTTGAATTGGGTATTACATTTGGTTTAGCGTCATCTGGATGGGTTTTGAATTGGGTATTCCATTTGGTTTTATTTCACCTGGATGGGTTTTGAATTTGGTATTCCATTTGGTTTAGTGTCACCTGGATGGGTTTTGAATTGGGTATTACATTTGGTTTAGTGTCACCTGGATGGGTTTTGAATTGGGTATTCCATTTGGTTTTATTTCACCTGGATAGGTTTTGAATTGGGTATTCCATTTGGTTTAGTGTCACCTGGATGGGTTTTGAATTGGGTATTACATTTGGTTTAGTGTCACCTGGATGGGTTTTGAATTGGGTATTACATTTGGTTTAGTGTCATCTGGATGGGTTTTGAATTGGGTATTCCATTTGGTTTAGTGTCACCTGGATGGGTTTTGAATTGGGTATTCCATTTGGTTTTATTTCACCTGGATGGGTTTTGAATTGGGTATTCCATTTGGTTTAGTGTCACCTGGATGGGTTTTGAATTGGGTATTCCATTTGGTTTTATTTCACCTGGATAGGTTTTGAATTGGGTATTACATTTGGTTTAGTGTCACCTGGATGGGTTTTGAATTGGGTATTACATTTGGTTTAGTGTCATCTGGATGGGTTTTGAATTGGGTATTACATTTGGTTTAGTGTCGCCTGGATGGGTTTTGAATTGGGTATTACATTTGGTTTAGTGTCACCTGGATGGGTTTTGAATTGGGTATTACATTTGGTTTAGTGTCATCTGGATGGGTTTTGAATTGGGTATTCCATTTGGTTTAGTGTCACCTGGATGGGTTTTGAATTGGGTATTACATTTGGTTTAGTGTCACCTGGATGGGTTTTGAATTGGGTATTCCATTTGGTTTTATTTCACCTGGATGGGTTTTGAATTGGGTATTCCATTTGGTTTAGTGTCACCTGGATGGGTTTTGAATTGGGTATTCCATTTGGTTTAGTGTCACCATGATGGGTTTTGAATTGGGTATTCCATTTGGTTTAGTGTCACCTGGATGGGTTTTGAATTGGGTATTCCATTTGGTTTAGTGTCACCTGGATGGGTTTTGAATTGGGTATTACATTTGGTTTAGTGTCACCTGGATGGGTTTTGAATTGGGTATTACATTTGGTTTAGTGTCATCTGGATGGGTTTTGAATTGGGTATTCCATTTGGTTTAGTGTCGCCTGGATGGGTTTTGAATTGGGTATTACATTTGGTTTAGTGTCACCTGGATGGGTTTTGAATTGGGTATTACATTTGGTTTAGTGTCATCTGGATGGGTTTTGAATTGGGTATTCCATTTGGTTTAGTGTCACCTGGATGGGTTTTGAATTGGGTATTACATTTGGTTTAGTGTCACCTGGATGGGTTTTGAATTGGGTATTCCATTTGGTTTTATTTCACCTGGATGGGTTTTGAATTGGGTATTCCATTTGGTTTAGTGTCACCTGGATGGGTTTTGAATTGGGTATTCCATTTGGTTTAGTGTCACCTGGATGGGTTTTGAATTGGGTATTCCATTTGGTTTAGTGTCACCTGGATGGGTTTTGAATTGGGTATTCCATTTGGTTTAGTGTCACCTGGATGGGTTTTGAATTGGGTATTCCATTTGGTTTTATTTCACCTGGATGGGTTTTGAATTGGGTATTCCATTTGGTTTAGTGTCACCTGGATGGGTTTTGAATTGGGTATTCCATTTGGTTTAGTGTCACCTGGATGGGTTTTGAATTGGGTATTCCATTTGGTTTAGTGTCACCTGGATGGGTTTTGAATTGGGTATTACATTTGGTTTAGTGTCACCTGGATGGGTTTTGAATTGGGTATTCCATTTGGTTTAGTGTCACCTGGATGGGTTTTGAATTGGGTATTCCATTTGGTTTTATTTCACCTGGATAGGTTTTGAATTGGGTATTCCATTTGGTTTAGTGTCACCTGGATGGGTTTTGAATTGGGTATTACATTTGGTTTAGTGTCACCTGGATGGGTTTTGAATTGGGTATTACATTTGGTTTAGTGTCATCTGGATGGGTTTTGAATTGGGTATTACATTTGGTTTAGTGTCGCCTGGATGGGTTTTGAATTGGGTATTCCATTTGGTTTAGTGTCGCCTGGATGGGTTTTGAATTGGGTATTACATTTGGTTTAGTGTCACCTGGATGGGTTTTGAATTGGGTATTACATTTGGTTTAGTGTCATCTGGATGTGTTTTGAATTGGGTATTACATTTGGTTTAGTGTCATCTGGATGGGTTTTGAATTGGGTATTCCATTTGGTTTAGTGTCGCCTGGATGGGTTTTGAATTGGGTATTACATTTGGTTTAGTGTCACCTGGATGGGTTTTGAATTGGGTATTACATTTGGTTTAGTGTCATCTGGATGGGTTTTGAATTGGGTATTCCATTTGGTTTAGTGTCACCTAAATGGGTTTTGAATTGGGTATTCCATTTGGTTTTATTTCACCTGGATGGGTTTTGAATTGGGTATTCCATTTGGTTTAGTGTCACCTGGATGGGTTTTGAATTGGGTATTCCATTTGGTTTAGTGTCACCTGGATGGGTTTTGAATTGGGTATTCCATTTGGTTTAGTGTCACCTGGATGGGTTTTGAATTGGGTATTCCATTTGGTTTTATTTCACCTGGATGGGTTTTGAATTGGGTATTCCAATTGGTTTTATTTCACCTGGATGGGTTTGGAATGGGGTATTCCATTTGGTTTAGTGTCATCTGGATGGGCAGGTCTGTTCTATGGATTATACTCCCATTTTTGGGCATTAAAGTAAAACTCTGTATCTCATCCACAGTTTGAGATGTTGACAGGAACACTGCCTTTTCAAGGGAAGGATCGGAAAGAAACTATGACAATGATACTGAAGTACGTTCTACTTTACCCGTCAATATTTAGTTGTTCCAGATTGACCAGGATGTTTCAAATCCTTTATGACTTTCTAATGTTCTCCTTTCACTAAACACTTGTATTTGCTGCAGGGCCAAGCTAGGAATGCCTCAGTTCTTGAGCCAAGAGGCTCAGTCACTCCTACGAAACCTGTTCAAACGCAACCCAGGAAACAGACTAGGTAATACATCTGTCACTGTAAGGAAGCAAAATAACATGTGTAAGAACTGTACTCACCTCTAATTGTCAACACCGTGTCATGCCTGAGGTGTGTAGTGACAAATGGCAATTAGGGCTGAGGTGTGTAGTGACAAATGAGCTGGACGGTCTCTAATAGAGAACATCATATAGGTGAGCTGGACGGTCTCTAATAGAGAACATCATATAGGTGAGCTGGACGGTCTTTAATAAAGAACATCATATAGGTGAAGCTGGACGGTCTCTAATAGAGAACATCATATAGGTGAGCTGGACGGTCTCTAATAGAGAACATCATATAGGTGAGCTGGACGGTCTTTAATAAAGAACATCATATAGGTGAAGCTGGACGGTCTCTAATAGAGAACATCATATAGGTGAGCTGGACGGTCTCTAATAGAGAACATCATATAGGTGAGCTGGACGGTCTCTAATAGAGAACATCATATAGGTGAGCTGGACGGTCTCTAATAGAGAACATCATATAGGTGAGCTGGACGGTCTCTAATAGAGAACATCATATAGGTGAGCTGGACGGTCTCTAATAGAGAACATCATATAGGTGAGCTGGACGGTCTCTAATAGAGAACATCATATAGGTGAGCTGGACGGTCTCTAATAGAGAACATCATATAGGTGAGCTGGACGGTCTCTAATAGAGAACATCATATAGGTGAGCTGGACGGTCTCTAATAGAGAACATCATATAGGTGAGCTGGACGGTCTCTAATAGAGAAGATCATATAGGTGAGCTGGACGGTCTCTAATAGAGAACATCATATAGGTGAGCTGGACGGTCTCTAATAGAGAACATCATATAGGTGAGCTGGACGGTCTCTAATAGAGAACATCATATAAGTGAGCTGGACGGTCTCTAATAGAGAACATCATATAGGTGAGCTGGACGGTCTCTAATAGAGAACATCATATAGGTGAGCTGGACGGTCTCTAATAGAGAACATCATATAGGTGAGCTGGACGGTCTCTAATAGAGAACATCATATAGGTGAGCTGGACGGTCTCTAATAGAGAACATCATATAGGTGGCTGGAGCTGGACGGTCTCTAATAGAGAACATCATATAGGTGAGCTGGACGGTCTCTAATAGAGAACATCATATAGGTGAGCTGGACGGTCTCTAATAGAGAACATCATATAGGTGAGCTGGACGGTCTCTAATAGAGAACATCATATAGGTGAGCTGGACGGTCTCTAATAGAGAACATCATATAGGTGAGCTGGACGGTCTCTAATAGAGAACATCATATAGGTGAGCTGGACGGTCTCTAATAGAGAACATCATATAGGTGAGCTGGACGGTCTCTAATAGAGAACATCATATAGGTGAGCTGGACGGTCTCTAATAGAGAACATCATATAGGTGAGCTGGACGGTCTCTAATAGAGAACATCATATAGGTGAGCTGGACGGTCTCTAATAGAGAACATCATATAGGTGAGCTGGACGGTCTCTAAACATCCTGTATTGTGTTGTTTCTTCAGGAGCAGGTCCAGATGGAGTAGCAGAGATTAAGAGACATTCCTTTTTCTCCACTATAGACTGGAATGTATGTATGCTTATTTATGTTGCTCCTGTTACATGGTTCTCCTTATTTATGTTGCTCCTGTTACATGGTACTCCTTATTTATGTTGCTCCTGTTACATGGTACTCCTTATTTATGTTTCTCCTGTTACATGGTACTCCTTATTTATGTTTCTCCTGTTACATGGTACTCCTTATTTATGTTGCTCCTGTTACATGGTACTCCTTATTTATGTTGCTCCTGTTACATGGTACTCCTTATTTATGTTGCTCCTGTTACATGGTACTCCTTATTTATGTTGCTCCTGTTACATGGTACTCCTTATTTATGTTGCTCCTGTTACATGGTACTCCTTATTTATGTTGCTCCTGTTACATGGTACTCCTTATTTATGTTGCTCCTGTTACATGGTACTCCTTATTTATGTTGCTCCTGTTACATGGTACTCCTTATTTATGTTGCTCCTGTTACATGGTACTCCTTGTTTATGTTGCTCCTGTTACATGGTACTCCTTGTTTATGTTGCTCCTGTTACATGGTACTCCTTGTTTATGTTTCTCCTGTTACATGGTACTCCTTGTTTATGTTGCTCCTGTTACATGGTACTCCTTATTTATGTTGCTCCTGTTACATGGTACTCCTTATTTATGTTGCTCCTGTTACATGGTACTCCTTATTTATGTTGCTCCTGTTACATGGTACTCCTTATTTATGTTGCTCCTGTTACATTTTTCTTGGTTCGCTCGTAGAAATTATTCAGGAGAGAAATCCCTCCCCCATTTAAACCTGTGGTCGGCAGACCAGATGACACCAACTACTTTGACAGTGAATTCACTGCAAAAACACCACGGGGTAAATACAATTACTTTTACATAACATAGTTACATAATTCTGTTTACCCAATTTTAATAAGGACTGGCCCTCAGATTCTCCCGGATGTCCTCCCAGTGCTAACGCCCACCAGCTGTTCAGGGGCTTTAGTTTTGTGGCCATCACTGAGGAGGAGAGTCATCCAACCCAGAACTCTACCAGCAGCACGACTCCCATACAGGTACTAAACACACATGTTACCCTATATGACCCATACAGGTACTAAACACACATGTTACCCTATATGACCCATACAGGTACTAAACACACATGTTACCCTATATGACCCATACAGGTACTAAACACACATGTTACCCTATATGAACCATACAGGTACTAAACACACATGTTACCCTATATGACCCATACAGGTACTAAACACACATGTTACCCTATATGACCCATACAGGTACTAAACACACATTTTACCCTATATGACCCATACAGGTACTAAACACACATGTTACCCTATATGACCCATACAGGTACTAAACACACATGTTACCCTATATGACCCATACAGGTACTAAACACACATGTTACCCTATATGACCCATACAGGTACTAAACACACATGTTACCCTATATGACCCATACAGGTACTAAACACACATGTTACGCTATATGACCCATACAGGTACTAAACACACATGTTACCCTATATGACCCATACAGGTACTAAACACACATGTTACGCTATATGACCCATACAGGTACTAAACACACATGTTACCCTATATGACCCATACAGGTACTAAACACACATGTTACCCTATATGACCCATACAGGTACTAAACACACATGTTACCCTATATGACCCATACAGGTACTAAACACACATGTTACCCTATATGACCCATACAGGTACTAAACACACATGTTACCCTATATGACCCATACAGGTACTAAACACACATGTTACGCTATATGACCCATACTGGTACTAAACACACATGTTACGCTATATGACCCATACAGGTACTAAACACACATGTTACCCTATATGACCCATACAGGTACTAAACACACATGTTACCCTATATGACCCATACAGGTACTAAACACACATGTTACGCTATATGACCCATACAGGTACTAAACACACATGTTACCCTATATGACCCATACAGGTACTAAACACACATGTTACCCTATATGACCCATACAGGTACTAAACACACATGTTACGCTATATGACCCATACAGGTACTAAACACACATGTTACCCTATATGACCCATACAGGTACTAAACACACATGTTACCCTATATGACCCATACTGGTACTAAACCCACATGTTACCCTATATGACCCATACAGGTACTAAACACACATGTTACCCTATATGACCCATACAGGTACTAAACACACATGTTACCCTATATGACCCATACAGGTACTAAACACACATGTTACCCTATATGACCCATACAGGTACTAAACACACATGTTACCCTATATGACCCATACAGGTACTAAACACACATGTTACCCTATATGACCCATACAGGTACTAAACACACATGTTACCCTATATGACCCATACAGGTACTAAACACACATGTTACCCTATATGACCCATACAGGTACTAAACACACATGTTACGCTATATGACCCATACAGGTACTAAACACACATGTTACCCTATATGACCCATACAGGTACTAAACACACATGTTACCCTATATGACCCATACAGGTACTAAACACACATGTTACCCTATATGACCCATACAGGTACTAAACACACATGTTACCCTATATGACCCATACAGGTACTAAACACACATGTTACCCTATATGACCCATACAGGTACTAAACACACATGTTACCCTATATGACCCATACAGGTACTAAACACACATGTTACCCTATATGACCCATACAGGTACTAAACACACATGTTACCCTATATGACCCATACAGGTACTAAACACACATGTTACGCTATATGACCCATACTGGTACTAAACACACATGTTACGCTATATGACCCATACAGGTACTAAACACACATGTTACCCTATATGACCCATACAGGTACTAAACACACATGTTACGCTATATGACCCATACAGGTACTAAACACACATGTTATGCTACATGACCCATACAGGTACTAAACACACGTTACCCTATATGACCCATACAGGTACTAAACACACATGTTACCCTATATGACCCATACAGGTACTAAACACACATGTTACGCTATATGACCCATACAGGTACTAAACACACATGTTATCATATATGACCCATACAGGTACTAAACACACGTGTTACGCTATATGACCCTTTCTCTGTCTTTCCAGCAACACAGAAACGCAGCTCAGTTTAGTGACGTCTACGATGTGAAGGAGGACATTGGTGTGGGTTCATATTCCGTTTGCAAACGCTGTGTTCAGAAAAGCAACCGGATGGATTATGCTGTGAAGGTGAGCTGTGATGCCGTCCTTAAACACTGTCATAGAGTCTCAGTATGGGGCCTTTATTGTGAAGGTGAGCTGTGATGCCGTCCTTAAACACTGTCATAGAGTCTCAGTATGGGGCCTTTATTGTGAAGGTGAGCTGTGATGCCGTCCTTAAACACTGTCATAGAGTCTCAGTATGGGGCCTTTATTGTGAAGGTGAGCTGTGATGCCGTCCTTAAACACTGTCATAGAGTCTGTCTTTTATTGGTATGATGTTTTTCACTGTTGTCATCCCAGATCATCGATAAGGCCAAGAGGGACCCCACTGAAGAGGTGGAGATTCTCATGCGCTACGGACAGCACCCAAACATCATCACCCTTAAAGATGTGAGTCCTAACACCATCAGTATACGGTTAGGGGTAACCCTAACCCGGGTAACCCTAACCCACCTAACCCTAACCCTGTTTGCTGTATTGTTGAGTCCTGTTGGCTGTGACAATCTCTCGGGGTGACCGTGTGAGGTGTTGTGGTGACTAGGTTTATGAAGACATGCGCTCTGTTTACGTGGTGACCGAGCTGATGAAAGGAGGGGAACTGCTGGACAAAATCCTCAGACAGAAGTTCTTCTCTGAGAGGGAGGCCAGCGCGGTTCTCCACACCATCACCAAAACTGTGGAGTACCTGCATGTACAGGGGGTAAGCACTCACCATCACTGAGGAACATCATACAGATCTGGGTGCTGAGTATGTCTTCTGTGACCTGGAGGTGTTGGCATCTTCCTGTTGACTGTATATTGGGCCTTTTACAACAATAACATGAGCCTTCAAATGGAGAGCTGGTCTAAAGTGCTGCATTGAAGTGTCATTGCAAAATGGTTTCTTCTGGTGGATGTGTGAAGGATATAAAGCAGAATGGTTTGCGAAGGAGCAGAGAACATGTCTGGCTCTTTGTATCTTCTTAAGAGAAATTGCTTCAACGAGACATTGAAACTTGTTGATGTCAACAACAAAACAAAATGGAAATTTATCTAGAAGGGAAGTGGTGTAAATAAAGTAACTGTTTGCCCCTCTGTGGCACAGTGATTTGAATGTGTTGCCTTATAGCACAGTTGTATTAAAGTCAAGTTTTATATCGTGGAATCAGCATTTAATGTCTGTGAGTCCAGAATACAATGCCTCAAGTTGACACATGATCTGTGTGACAAGCTGGATAGTGTGAGGGTTGTCATGATCTAGCCTGGTTTATTTCAATGTAATGATGGAGTGTCTGTCTTTCTGCTCAGGTTGTCCACAGAGACCTGAAGCCCAGTAACATACTGTACGTAGATGAGTCTGGAAATCCTGAGTCCATCCGGATCTGTGACTTTGGCTTCGCTAAACAGCTGAGAGCTGAAAACGGTCTCCTGATGACTCCCTGCTACACAGCAAACTTTGTAGCCCCTGAGGTGCTTCCAGCACATATTTGACCAGTACCAGCATGCCTGAGTTGTCATCAGTATAACTAGTCACATCTAGATGTACAGGCTATTTTCTCCCTGTATTTCATTGCAGTAAATAATACCTTCTGTGGTTGGTAGGTCTTAAAGAAACAAGGTTATGATGCAGCCTGTGATATCTGGAGTCTGGGAGTGCTTCTCTACACAATGCTAACTGGGTAAGTGGCTAATATCCAGTATGAAACACAATGCTAACTGGGTAAGTGGTTAATATACAGGCAAGAGCTAATATACAGTATGAAACACAATGCTAACTGGGTAAGTGGCTAATATACAGGCAATAGCTAATATACAGTATGAAACACAATGCTAACTGGGTAAGTATACAGGCAATACCTAGTATACAATATACAGGCAATAGCTAATATACAGTATGAAACACAATGCTAACTGGGTAAGTGGCTAATATACAGGCAATAGCTAATATACAGTATGAAACACAATGCTAACTGGGTAAGTGGCTAATATACAGGCAATAGCTAATATACAGTATGAAACACAATGCTAACTGGGTAAGTGGCAATATACAGGGCAGTATGAAACACAATGCTAACTGGGTAAGGCAATATACAGGCAATAGCTAATATACAGTATGAAACACAATGCTAACAATATACAGGAAACACAATGAAACACAATGCTAACTGGGTAAGTGGCAATATACAGGCAATAGCTAGTATACAGTATGAAACACAATGCTAACTGGGTAAGTGGCTAATATACAGGCAATAGCTAATATACAGTATGAAACACAATGCTAACTGGGTAAGTGGCTAATATACAGGCAATAGCTAATATACAGTATGAAACAATGCTAACTGGGTAAGTGGCAATATACAGGCAATACCTAGTATACAGTATGAAACACAATGCTAACTGGGTAAGTGGCTAATATACAGGCAATAGCTAATATACAGTATGAAACACAATGCTAACTGGGTAAGTGGCTAATATACAGGCAATAGCTAATATACAGTATGAAACACAATGCTAACATATACAGGCTAATATACAGTATGAAACACAATGCTAACTGGCTAATATACAGGTGGTATGAAACACAATGCTAACTGGGTAAGGCTAAATACAGGCTAATATACAGTATGAAACACAATGCTAACTGGGTAAGTGGTTAATATACAGGCAAGAGCTAATATACAGTATGAAACACAATGCTAACTGTGTAAGTGGCTAATATACAGGCAATAGCTAATATACAGTATGAAACACAATGCTAACTGGGTAAGTGGCTAATATACAGGCAATAGCTAATATACAGTATGAAACACAATGCTAACTGGGCAATAGCTAATATACAGGCAATAGCTAATATACAGCAATAGCTAATATATGAAACACAATGCTAACTGGGTAAGTGGCTAATATACAGGCAATAGCTAATATACAGTATGAAACACAATGCTAACTGGGTAAGTGGCAAATATACAGGCAATAGCTAATATACAGTATGAAACACAATGCTAACTGGGTAAGTGGCTACAGTTATAAACAGTATACATTGTGTTTCATAATGTTTATTAGCTATTGACAACTGTGTAAGTGGCTAATTTACAGGCAATAGCTAATATACAGTATGAAACACAATGCGAACTGGGTAAGTGGTTAATATACAGGCAAGAGCTAATATACAGTATGAAACACAATTCTAACTGGGTAAGTGGCTAATATACAGGCAATAGCTAATAAACAGTATGAAACACAATGCTAACTGTGTAAGTGGCTAATATACAGGCAATAGCTAATATACAGTATGAAACACAATGCTAACTGGGTTAGTGGCTAATATACAGTATGAAACACAATGCTAACTGTGTAAGTGGCTAATATACAGGCAATAGCTAATATACAGTATGAAACACAATGCTAACTGGGTAAGTGGCTAATATACAGGCAATAGCTAATATACAGTATGAAACACAATGCTAACTGGGTAAGTGGCTAATATACAGTATGAAACACAATGCTAACTGGGTAAGTGGTTAATATACAGGCAAGAGCTAATATACAGTATGAAACACAATGCTAACTGGGTAAGTGGCTAATATACAGGCAATAGCTAATATACAGTATGAAACACAATGCTAACTGTGTAAGTGGCTAATATACAGGCAATAGCTAATATACAGTATGAAACACAATGCTAACTGGGTAAGTGGCTAATATACAGGCAATACCTAGTATACAGTATGAAACACAATGCTAACTGGGTAAGTGGCAATATACAGGCAATACCTAGTATACAGTATGAAACACAATGCTAACTGGGTAAGTGGCTAATATACAGGCAATAGCTAATATACAGTATGAAACACAATGCTAACGGGTAAGTGGCTAATATACAGGCAATAGCTAATATACAGTATGAAACACAATGCTAACTGGGTAAGTGGCTAATATACAGGCAATAGCTAATATACAGTATGAAACACAATGCTAACTGGGTAAGTGGCTAATATACAGGCAATAGCTAATATACAGTATGAAACACAATGCTAACTGTGTAAGTGGCTAATATACAGGCAATAGCTAATATACAGTATGAAACACAATGCTAACTGGGTAAGTGGCTAATATACAGGCAATAGCTAATATACAGTATGAAACACAATGCTAACTGGGTAAGTGGCTAATATACAGTATGAAACTCAATGCTAACTGGGTAAGTGGCTAATATACAGGCAATAGCTAATATACAGTATGAAATATACCTTACACAAATACAATATGCCCAATAAAGTAATTTTCTATCTTTTAAAGTCCTTTTAAAGTATGTTTTTCTTGTTATGTTAAAGGTTCACTCCTTTTGCCAATGGACCAGAGGACACCCCTGAAGTGATCTTGGCTCGTATAGGGAGTGGAAAGTTTTCTCTGACAGGAGGCTACTGGAACTCTGTCTCAGCAGAGGCCAAGGTCTGTTCTCAACATCTGTTGAAATAAAGTGCTCTCTCTAATACAGTGTTTCACCCAGGTGGAGGGGATTGTAAAGGAGTAGGGGATTGGAAAGGAGGAGGGGATTGGAAAGGGGGAGAGGATTGGAAAGTTAATGTATCAATGTTGGCTGCTCCTTTAAATATATTTTATTTTTGCATAAAATATGTATGCAAAAATAGACCCGCCAAATATGCAGAGCAGGGGGTCTATGTCATGTTTTCTAAGGTAAAAGGCAATATTATTTCCTTCAAAACTTGGGTACAAGCCTTAAACTTCTTTGCATAGCACGTTGGGTTGCTTCTATGTATCAATTTCAGTACATACATGCTTGCTAATGTTAGCAAAGTTATTACATTATTACGGTTGCATTAGCTCTTACGTTACACAGAAATGTGTCTGTGTAAATAAACTCAATGAACAGTTGCGTTCTACCTTATATATCTACAATCACGTGTTTTCCTCTTGCGTGTTTGTGCTCGTAAATACTTGTTTCGCGAGCAGGTTTGCACAGTGTTTATCGCCAGACTTGACAATGTGGTAATGTTGACAACTGTCTGTAGGACCTAGTATATAAAGGCTGTATGTATCTCTACACTTAGTAAACATAACTGTCTTTAGGACCTAGTATATAAAGGCTGTATGTATCTCTACACTGTCAGTAAACACAACTGTCTGTAGGACCTAGTATATAAAGGCTGTATGTATCTCTACACTGTCAGTAAACACAACTGTCTGTAGGACCTAGTATATAAAGGCTGTATGTATCTCTACACTGTCAGTAAACACAACTGTCTGTAGGACCTAGTATATAAAGGCTGTATGTATCTCTACACTTAGTAAACACAACTGTATATAAAGGCTGTATGTATCTCTACACTTAGTAAACACAACTGTCTTTAGGACCTAGTATATAAAGGCTGTATGTATCTCTACACTGTCAGTAAACACAACTGTCTGTAGGACCTAGTATATAAAGGCTGTATGTATCTCTACACTTAGTAAACACAACTGTCTTTAGGACCTAGTATATAAAGGCTGTATGTATCTCTACACTGTCAGTAAACACAACTGTCTTTAGGACCTAGTATATAAAGGCTGTATGTATCTCTACACTTAGTAAACACAACTGTCTTTAGGACCTAGTATATAAAGGCTGTATGTATCTCTACACTGTCAGTAAACACAACTGTCTGTAGGACCTAGTATATAAAGGCTGTATGTATCTCTACACTTAGTAAACATAACTGTCTTTAGGACCTAGTATATAAAGGCTGTATGTATCTCTACACTGTCAGTAAACACAACTGTCTTTAGGACCTAGTATATAAAGGCTGTATGTATCTCTACACTGTCAGTAAACACAACTGTCTTTAGGACCTAGTATATAAAGGCTGTACGTATCTCTACACTGTCAGTAAACACAACTGTCTTTAGGACCTAGTATATAAAGGCTGTATGTATCTCTACACTGTCAGTAAACACAACTTTCTTTAGGACCTAGTATATAAAGGCTGTATGTATCTCTACACTGTCAGTAAACACAACTGTCTTTAGGACCTAGTATATAAAGGCTGTATGTATCTCTACACTGTCAGTAAACACAACTGTCTTTAGGACCTAGTATATAAAGGCTGTATGTATCTCTACACTGTCAGTAAACAGAACTGTCTTTAGGACCTAGTATATAAAGGCTGTATGTATCTCTACACTGTCAGTAAACACAACTGTCTTTAGGACCTAGTATATAAAGGCTGTATGTATCTCTACACTGTCAGTAAACACAACTGTCTTTAGGACCTAGTATATAAAGGCTGTATGTATCTCTACACTGTCAGTAAACACAACTTTCTTTAGGACCTAGTATATAAAGGCTGTATGTATCTCTACACTGTCAGTAAACACAACTGTCTTTAGGACCTAGTATATAAAGGCTGTATGTATCTCTACACTGTCAGTAAACACAACTGTCTTTAGGACCTAGTATATAAAGGCTGTATGTATCTCTACACTGTCAGTAAACAGAACTGTCTTTAGGACCTAGTATATAAAGGCTGTATGTATCTCTACACTGTCAGTAAACACAACTGTCTTTAGGACCTAGTATATAAAGGCTGTATGTATCTCTACACTGTCAGTAAACACAACTGTCTGTAGGACCTAGTATATAAAGGCTGTATGTATCTCTACACTCAGTAAACAGAACTGTCTGTAGGACCTAGTATATAAAGGCTGTATGTATCTCTACACTGTCAGTAAACACAACTGTCTTTAGGACCTAGTATATAAAGGCTGTATGTATCTCTACACTGTCAGTAAACACAACTGTCTGTAGGACCTAGTATATAAAGGCTGTATGTATCTCTACACTGTCAGTAAACACAACTGTCTTTAGGACCTAGTATATAAAGGCTGTATGTATCTCTACACTGTCAGTAAACACAACTGTCTTTAGGACCTAGTATATAAAGGCTGTATGTATCTCTACACTGTCAGTAAACACAACTGTCTGTAGGACCTAGTATATAAAGGCTGTATGTACTCTACACTGTCAGTAAACACAACTGTCTTTAGGACCTAGTATATAAAGGCTGTATGTATCTCTACACTGTCAGTAAACACAACTGTCTTTAGGACCTAGTATATAAAGGCTGTATGTACTCTACACTGTCAGTAAACACAACTGTCTTTAGGACCTAGTATATAAAGGCTGTATGTATCTCTACACTGTCAGTAAACACAACTGTCTTTAGGACCTAGTATATAAAGGCTGTATGTATCTCTACACTGTCAGTAAACACAACTGTCTGTAGGACCTAGTATATAAAGGCTGTATGTATCTCTACACTGTCAGTAAACACAACTGTCTTTAGGACCTAGTATCCAAGATGCTGCATGTCGACCCCCATAAGAGGCTAACAGCAGCTCAAGTGCTACGACACCCCTGGATCGTAAACAAGGACCAGCTACCCAAGTACCAGCTGAATAGACAGGACGCTCCTCATTTGGTTAAGGTAATAGACAGGACGCTCCTCATTTGGTTAAGGTAATAGACAGGACGCTCCTCATTTGGTTAAGGTAATAGACACGACGCTCCTCATTTGGTTAAGGTAATAGACACGACGCTCCTCATTTGGTTAAGGTAATAGACATGACGCTCCTCATTTGGTTACGGTAATAGACACGACACTCCTCATTTGGTTAAGGTAATAGACATGACGCTCCTCATTTGGTTAAGGTAATAGACATGACGCTCCTCATTTGGTTACGGTAATAGACACGACGCTCCTCATTTGGTTAAGGTAATAGACATGACGCTCCTCATTTGGTTAAGGTAATAGACAGGACGCTCCTCATTTGGTTAAGGTAATAGACACGACGCTCCTCATTTGGTTAACACGACGCTCCTCATTTGGTTACGGTAATAGACATGTCGCTCCTCACACAGGGAGCGATGGAGGCGACTTACTCTGCTCTGAACATGCATCTTCCTCCTGTGCTGGACCCCGTTGGACGCTCCTCGTTAGCTCAACGGAGAGGAGTGAAGAAGTTGACCTCCACCGCTCTGTGATCTGCCGTTCACTAGTATGAATGTGTTTAATGCTTCATTTATCAGTGTGACTCAACACTCCTGCTGTGTTACAACTGTAAGACCAACACAATACTTTCATCTGTTCACACAATACTATCATCTGTTCACACAATACTGTCATCTGTTCACATAATACTGTCATCTGTTCACATAATAGTGTACAACTGTAAGACCAACACAATACTGTCATCTGTTCACATGATAGTGTACAACTGTAAGACCAACACAATACTGTCATCTGTTCACATAATAATGTACAACTGTAAGACCAACACAATACTGTCATCTGTTCACATGATAGTGTACAACTGTAAGACCAACACAATACTGTCATCTGTTCACATGATAGTGTACAACTGTAAGACCAACACAATACTGTCATCTGTTCACATGATAGTGTACAACTGTAAGACCAACACAATACTGTCATCTGTTCACATGATAGTGTACAACTGTAAGACCAACACAATACTGTCATCTGTTCACATGATAGTGTACAACTGTAAGACCAACACAATACTGTCATCTGTTCACATGATAGTGTACAACTGTAAGACCAACACAATACTGTCATCTGTTCACATGATAGTGTACAACTGTAAGACCAACACAATACTGTCATCTGTTCACATGATAGTGTACAACTGTAAGACCAACACAATACTGTCATCTGTTCACATGATAGTGTACAACTGTAAGACCAACACAATACTGTCATCTGTTCACATAATAATGTACAACTGTAAGACCAACACAATACTGTCATCTGTTCACATAATAATGTACAACTGTAAGACCAACACAATACTGTCATCTGTTCACATAATAATGTACAACTGTAAGACCAACACAATACTGTCATCTGTTCACATAATAATGTACAACTGTAAGACCAACACATTCTGTCATCTGTTCACATAATAGTGTACTTGCTTGTACAATCACCACTGCCGACATGAGCTGACAACTCTTGGGAAGGCTAATCTGTATATATTATTTTATTAAATTAGATATATTTACTACGAAATATCATTCAGTATACACGGGTTCTTATGTGCGTTTAAACAGATTTAGTTTAGCACTGGAAAAGGGAGACGTTTTAGGAGATTTTCTCTGGTGGCAAGGAACATCAGATGGTGAACCCCCCAACCCCGCAATTCAGAAACATTTCTAACCACCACCCCAATTCAGAAACATTCTTACCCCCCCAATTCAGAAACATTCTTACCCCCGCAATTCAGAAACATTCCTAACCACCACTCCAATGCAGAAACATTCCTACCCCTGCCCCAATTCTGAAACATTCCTACCCCTGACCCAATTCTGAAACATTCCTACCCCTGACCCAATTCTGAAACATTCCTACCCCCGCCCCAATTCTGAAACAGTCCTACCCCCGCCCCAATTCTGAAACATTCCTACCCCCGCCCCAATTCTGAAACATTCCTACCCTCGCCCCAATTCTGAAACATTCCTACCCCCGCCCCAATTTTGAAACATTCTTAACCCCGTCCCAATTCTGAAACATTCCTACCCCCGAGATACACTTCTGTTAATCTGAAAAGTTTTTATAGGTGTAACCGATATAGGACTGTTTCGAATTTGCTTATACACATCTTCTGACAAACTTCCTGATTCTTTAACAATCAGTTTACAAAGACCTTGATCTAGAAGTTGATCTAGAAGAATTGTCATTTCTCTCCTCCAGTGTAACTTCAGAGGCCTCTGTATTGGGGCAGAGCCTGTGGTCAGAAGAGTGCTTGCTTTACTCAGTTTTTCTACTTTTTTGTCCTTTTCATGATTATAAAGGGAAATGCGTGAAAAATAAATATACTGTACTCATGGCAATTAAGATGACATTTCAACTATACTTTTAAGAGAATATTAAGAATGTATTTTTGTATGTGGATGAATGAAACATTTTCTATTTGGTGTAGACATCTGAGGATGCTACAGAGTGTCAGAACGATGTTGTAAAGGAAATATCCTTCTGAGAAGCTGCTGTATAAATGTAATCTGCTAAATATAGGTAAGAGGAGATGCTGTATTTGCCCTCTTATTTGTCTCCGACTGGTTTACATATGCTTTACAGCAACGTGTTTGTCTCGGATGTGGTCTAGGCATGTTATTATTCTGTAAACTTAAGAAAATTATCATCATTGCATTAAATAAATAAACTATCAAACAGTGTATCAGTAGTTACATGTTTGTGCCAGGCTGGTGCCAGGACCAAGTAACTGTGAAGGCTATTGGTCAGGAGGAACATAAAGCACCCTGTGGCACCATTACCCCGGAATACGTTACTATGTTACCCCGGTATACGTTACTATATTACCCTGGAATACGTTACCCCGGAATACGTTACTATGTTACCCCAGAATACGTTACTATATTACCCCGGAATACGTTACTATATTACCCCGGTATGTTACTATATTACCCCGGAATACGTTACTATATTACCCCGGTATGTTACTATATTACCCCGGTATACGTTACTATATTACCCCGGTATATGACCCCAGTACATTACCCCGGTATATGACCCCAGTACATTACCCCGGTATACGTTACTATATTACCCCGGTATGTTACTATTTTACCCCGGTATAGGTTACTACATTACCCCGGTATACGGTATATGACCCCAGTACATCACCCCGGTATACGTTACTATATTACCCCGGAATACGTTACTATATTACCCCGGAATACGTTACTATATTACCCCGGTATATGACCCCAGTACATTACCCCGGAATACGTTACTATATTACCCCGGAATACATTACTATATTACCCCGGTATATGACCCCAGTACATTACCCCGGAATACGTTACTATATTACCCCGGAATACGTTACTATATAACCCCAGTACATTACCCCGGAATACGTTACTATATTACCCCGGAATACGTTACTATATTACCCCGGAATACGTTACTATATTACCCCGGTATGACTCCAGTACATTACCCCGGAATACGTTACTATATTACCCCGGTATATGACCCCAGTACATTACCCCGGAATACGTTACTATATTACCCCGGAATACATTACTATATTACCCCGGTATATGACCCCAGTACATTACCCCGGAATACGTTACTATATTACCCCGGAATATGTTACTATATTACCCCGGAATACGTTACTATATTACCCCGGAATACGTTACTATATTACCCCGGTATGACTCCAGTACATTACCCCGGAATACGTTACTATATTACCCCGGTATACGTTACTATATTACCCCAGAATACGTTACTATATTACCCCGGAATACGTTACTTTATTACCCCGGAATACATTACTATATTACCCCGGTATGACTCCAGTATATTACCTCGGAATATGTTACTATATTACCCCAGAATACATTACCCCGGTATACGTTACTATGTTACCCCGGTATATGACCCCAGTACATTACCCCGGTATACGTTACTATGTTACCACGGAATATGTTACTATATTACCCTGGTATACGTTACTATATTACCCCGGAATACGTTACCCCGGAATACGTTACTATAATACCCCGGTATATGACCCCAGTACATTACCCCGGAATACATTACTATATTACCCTGGTATATGACCCCAGTATATTACCCTGGTATATGACCCCAGTAAATTACCCCGGTATACGTTACTATATTACCCCGGTATACGTTACTACATTACCCCGGTATACGTTACTATATTACCCCGGTGTACGTTACTATATTACCCCGGTATATGACCCCAGTATATTACCCCGGTATACGTTACTATATTACCCCGGTATACGTTACTATATTACCCCGGTATACGTTACTATATTACCCCGGTATACGTTACTATATTACCCCGGAATACATTACTATATTACCCTGGTATATGACCCCAGTACATTACCCCGATATACGTTACTACATTACCCCGGTATACGTTACTACATTACCCCGGTATACGTTACTACATTACCCCGGAATACATTACTATATTACCCTGGTATATGACCCCAGTACATTACCCCGGTATATGACCCCAGTACATTACCCCGGTATACGTTACTATATTACCCTGGTATATGTTACTATATTACCCCGGTATACGTTACTATATTACCCCGGAATACGTTACTATATTACCCCGGAATACGTTACTTTATTACCCCGGAATACGTTACTATATTACCCCGGTATGACTCCAGTATATTACCTCGGAATATGTTACTATATTACCCCGGAATACATTACCCCGGTATACGTTACTATGTTACCCTGGTATATGTTACTATATTACCCCGGTATACGTTACTATATTACCCCGGTATATGACCCCATACGTTACTATATTACCCCGGTATATGACCCCAGTACGTTACTATATTACCCCGGTATATGACCCCAGTACTATATTACTATATTACCCCGGTATATGACCCCAGTACGTTACTATATTATTACGTTACTATATTACCCCGGTATATACGTTACTATATTACCCCGGTATATGACCCCATTACGTTACTATATTACCCCGGTATATGACCCCAGTACGTTACTATATTACCCCGGTATATGAGCCCAGTACGTTACTATATTACCACGGTACATTACTATATTACCCCGGTATATGACCCCAGTACGTTACTATATTACCCCGGTACGTTACTATATTACCCCGGTATATGACCCCAGTACGTTACTATATTACCCCGCGTTTATATTACCCCGGCACGTTACTATATTACCCGGTATATGATATGACCCGTTACTATATTACCCCCGGTATATAACCTCAGTACTATATTACGTTACTATATTACCCCGGTATATGACCCCAGTGCGTTACTATATTACCCCGGTATATGACCCCAGTACGTTACTTTATTACCAGTGCGTTACTATATTACCCCGGTATATGACCTCAGTACGTTACTATATTACCCCAGTACGTTACTATATTACCCGGTATATGACCTCAGTGCGTTACTATATTACCCCGTACGTTACTATATTACCCCGGTATATGACCTCAGTACGTTACTATATTACCCCGGTACGTTACTATATTACCCCGGTATATGACCTCAGTACGTTACTATATTACCTCAGTACGTTACTATATTGCCGGTATTATCCTCTTTACATTGGCTGCCTGTTACGGCTAGGGCAGACTTTACAGCTTTATTGTTAAGCATTACATGGACCCCAGTACATTACCCCGGTATACGTTACTATATTACCCCGGTATATGTTACTATATTACCCCGGTATACGTTACTATATTACCCGGTATACGTTACTATATTACCGGTATACGTTACTATATTACCCCGGTATATGTTACTATATTACCGGTATACGTTACTATATTACCCCGGTATATGACCCCAGTACATTACCGGTATACGTTACTATATTACCCCGGTATATGTTACTATATTACCCCGGTATACGTTACTATATTATATATGACCCCAGTACGTTACTATATTACCCCGGTATATGACCTCAGTACGTTACTATATTACCCCAGTACGTTACTATATTACCCCGGTACGTTACTATATTACCCCGGTATATGACCTCAGTACGTTACTATATTACCCCGGTATTATCCTCTTTACATTGGCTGCCTGTTACGGCTAGGGCAGACTTTACAGCTTTATTGTTAAGCATTACATGGACCCCAGTACATTACCCCGGTATACGTTACTATATTACCCCGGTATACGTTACTATATTACCCCGGTATACGTTACTATATTACCCCGGTATATGTTACTATATTACCCCGGTATATGACCTCAGTACGTTACTATATTACCCCAGTACGTTACTATATTGCGGTATACGTTACTATATTACCCCGGTATACGTTACTATATTACCCGGTATACGTTACTATATTACCCCGGTATACGTTACTATATTACCCGGTATATGTTACTATATTACCCCGGTATACGTTACTATATTACCCCGGTATATGTTACTACATTACCCCGGTATACGTTACTATATTACCCGGTATATGTTACTATATTACCCCGGTATGCGTTACTATATTACCGGTATATGACCCCGTATACTATACCCCGGTATATGTTACTATATTACCCCGGTATACGTTACTATATTACCCCGGTATATGACCCAGTACGTTACTATATTACCCGGTATATGACCTCAGTGCGTTACTATATTACCCCAGTACGTTACTATATTACCCCCGGTATTATCCTCTTTACATTGGCCCTATATTACGGCTAGGGCAGACTTTACAGCATTATATGACCTCAGTTTACTATCCCGGTATATGACCTACGTCAGTATTACCCCGGCTATGTGGGCTATATTACCCCAGTATCGTTACTATATTACGGGTATTACCCTGTTACGTTAGCTATATTACAGCGGTATTGTTACCCCAGTACATTACCCCGGTATACGTTACTATATTACCCGGTATACGTTACTATATTACCCCGGTATACGTTACTATATTACCCCGGTATATACTATATTACCCGGTATATGTTACTATATTACCCCGGTATATGACCCCACGTTACTATATTACCCCGGTTATACGTTACTATATTACCCCGGTATACGTTACTATATTACCCCGGTATACGTTACTATATTACCCCGGTATATGTTACTATATTACCCCGGTATATAATATTACCCCGGAATCGTATATGTTACTATATTACCCCGGTATACGTTACTATATTACCCCGGTATATGTTACTATATTACCCCGGTATACGTTACTATATTACCCGGTATATTACTATATTACCCCGGTATACGTTACTATATTACCCCGGTATATGACCTCAGTATACGTTACCCCGGTATACGCACTATATTACCCCGGTATATGACCCCAGTACGTTACTATATTACCCCGGTATACGTTACTATATTACCCCGGTATATGACCTCAGTACGTTACTATATTACCCGGTATATGACCCCAGTACGTTACTATATTACCCCGGTATATGACCTCAGTACGTTACTATATTACCTCAGTACGTTACTATATTACCCCGGTATTACCCTCTTTACATTGGCTGCCTGTTACGGCTAGGGCAGACTTTACAGCTTTATTGTTAAGCATTACATGGACCCCAGTACATTACCCCATATACGTTACTATATTACCCCGGTATATGACCCGGAATACGTTACTCCAGTATATTACCCCAGTATATGTTACTATATTACCGGTATACGTTACTATATTACCCCGGTATACGTTACTATATTACCCTGGTATACGTTACTATATTACCCCGGTATACGTTATATGACCCCAGTACATTACCCCCGTATACGTTACTATATTACCCCGGTATATGACCCCAGTACGTTACTATATTACCCGGTATATGACCCCAGTATACGTTACTATATTACCCCGTATATGATGTTACTATATTACCCCGTATACATTATATTACTATATGACCGGTATATGTTACTATATTAGCCCAGTACGTTACTATATTACCCGGTATATTACTATATTACCCGGTATATGTTACTATATTGACCCCACGTTACTATATTACCCCGTATATGACCTCAGTACGTTACTATATTACAGTATATGACCCCAGCACGTTCCGGTATATGACCCCAGTACGTTACTATATTACCCCAGTACGTTACTATATTACCCGATTATATGACCCAGCACGTTACTATATTACCCAGTACGTTACTATATTGCATTATATTACCCCGGTATATGACCCCAGTACGTTACTATATTACCCCGGTGCGTTACTATATTACCCCGGTATATGACCCCAGTACGTTACTATATTACCCCGGTACGTTACTATATTACCCCGGTATATGACCTCAGTACGTTACTATTTTACCCCAGTACGTTACTATATTACCCCGGTATATAACCTCAGTACGTTACTATATTACCCCGGTACGTTACTATATTACCCCGGTATATGACCCCAGTACGTTACTATATTACCCCGGTATATGACCCCAGTACGTTACTTTATTACCCCGGTACGTTACTATATTACCCCGGTATATGACCTCAGTACGTTACTATATTACCCCAGTACGTTACTATATTACCCCGGTATATGACCTCAGTACGTTACTATATTACCCCGGTACGTTACTATATTACCCCGGTATATGACCTCAGTACGTTACTATATTACCCCGGTACGTTACTATATTACCCCGGTATATGACCTCAGTACGTTACTATATTACCTCAGTACGTTACTATATTACCCCGGTATTATCCTCTTTACATTGGCTGCCTGTTACGGCTAGGGCAGACTTTACAGCTTTATTGTTAAGCATTACATGGACCCCAGTACATTACCCCGGTATACGTTACTATATTACCCCGGTATATGTTACTATATTACCCCGGTATACGTTACTATATTACCCCGGTATACGTTACTATATTACCCCGGTATACGTTACTATATTACCCCGGTATATGTTACTATATTACCCCGGTATACGTTACTATATTACCCCGGTATATGACCCCAGTACATTACCCCGGTATACGTTACTATATTACCCCGGTATATGTTACTATATTACCCCGGTATACGTTACTATATTACCCCGGTATATGACCCCAGTACGTTACTATATTACCCCGGTATATGACCTCAGTACGTTACTATATTACCCCAGTACGTTACTATATTACCCCGGTACGTTACTATATTACCCCGGTATATGACCTCAGTACGTTACTATATTACCCCGGTATTATCCTCTTTACATTGGCTGCCTGTTACGGCTAGGGCAGACTTTACAGCTTTATTGTTAAGCATTACATGGACCCCAGTACATTACCCCGGTATACGTTACTATATTACCCCGGTATACGTTACTATATTACCCCGGTATACGTTACTATATTACCCCGGTATATGTTACTATATTACCCCGGTATATGACCTCAGTACGTTACTATATTACCCCAGTACGTTACTATATTACCCCGGTATACGTTACTATATTACCCCGGTATACGTTACTATATTACCCCGGTATACGTTACTATATTACCCCGGTATACGTTACTATATTACCCCGGTATATGTTACTATATTACCCCGGTATACGTTACTATATTACCCCGGTATATGTTACTATATTACCCCGGTATACGTTACTATATTACCCCGGTATATGTTACTATATTACCCCGGTATACGTTACTATATTACCCCGGTATACGTTACTATATTACCCCGGTATATGTTACTATATTACCCCGGTATACGTTACTATATTACCCCGGTATATGACCTCAGTACGTTACTATATTACCCCGGTATATGACCTCAGTACGTTACTATATTACCTCAGTACGTTACTATATTACCCCGGTATTATCCTCTTTACATTGGCTGCCTGTTACGGCTAGGGCAGACTTTACAGCTTTATTGTTAAGCATTACATGGACCCCAGTACATTACCCCGGTATACGTTACTATATTACCCCGGTATATGTTACTATATTACCCCGGTATACGTTACTATATTACCCCGGTATATGTTACTATATTACCCCGGTATACGTTACTATATTACCCCGGTATATGACCCCAGTACATTACCCCGGTATACGTTACTATATTACCCCGGTATACGTTACTATATTACCCCGGTATACGTTACTATATTACCCCGGTATATGTTACTATATTACCCCGGTATACGTTACTATATTACCCCGGTATATGTTACTATATTACCCCGGTATACGTTACTATATTACCCCGGTATATGTTACTATATTACCCCGGTATACGTTACTATATTACCCCGGTATACGTTACTATATTACCCCGGTATATGTTACTATATTACCCCGGTATACGTTACTATATTACCCCGGTATATGACCTCAGTACGTTACTATATTACCCCAGTACGTTACTATATTACCCCGGTATATGACCTCAGTACGTTACTATATTACCCCAGTACGTTACTATATTACCCCGGTATATGACCCCAGTACGTTACTTTATTACCCCGGTACGTTACTATATTACCCCGGTATATGACCCCAGTACGTTACTATATTACCCCGGTACGTTACTATATTACCCCGGTATATGACCCCAGTACGTTACTATATTACCCCGGTATATGACCTCAGTACGTTACTATATTACCCCAGTACGTTACTATATTACCCCGGTATATGACCTCAGTACGTTACTATATTACCCCCGGTACGTTACTATATTACCCCGGTATATGACCTCAGTACGTTACTATATTACCCCGGTATATGTTACTATATTACCCCGGTATATGTTACTATATTACCCCGGTATACGTTACTATATTACCCCGGTATATGTTACTATATTACCCCGGTATACGTTACTATATTACCCCGGTATATGTTACTATATTACCCCGGTATACGTTACTATATTACCCCGGTATATGTTACTATATTACCCCGGTATACGTTACTATATTACCCCGGTATATGTTACTATATTACCCCGGTATACGTTACTATATTACCCCGGTATATGTTACTATATTACCCCGGTATACGTTACTATATTACCCCGGTATACGTTACTATATTACCCCGGTATACGTTACTATATTACCCCGGTATATGTTACTATATTACCCCGGTATACGTTACTATATTACCCCGGTATATGACCTCAGTACGTTACTATATTACCCCAGTACGTTACTATATTACCCCGGTATATGACCTCAGTACGTTACTATATTACCCCGGTACGTTACTATATTACCCCGGTATATGACCTCAGTACGTTACTATATTACCCCGGTATTATCCTCTTTACATTGGCTGCCTGTTACGGCTAGGGCAGACTTTACAGCTTTATTGTTAAGCATTACATGGACCCCAGTACATTACCCCGGTATACGTTACTATATTACCCCGGTATATGTTACTATATTACCCCGGTATATGTTACTATATTACCCCGGTATACGTTACTATATTACCCCGGTATATGTTACTATATTACCCCGGTATACGTTACTATATTACCCCGGTATATGTTACTATATTACCCCGGTATACGTTACTATATTACCCCGGTATATGACCCCAGTACATTACCCCGGTATACGTTACTATATTACCCCGGTATATGTTACTATATTACCCCGGTATACGTTACTATATTACCCCGGTATATGTTACTATATTACCCCGGTATATGACCCCAGTACATTACCCCGGTATACGTTACTATATTACCCCGGTATACGTTACTATATTACCCCGGTATACGTTACTATATTACCCCGGTATACGTTACTATATTACCCCGGTATACGTTACTATATTACCCCGGTATATGTTACTATATTACCCCGGTATACGTTACTATATTACCCCGGTATATGACCCCAGTACATTACCCCGGTATACGTTACTATATTACCCCGGTATACGTTACTATATTACCCCGGTATACGTTACTATATTACCCCGGTATACGTTACTATATTACCCCGGTATACGTTACTATATTACCCCGGTATATGTTACTATATTACCCCGGTATACGTTACTATATTACCCCGGTATATGACCCCAGTACATTACCCCGGTATACGTTACTATATTACCCCGGTATATGACCCCAGTACGTTACTATATCACCCCTGATGTTTAAACATTCAGAAGACCAGTTGCTCTTAACAAACCTAGAGCTTGAGACACAATTGACATTTCTGTAAATCTTCCACTTTTTAGACAAACGCAAGAATGTTTTATAAAGTAAAGATGGCCTGTGGCTAGTGCATTATGAATCTTTAGTCAAAATCTAGATCACCAACCTGGTGGATTTAGGACAAGAAACGCTAAGTGGTCAGAGCAGGTGGTCGTCCTAGAGCCAGCTGTATAGTATTATAATGTGCGTAGTACCAACTAGGGAGACCTTTGAGAGCCACCCCTTTAAACAGACCGGAAGCTCTATTGAGTTCACTGGTAAACCGCTTGGGTCGGATGTCTTCATTATCCACCATCTTCGGCTAACGCTAACAAACTGGCTAACTTAGTAAAGTGTGTGTGACATCTTCACGGATTGGTATCCATACCCAGGAAACGAAATTCAGTGGGAACAATACCGGACTAATTTAAGACTGTTCATTTGGAGATATGCCGAAGAATAAAGGTAATTAGCAAACATGTTTGTTTGGTTTTCCTAATTGCAGTGTCCAGGTTTCTACTAGGTAGCTAGCAGCTAACACGATACGTTACAGTCATTAGCTATCCGGCCCTTGGTTGGCATCGTGACTAAATAATGCCATTATTAATGGCACCGTATGGGCGGTATTGAATAGTTTAAAGCATGAAACATTTAGCCTAACTACCACTAACGTCATTGATTATCTAATCCACACTTGAATTAAATCATTGTCAATTTGTGATTAGTTAGTTAGCGAATGCAACCCAGCCAACTATAAACTGTTCTAGTTGTGCCATACGGGAACACATGTACTGCTGTAACATCATAAGCTACTGTTACTTATAATGAAACCATATTACTACCCTGGTAAACAATATTACTACCCTGGTAAACAATATAACTACCCTGGTAAACAATATTACTACCCTGGTAAACAATATTACTACCCTGGTAAACAATATTACTACCCTGGTAAGCCATATAACTACCCTGGTAAGCCATATAACTACCCTGGTAAGCCATATAACTACCCTGGTAAGCCATATAACTACCCTGGTAAACTATTACTACCCTGGTAAACTATTACTACCCTGGTAAACAATATTACTACCCTGGTAAACAATATTACTACCCTGGTAAACAATATTACTACTACCCTGGTAAACAATATTACTACTACCCTGGTAAACAATATTACTACTACCCTGGTAAACAATATTACTACTACCCTGGTAAACCATATTACTACCCTGGTAAACAATATTACTACTACCCTGGTAAACAATATTACTACTACCCTGGTAAACCATATTACTACTACCCTGGTAAACCATATTACTAAACAATATTACTACCCTGGTAAACAATAGTACTACTACCCTGGTAAACAATATTACTAAACAATAATACTACCCTGGTAAACCATATTACTACTACCCTGGTAAACCATATTACTAAACAATAATACTACCCTGGTAAACCATATTACTACTACCCTGGTAAACCATATTACTACCCTGGTAAACAATAGTACTACTACCCTGGTAAACCATATTACTAAACAATATTACTACCCTGGTAAACAATATTACTACCCTGGTAAACAATATTACTACTACCCTGGTAAACAATATTACTACTACCCTGGTAAACCATATTACTACTACCCTGGTAAACAATATTACTACTACCCTGGTAAACAATATTACTACTACCCTGGTAAACCATATTACTACTACCCTGGTAAACAATATTACTACTACCCTGGTAAACCATATTACTACTACCCTGGTAAACCATATTACTAAACAATATTACTACCCTGGTAAACAATAGTACTACTACCCTGGTAAACAATATTACTAACCAATATTACTACCCTGGTAAACAATAGTACTACTACCCTGGTAAACAATATTACTAAACTATATTACTACCCTGGTAAACAATATTACTACCCTGGTAAACAATATTACTACTACCCTGGTAAACAATATTACTACTACCCTGGTAAGCAATATTACTACTACCCTGGTAAGCAATATTACTACTACCCTGGTAAACAATATTACTACTACCCTGGTAAACCATATTACTACTACCCTGGTAAACAATATTACTACTACCCTGGTAAGCAATATTACTACTACCCTGGTAAATCATATTACTAAACAATATTACTACCCTGGTAAACCATATTACTACTACCCTGGTAAACCATATTACTACCCTGGTAAGCAATAGTACTACTACCCTGGTAAATCATATTACTAAACAATATTACTACTAGGGATGCACCGAAATGAAAATTCTTGGCCGAAACCGAAAACCGAAAAAGAGGAAACCAAGACCGAAAACCGAAACACCGAAATAAATTATGCCAATTATTAGTACCATTGCATTTATGGATATGAGCCACCAAGGGCGTAGGTTTGGTCTCAGCTTCGGTGGGGACATCTCTCCCCCCTCATCCGGCAAGTGAACTTTTACTGAGAATAATGTGATTATTTTTGCGTTTAGTTGAGACAATAGCCTGTTGCTTTTAGATGGTAATGCTGTTTGTCAGATTCAATATATTGTAGCGACCCTGGTGGTGCCACTACTCCGCCCCTACTAATGGGATATCCCAAATAGGCCACATTACATAAGCAAAATATACACAGGAAACATTTCCACTGTTTATTGTGACTGCAAGATTCTAACATATGGGGTATGTATTAACAGAAAGCACTGGTAACTTTACTGTTGTCTTCAGTCACTCTCCTGTGTACTTATAGCGTGTCAGATAACTCCCCTCCCCTAGGTTTTTTAGCCAATCAAATTACGGCGTTTCTAGTACCGTACCGGCTCTGCGGTCGGAATTGACCCAAATCGCTTCACAAACTCATAACGGAGTTCGCTAAAATATTAATGGGGACAATTTAGTCATGTTAAAATGTTGTTGGGGACATGTCCCCAGCGTCCCCCCCCCTAAACCTACGACCATGTGAGGCATTTTCTTGCAGGATTTCACTGAACATATCAGACAACGAGGGTGCATGCCCCTCATCTAGTGCAGAGACAAGTCTTTTTTTCTGCGCTCTGATCTCCGTGCCCTACTGCTCCGTGCCCTACTGCTCCGTGCCCTACTGCTCGGTGCGCTATTTCTCCGTCTCCACGCGGGTTCTCCGCATCCATCGCCGCCTGGATAATTTCTCGTGCGCGCTGCTTTATTTCTGCATCCAAGTAATGGTCTTTATAACGCGGATCAAGTACAGTCGCGATGAAGTGCAGAGGATCCGAATAGATCACAACATATTTCGGCCGTATTGTTTCGGTGATAAAAGTATTTCGGCCGAAAACCGAAAATGCCCTTTTGGGCCATTTTCGGCCGGAAATTTTCGGTGGCCGAATATTCGGTGCATCCCTAATTACTACCCTGGTAAACCACATGTGGTTGGGCCGTTTCCCTCGGTTGTCACATCAAACAGGAATTATACATTGTCATGAATAGTTTGTACGTGACAGTGAACTGTTGGGTTTCATTCAGACCTATCTTTATACAGTCTATGATTCAGACACGAGGAGGTGTGCTATATCCCCATTGGCCAGAAAAATACCAAGACCAGACCCACACGACGCGGAGTGCCTGATATGGTCACTTTAAGCCCTATTTATTTACGATGCACGTTCTTCTGACCCTCTCCTACTGGTTAGACAAGTTAAATCTGTACGTGAAGGACAGCCTGTTTCATGTAATGTATTGTGTCTAGAGAACACTGTAGTCACTAGGGATGCACCGAATATTCGGCCACCGAAAATTTTCGGCCGAAAATGGCCCAAAAGGGCATTTTCGGTTTTCGGCCGAAATACTTTTATCACCGAAACAATACGGCCGAAATATGTTGTGATCTATTCGGATCCTCTGCACTTCATCGCGACTGTACTTGATCCGCGTTATAAAGACCATTACTTGGATGCAGAAATAAAGCAGCGCGCACGAGAAATTATCCAGGCGGCGATGGATGCGGAGAACCCGCGTGGAGACGGAGAAATAGCGCACCGAGCAGTAGGGCACGGAGCAGTAGGGCACGGAGCAGTAGGGCACGGAGATCAGAGCGCAGAAAAAAAGACTTGTCTCTGCACTAGATGAGGGGCATGCACCCTCGTTGTCTGATATGTTCAGTGAAATCCTGCAAGAAAGTGCCTCACATGGGTGTAGGTTTAGGGGGGGACGCTGGGGACATGTCCCCAACAACATTTTAACATGACTAAATTGTCCCCATTAATATTTTAGCGAACTCCGTTATGAGTTTGTGAAGCGATTTGGGTCAATTCCGACCGCAGAGCCGGTACGGTACTAGAAACGCCGTAATTTGATTGGCTAAAAAACCTAGGGGAGGGGAGTTATCTGACACGCTATAAGTACACAGGAGAGTGACTGAAGACAACAGTAAAGTTACCAGTGCTTTCTGTTAATACATACCCCATATGTTAGAATCTTGCAGTCACAATAAACAGTGGAAATGTTTCCTGTGTATATTTTGCTTATGTAATGTGGCCTATTTGGGATATCCCATTAGTAGGGGCGGAGTAGTGGCACCACCAGGGTCCCTACAATATATTGAATCTGACAAACAGCATTACCATCTAAAAGCAACAGGCTATTGTCTCAACTAAACGCAAAAATAATCACATTATTCTCAGTAAAAGTTCACTTGCCGGATGGGGGGGGAGAGATGTCCCCACCGAAGCTGAGACCAAACCTACGCCCTTGGTGCCTCATATCCATAAATGCAATGGTACTAATAACTGGCATAATTTATTTCGGTGTTTCGGTTTTCGGTTTTCGGTCTTGGTTTCCTCTTTTTCGGTTTTCGGTTCGGCCAAGAATTTTCATTTCGGTGCATCCCTAGTAGTCACCTTGTGTTATTTGAGCATTATCAGCAATGTCATCCTCCTTAAGTCACTTAGGCATTTTTATCTAAATTTGAAGTCATCTGGGCCTGCTTAGCATTTGTATATCTGTCACAGAGTTTATTAGGATGTCTATGATAGTCATGTGGTCCACCTGTATGGGAACGTATTCATCATGTACATCTGCTTCTGAAACATGATCGTCATGTGGGCTAGCTTGTGATGGGCATGACGTGGGCAACTGTGGGCTAGCTTGTGATGGGCATGACGTGGGCAACTGTGGGCTAGCTTGTGATGGGCATGACGTGGGCAACTGTGGGCTAGCTTGTGATGGGCATGACGTGGGCAACTGTGGGCTAGCTTGTGATGGGCATGACGTGGGCAACTGTGGGCTAGCTTGTGATGGGCATGACGTGGGCAACTGTGGGCTAGCTTGTGATGGGCATGACGTGGGCAACTGTGGGCTAGCTTGTGATGGGCATGACGTGGGCAACTGTGGGCTAGCTTGTGATGGGCATGACGTGGGCAACTGTGGGCTAGCTTGTGATGGGCATGACGTGGGCAACTGTGGGCTAGCTTGTGATGGGCATGATCTGGGCAACTGTGGGCTAGCTTGTGATGGGCATGACGTGGGCAACTGTGGGCTAGCTTGTGATGGGCATGACGTGGGCAACTGTGGGCTAGCTTGTGATGGGCATGACGTGGGCAACTGTGGGCTAGCTTGTGATGGGCATGACGTGGGCAACTGTGGGCTAGCTTGTGATGGGCATGACGTGGGCAACTGTGGGCTCGCTTGTGATGGGCATGACGTGGGCAACTGTGGGCTAGCTTGTGATGGGCATGACGTGGGCAACTGTGGGCTAGCTTGTGATGGGCATGACGTGGGCAACTGTGGGCTAGCTTGTGATGGGCATGACGTGGGCAACTGTGGGCTAGCTTGTGATGGGCATGACGTGGGCAACTGTGGGCTCGCTTGTGATGGGCATGACGTGGGCAACTGTGGGCTAGCTTGTGATGGGCATGACGTGGGCAACTGTGGGCTAGCTTGTGATGGGCATGACGTGGGCAACTGTGGGCTAGCTTGTGATGGGCATGACGTGGGCAACTGTGGGCTAGCTTTTGATGGGCATGACGTGGGCAACTGTGGGCTAGCTTTTGATGGGCATGACGTGGGCAACTGTGGGCTCGCTTGTGATGGGCATGACGTGGGCAACTGTGGGCTAGCTTGTGATGGGCATGACGTGGGCAACTGTGGGCTAGCTTTTGATGGGCATGACGTGGGCAACTGTGGACTAGCTTGTGATGGGCATGACGTGGGCAACTGTGGGCTAGCTTGTGATGGGCATGACGTGGGCAACTGTGGGCTAGCTTGTGATGGGCATGACGTGGGCAACTGTGGGCTAGCTTGTGATGGGCATGACGTGGGTGTCTTAATTGTAAGACTGGTTACACCATACCAAACACCATACCAAACATGCAACCAAACATGATACCAAACATGATACCAAACATGAAACCAAACATGCACCCTCATAATGAGTTGATTAACTGGGTGAGTCCAACTTAATGTAACAAAACCAAACATGCACCCTCATAATGAGTTGATTAACTAGGTGAGTCCAACCTAATGTACCTGGTTATTACTAAGCAGGTCCACTTTGAGCTCTTCTCTGCATGTTCTGACTAGTATGAGAACTAGCACAAATGGATCCACAGTGTTTTTGATATAAAGTGCTGCAGTCGGTTAATTTCAGAATCAGGTTTATTCACCAAGTCTGTTGGTGATTCAAGGAATGTGTCCTCAAGCTGCAACATTAAAAACACACAGTTTACATTTTAAATGGGTTCACAAGATAATACATTTTGTGGTTTGTGAGGTGACATTTGGTTTTCTATTCATGTTACCCATCACTCACTCCTCTCATATTAAAGGTAAGGGAGGAAAGAATCGCAGACGTGGTAAGAATGAAAATGAGTCTGAGAAGAGAGAGCTGGTGTTCAAAGAGGACGGCCAAGGTGAGTCCACCCTAATGTAACCATACCAAACACCATACCAAACACCATACCAAACATGCAACCAAACATGCACCCTCATAATGAGTTGATTAACTGGGTGAGTTCAACTTAATGTAACGAAACCAAACATGCACCCTCATAATGAGTTAATTAACTGGGTGAGTTCAACTTAATGTAACGAAACCAAACATGCACCCTCATAATGAGTTGATTAACTGTGTGAGTCCACCCTAATGTAACGAAACCAAACATGCACCCTCATATAATGAGTTAATTAACTGGGTGAGTTCAACTTAATGTAACGAAACCAAACATGCACCCTCATAATTAGTTAATTAACTCTCTGAATTTTCGTTCAAATGTAGAATATGCACAGGTGATTAAGATGTTGGGTAATGGACGACTGGAAGCCATGTGCTTTGATGGAGTCAAGAGGTTATGCCACATCCGAGGAAAGCTACGAAAAAAGGTACCTTAGACGCAAAGAGACATATTCTGTATATTCAGACTTTACTGCATCGGCTGTTTGAGTTTATAATTTGTATGAACTGTTGCAGTTCTCCTCTGTTCTTGGTGACATCTTTCTTTTTGCTCTGGGCAGGTTTGGATCAACACTTCAGACATCATTCTAGTGGGACTTCGAGATTATCAAGTAATAATAAATCAACTTTTATTTTTGATTAATTGTGATTCAACCAGAGGTATTAAGTTGTTTCCCCTGGTTGTGTTCTGCCCTGAAGGATCAAAAGGCTGATGTCATCCTGAAGTACAATGCTGACGAGGCCAGGAGTTTAAAGGCCTATGGAGAGCTGCCGGAACACGGTAC
>CM055747.1:15358443-15399146 GCA_029465975.1 Dallia pectoralis | reverse complement strand
TCTCTCCACTCTGGACCAGTGTTAAATCCTAGTAGTAAGCATTTCTCCTTATAAGTGTATGTCTCTCCACTCTGGACCAGTGTTAAATCCTAGTAGTAAGCATTTCTCCTTATAAGTGTATGTCTCTCCACTCTGGACCAGTGTTAAATCCTAGTAGTAAGCATTTCTCCTTATAAGTGTATGTCTCTCCACTCTGGACCAGTGTTAAATCCTAGTAGTAAGCATTTCTCCTTATAAGTGTATGTCTCTCCACTCTGGACCAGTGTTAAATCCTAGTAGTAAGCATTTCTCCATATAAGTGTATGTCTCTCCACTCTGGACCAGTGTTAAATCCTAGTAGTAAGCATTTCTCCTTATAAGTGTATGTCTCTCCACTCTGGACCAGTGTTAAATCCTAGTAGTAAGCATTTCTCCTTATAAGCATTTCTCCTCTGGATGTTAAATCCTAGTGTATGTCTCTCCACTCTGGACCAGTGTTAAATCCTAGTAGTAAGCATTTCTCCATAAGCATTTCTCCTTATAAGCGTATGTCTCTCCACTCTGGACCAGTGTTAAATCCTAGTAGTAAGTGTTATTTCTCCATATAAGCGTATGTCTCTCCACTCTGGACCAGTGTTAAATCCTAGTAGTAAGCATTTCTCCATATAAGCGTATGTCTCTCCACTCTGGACCAGTGTTAAATCCTAGTAGTAAGCATTTCTCCATATAAGCGTATGTCTCTCCACTCTGGACCAGTGTTAAATCCTAGTAGTAAGCATTTCTCCTTATAAGTATGTCTCTCCAGCGTATGTCTCTCCACTCTGGACCAGTGTTAAATCCTAGTAGTAAGCATTTCTCCTTATAAGCGTATGTCTCTCCACTCTGGACCAGTGTTAAATCCTAGTAGTAAGCATTTCTCCTTATAAGTGTATGTCTCTCCACTCTGGACCAGTGTTAAATCCTAGTAGTAAGCATTTCTCCATATAAGCGTATGTCTCTCCACTCTGGACCAGTGTTAAATCCTAGTAGTAAGCATTTCTCCATATAAGCGTATGTCTCTCCACTCTGGACCAGTGTTAAATCCTAGTAGTAAGCATTTCTCCTTATAAGTGTATGTCTCTCCACTCTGGACCAGTGTTAAATCCTAGTAGTAAGCATTTCTCCATATAAGCGTATGTCTCTCCACTCTGGACCAGTGTTAAATTAGTAGTAAGCATTTCTCCATATAAGCGTATGTCTCTCCACTCTGGACCAGTGTTAAATCCTAGTAGTAAGCATTTCTCCATATAAGCGTATGTCTCTCCACTCTGGACCAGTGTTAAATCCTAGTAGTAAGCATTTCTCCAGTGTTAAAGTGTTAAATAGTAAGCATTTCTCCATATAAGTGTATGTCTCTCCACTCTGGACCAGTGTTAAATCCTAGTAGTAAGCATTTCTCCTTATAAGCGTATGTCTCTCCACTCTGTACCAGTGTTAAATCCTAGTAGTAAGCATTTCTCATTATAAGCGTATGTCTCTCCACTCTGGACCAGTGTTAAATCCTAGTAGTAAGCATTTCTCATTATAAGTGTATGTCTCTCCACTCTGGACCAGTGTTAAATCCTAGTAGTAAGCATTTCTCCATATAAGCGTATGTCTCTCCACTCTGGACCAGTGTTAAATCCTAGTAGTAAGCATTTCTCCTTATAAGCGTTTGTCTCTCCACTCTGGACCAGTGTTAAATCCTAGTAGTAAGCATTTCTCCTTATAAGCGTATGTCTCTCCACTCTGGACCAGTGTTAAATCCTTGTAGTAAGCATTTCTCCATATAAGCGTTATATATTGTCCACCTGACCGGCATCACAAATCATTTAGCATTTTCATTTTTTATAGACAGAATCTGCTAAACACTGGGCCCAGTAGCTATATAGTAAGTACTAGTTATATAGAATATCGCCTATCCGTAACCACGCTGTAATGTTTATAGAGAACAGAGACTTAAGGGTGTAACCAGATAAGGATGTTGTGTATGGGGGCCCAGTGTGGTGGACGAGCCAGGGAGTCTCTTCACATTTATATTATTTGCTATGGCTTTTTCGCCTCCGAATGCTTGTCTCGCTTTGCTATTAAATTCACACTGACGGTAGCTATATCTACTAGTATATTCAATTCATACTGACATATCTACTATTAAATTCACACTGACAGTAGCTATATCTACTAGTACACAGGAGGATAATGGGTTTGAGTCGGTCTGTCAGTGATGTAATGTGGAGCCTGCGGGCCGCTGACGCGCACTGGAATTGGCGTTAATCTCCATCCAGCACGTCCCTGAACTGGAAAGCATCATTTCTCCTCCGTTTTCCAACAAACGTCTATGGATACTCAACTACGATCACATTTGACCTTCAGAATATGCCACTGGTATCATATTGTCTTATTAACCATCCGAGTCCTCTCCTGACCGACACGGTAAGCAGTATTCCGGGGAAGCGCACAAACCGCTGAGGCAGTGGAAACATCCACCCTCACACAGATCCACCCTCACACAGATCCACCCTCACACAGATCCACCCACACAGATCCACCCTCACAGATCCACCCTCACAGATCCACCCTCACAGATCCACCCTCACACAGATCCACCCTCACAGATCCACCCACACAGATCCACCCTCACACAGATCCACCCTCACAGATCCACCCACACAGATCCACCCTCACAGATCCACCCACACAGATCCACCCTCACACAGATCCACCCTCACAGATCCACCCACACAGATCCACCCTCACAGATCCACCCTCACAGATCCACCCACACAGATCCACCCTCACAGATCCACCCACACAGATCCACCCTCACAGATCCACCCTCACACAGATCCACCCTCACACAGATCCACCCTCACACAGATCCACCCACACAGATCCACCCTCACAGATCCACCCTCACAGATCCACCCTCACAGATCCACCCTCACAGATCCACCCACACAGATCCACCCTCACAGATCCACCCTCACAGATCCACCCACACAGATCCACCCTCACAGATCCACCCTCACAGATCCACCCTCACACAGATCCACCCACACAGATCCACCCTCACACAGATCCACCGTCACAGAACCATCCTCACACAGATCCACCCTCACAGATCCATCCTCACACAGATCCACCCTCACAGATCCACCCTCACACAGATCCATCCTCACACAGATCCACCCTCACACAGATCCACCCTCACAGATCCACCCTCACACAGATCCACCCACACAGATCCACCCTCACAGATCCATCCTCACACAGATCCACCCTCACAGATCCACCCTCACAGATCCACCCTCACACAGATCCACCCACACAGATCCACCGACACAGATCCACCCTCACAGATCCATCCTCACAGATCCACCCTCACACAGATCCACCCTCACAGATCCACCCTCACACAGATCCACCCACACAGATCCACCCTCACAGATCCACCCACACAGATCCACCCACACAGATCCATCCTCACACAGATCCACCCTCACAGATCCATCCTCACAGATCCACCCTCACAGATCCATCCTCACAGATCCACCCACACAGATCCACCCTCACAGATCCACCCACACAGATCCACCCTCACAGATCCACCCTCACACAGATCCACCCTCACACAGATCCACCCTCACAGATCCATCCTCACACAGATCCATCCTCACACAGATCCACCCACACAGATCCACCCTCACACAGATCCACCCTCACAGATCCATCCTCACACAGATCCACCCTCACAGATCCACCCTCACAGATCCACCCTCACATATCTGCGTTTGCTCTACTCCTGTGTCTCTGGTAGGAGCTGCATATGCTGTTTGTCTCGGCTTAATACCAACCCTTTCGCTGCGGGTAAATGCGACATTGCACCCATCGGTTTGAGGGCATCCGCCAGGGATACGAGATGTCGGATAATGCTGTCTGTACTGCTGTCTGTACTGCTTCTAATGTATTCACAGGTCAGTTATCAAGCTTTATTGTTTAAATATTTCATGTTTCTTTAAGTCGCCGATATCTGTGCTATGATATTGATCCAGATACAGTATTACTGGATCTCCACTATACAGCTATACGGTGTATTTGTGTCGGAGGCTGAGCTGTCATAACAAATCGGAAATAGTAACAATAAATACATCGGAAAAAATAATCAACCAATCGGAAATAATAATAAATAAATCGGAAAAAATAATCAGAACCAATCGGAAATAATAATCATAAATAAATCGGTAATAATTGAATCATAAATAAAACGGAAATAATAATCATAATTGCAGTAATTTCATCATCTAGATTAAATTGTGCAATAGACTTTACGGATTGCTAAAATGTAGGTCTCTGTCGCAGGATGTATTGTTTGGTCTGTATTAATCATAGTGCTGGTTATGGAGGTCCTCGGTGCAAATATAATGATTATAAAGATGTGATTAACTAAATTAAATGATGTATTTGTGATTAGAAAGCTAAGACGCCATTATCCTATCGGAGGCGATTCTGGTGATATCCTGGTGATATCCTGGTGATATCCTGGTGATATCCTGGTGATATCCTGGTGATATCCTGGTGATATCCTGGTGATATCCTGGTGATATCCTGGTGATATCCTGGTGATATTTGTTATTGTTATGGTGCATTTGGACCTGAGACACCATAGGACATGTATCAATGATTTAACACGTGACCAGTGAGAATGGGTTGCTATAGGTTACCAATATGCTGATATGGTCTGATAGAGTCTGGATCAATAGTACTGATCACTAAATAGGTTACCAATATGTTGATATGGTCTGATAGAGTCTGGATCAATAGTGCTGATCATTAAATAGGTTACCAATATGCTGATATGGTCTGATAGAGTCTGGATCAATAGTACTGATCATTAAATAGGTTACCAATAAGCTGATATGGTCTGATAGAGTCTGGATCAATAGTACTGATCATTAAATAGGTTACCAATATGCTGATATGGTCTGATAGAGTCTGGATCAATAGTGCTGATCATTAAATAGGTTACCAATATGCTGATATGGTCTGATAGAGTCTGGATCAATAGTACTGATCACTAAATAGGTTACCAATATGCTGATATGGTCTGATAGAGTCTGGATCAATAGTACTGATCATTAAATAGGTTACCAATATGCTGATATGGTCTGATAGAGTCTGGATCAATAGTACTGATCACTAACTAGGTTACCAATATGCTGATATGGTCTGATAGAGTCTGGATCAATAGTGCTGATCATTAAATAGGTTACCAATATGCTGATATGGTCTGATAGAGTCTGGATCAATAGTACTGATCACTAAATAGGTTACCAATATGCTGATATGGTCTGATAGAGTCTGGATCAATAGTACTGATCACTAAATAGGTTACCAATATGCTGATATGGTCTGATAGAGTCTGGATCAATAGTACTGATCATTAAATAGGTTACCAATATGCTGATATGGTCTGATAGAGTCTGGATCAATAGTACTGATCACTAAATAGGTTACCAATATGCTGATATGGTCTGATAGTCTGGATCAATAGTACTGATCATTAAATAGGTTACCAATATGCTGATATGGTCTGATAGAGTCTGGATCAATAGTACTGATCACTAAATAGGTTACCAATATGCTGATATGGTCTGATAGAGTCTGGATCAATAGTACTGATCATTAAATAGGTTACCAATATGCTGATATGGTCTGATAGAGTCTGGATCAATAGTACTGATCACTAAATAGGTTACCAATATGCTGATATGGTCTGATAGAGTCTGGATCAATAGTACTGATCATTAAATAGGTTACCAATATGCTGATATGGTCTGATAGAGTCTGGATCAATAGTACTGATCATTAAATAGGTTACCAATATGCTGATATGGTCTGATAGAGTCTGGATCAATAGTGCTGATCACTAAATAGGTTACCAATATGCTGATATGGTCTGATAGAGTCTGGATCAATAGTACTGATCACTAAATAGGTTACCAATATGCTGATATGGTCTGATAGAGTCTGGATCAATAGTACTGATCACTAAATAGGTTACCAATATGTTGATATGGTCTGATAGAGTCTGGATCAATAGTACTGATCACTAAATAGGTTACCAATATGCTGATATGGTCTGATAGAGTCTGGATCAATAGTACTGATCATTAAATAGGTTACCAATATGCTGATATGGTCTGATAGAGTCTGGATCAATAGTACTGATCACTAACTAGGTTCACTCCACAATTCCTCTGTATGTTACTATACACTCCTAATAATCATTTATTTAAAGTAACTGGACAGTCAATAGTTTAACTTTAGAAGATAATCTTTTGTTAACTGACGGCCAAATAAAATAACAAAAAAAATAAAATAAAAAATAAACTAAGGAATGTAAATACTCCTTAATATATTGTTAACTTTCTCTGGATTTGATTATTATTTATTCAAGTGTAAAATATTGTACATGCATTTACATAAATGTTTAAATGCATCTCATTGATCTGTGTTGTTATTACATATCCCTTTAATTTATCAGGTTTATATAGAAACCTACATTTCTCACACCAACTCATTCTGGGAGATATAGTTTATAGTCACAGAAATGCTGTAAAGGAGCATATATTTTTCATTTTAACACAATAGTGTGCCATCTTAGCTCTCGCAAGCCACATAAAATAACGTGGCGGGCCGGATTTGGCTCGCAGGCCTTGAGTTTGACACGTGTGCTTTAAACACAAGTTGTGTTGACTTACATGTTTGCTTATTTACCTCAGCTGAAGGACTGACGCCATCATCACCTACAGGGATGAGATCCCAAAGCAATGGCCAGTGTTCTCCTGCCCACGGGATACTTCATCAAGTCAGTCCAGCAACTAAAGACAGTAAGATGCTCTGGAGCTAACAGAAATACTTCATCAAGTCAGTTTAGCAACTAAAGACAGTAAGATGCTCTGAAGCTAACAGAATTACTTCATCAAGTCAGTCCAGCAACTAAAGACAGTAAGATGCTCTGGAGCTAACAGAAATACTTCATCAAGTCAGTTTAGCAACTAAAGACAGTAAGATGCTCTGGAGCTAACAGAATTACTTCATCAAGTCAGTTTAGCAACTAAAGACAGTAAGATGCTCTGGAGCTAACAGAAATACTTCATCAAGTCAGTCCAGCAACTAAAGACAGTAAGATGCTCTGGAGCTAACAGAATTTCATCAAGTTCAAGCAGTCCAGCAACTAAAGACAGTAAGATGCTCTGGAGCTAACAGAATTACTTCATCAAGTCAGTCCAGCAACTAAAGACAGTAAGATGCTCTGGAGCTAACAGAAATACTTCATCAAGTCAGTCCAGCAACTAAAGACAGTAAGATGCTCTGGAGCTAACAGAAATACTTCATCAAGTCAGTCCAGCAACTAAAGACAGTAAGATGCTCTGGAGCTAACAGAAATACTTCATCAAGTCAGTCCAGCAACTAAAGACAGTAAGATGCTCTGGAGCTAACAGAATTACTTCATCAAGTCAGTTTAGCAACTAAAGACAGTAAGATGCTCTGGAGCTAACAGAAATACTTCATCAAGTCAGTCCAGCAACTAAAGACAGTAAGATGCTCTGGAGCTAACAGA
Source organism: Dallia pectoralis (assembly GCA_029465975.1). Taxonomy (NCBI): domain Eukaryota; kingdom Metazoa; phylum Chordata; class Actinopteri; order Esociformes; family Umbridae; genus Dallia; species Dallia pectoralis. The sequence goes on along the minus strand of CM055747.1, from coordinate 15,391,525 downwards.
AATACTTCATCAAGTCAGTCCAGCAACTAAAGACAGTAAGATGCTCTGGAGCTAACAGAAATACTTCATCAAGTCAGTTTAGCAACTAAAGACAGTAAGATGCTCTGGAGCTAACAGAAATACTTCATCAAGTCAGTTTAGCAACTAAAGACAGTAAGATGCTCTGGAGCTAACAGAATTACTTCATCAAGTCAGTCCAGCAACTAAAGACAGTAAGATGCTCTGGAGCTAACAGAAATACTTCATCAAGTCAGTTTAGCAACTAAAGACAGTAAGATGCTCTGGAGCTAACAGAAATTCTTCATCAAGTCAGTTTAGCAACTAAAGACAGTAAGATGCTCTGGAGCTAACAGAAATACTTCATCAAGTCAGTTTAGCAACTAAAGACAGTAAGATGCTCTGGAGCTAACAGAATTACTTCATCAAGTCAGTCCAGCAACTAAAGACAGTAAGATGCTCTGGAGCTAACAGAATTACTTCATCAAGTCAGTTTAGCAACTAAAGACAGTAAGATGCTCTGGAGCTAAAGACAGAAATACTTCATCAAAGATGCAGCTTACTTCATCAAGAGTTTAGCAACTAAAGACAGTAAGATGCTCTGGAGCTAACAGAAATACTTCATCAAGTCAGTTTAGCAACTAAAGACAGTAAGATGCTCTGGCTCTGCTAACAGAAATACTTCATCAAGTCAGTTTAGCAACTAAAGACAGTAAGATGCTCTGGAGCTAACAGAAATACTTCATCAAGTCAGTTTAGCAACTAAAGACAGTAAGATGCTCTGGAGCTAACAGAAATACTTCATCAAGTCAGTTTAGCAACTAAAGACAGTAAGATGCTCTGGAGCTAACAGAAATACTTCATCAAGTCAGTTTAGCAACTAAAGACAGTAAGATGCTCTGGAGCTAACAGAATTACTTCATCAAGTCAGTCCAGCAACTAAAGACAGTAAGATGCTCTGGAGCTAACAGAAATACTTCATCAAGTCAGTTTAGCAACTAAAGACAGTAAGATGCTCTGGAGCTAACAGAAATACTTCATCAAGTCAGTTTAGCAACTAAAGACAGTAAGATGCTCTGGAGCTAACAGAATTACTTCATCAAGTCAGTTTAGCAACTAAAGACAGTAAGATGCTCTGGAGCTAACAGAATTACTTCATCAAGTCAGTTTAGCAACTAAAGACAGTAAGATGCTCTGGAGCTAACAGAAATACTTCATCAAGTCAGTTTAGCAACTAAAGACAGTAAGATGCTCTGGAGCTAACAGAATTACTTCATCAAGTCAGTCCAGCAACTAAAGACAGTAAGATGCTCTGGAGCTAACAGAATTACTTCATCAAGTCAGTCCAGCAACTAAAGACAGTAAGATGCTCTGGAGCTAACAGAAATACTTCATCAAGTCAGTTTAGCAACTAAAGACAGTAAGATGCTCTGGAGCTAACAGAAATACTTCATCAAGTCAGTCCAGCAACTAAAGACAGTAAGATGCTCTGGAGCTAACAGAATTACTTCATCAAGTCAGTTTAGCAACTAAAGACAGTAAGATGCTCTGGAGCTAACAGAAATTACTTCATCAAGTCAGTTTAGCAACTAAAGACAGTAAGATGCTCTGGAGCTAACAGAAGCAACTAAAGACACTTGGAGCATCAAAAGTCAGTCCAGCAACTAAAGACAGTAAGATGCTCTGGAGCTAACAGAAATACTTCATCAAGTCAGTCCAGCAACTAAAGACAGTAAGATGCTCTGGAGCTAACAGAATTACTTCATCAAGTCAGTCCAGCAACTAAAGACAGTAAGATGCTCTGGAGCTAACAGAAATACTTCATCAAGTCAGTTTAGCAACTAAAGACAGTAAGATGCTCTGGAGCTAACAGAATTACTTCATCAAGTCAGTTTAGCAACTAAAGACAGTAAGATGCTCTGGAGCTAACAGAAATACTTCATCAAGTCAGTCCAGCAACTAAAGACAGTAAGATGCTCTGGAGCTAACAGAATTACTTCATCAAGTCAGTTTAGCAACTAAAGACAGTAAGATGCTCTGGAGCTAACAGAATTACTTCATCAAGTCAGTTTAGCAACTAAAGACAGTAAGATGCTCTGGAGCTAACAGAAATACTTCATCAAGTCAGTTTAGCAACTAAAGACAGTAAGATGCTCTGGAGCTAACAGAAATACTTCATCAAGTCAGTTTAGCAACTAAAGACAGTAAGATGCTCTGGAGCTAACAGAATTATCAAGTCAGTCAGCAACTCAAGTCAGTTTTCAGCAACTAAAGACAGTAAGATGCTCTGGAGCTAACAGAAATACTTCATCAAGTCAGTTTAGCAACTAAAGACAGTAAGATGCTCTGGAGCTAACAGAAATACTTCATCAAGTCAGTCCAGCAACTAAAGACAGTAAGATGCTCTGGAGCTAACAGAATTACTTCATCAAGTCAGTCCAGCAACTAAAGACAGTAAGATGCTCTGGAGCTAACAGAATTACTTCATCAAGTCAGTCCAGCAACTAAAGACAGTAAGATGCTCTGGAGCTAACAGAAATACTTCATCAAGTCAGTTTAGCAACTAAAGACAGTAAGATGCTCTGGAGCTAACAGAAATACTTCATCAAGTCAGTTTAGCAACTAAAGACAGTAAGATGCTCTGGAGCTAACAGAAATACTTCATCAAGTCAGTTTAGCAACTAAAGACAGTAAGATGCTCTGGAGCTAACAGAAATACTTCATCAAGTCAGTTTAGCAACTAAAGACAGTAAGATGCTCTGGAGCTAACAGAATACTTCATCAAGTCAGTCCAGCAACTAAAGACAGTAAGATGCTCTGGAGCTAACAGAATTACTTCATCAAGTCAGTCCAGCAACTAAAGACAGTAAGATGCTCTGGAGCTAACAGAAATACTTCATCAAGTCAGTCCAGCAACTAAAGACAGTAAGATGCTCTGGAGCTAACAGAAATACTTCATCAAGTCAGTTTAGCAACTAAAGACAGTAAGATGCTCTGGAGCTAACAGAATTACTTCATCAAGTCAGTTTAGCAACTAAAGACAGTAAGATGCTCTGGAGCTAACAGAATTACTTCATCAAGTCAGTCCAGCAACTAAAGACAGTAAGATGCTCTGGAGCTAACAGAATTACTTCATCAAGTCAGTTTAGCAACTAAAGACAGTAAGATGCTCTGGAGCTAACAGAATTACTTCATCAAGTCAGTCCAGCAACTAAAGACAGTAAGATGCTCTGGAGCTAACAGAAATACTTCATCAAGTCAGTCCAGCAACTAAAGACAGTAAGATGCTCTGGAGCTAACAGAATTACTTCATCAAGTCAGTTTAGCAACTAAAGACAGTAAGATGCTCTGGAGCTAACAGAATTACTTCATCAAGTCAGTCCAGCAACTAAAGACAGTAAGATGCTCTGGAGCTAACAGAATTACTTCATCAAGTCAGTTTAGCAACTAAAGACAGTAAGATGCTCTGGAGCTAACAGAAATACTTCATCAAGTCAGTTTAGAAATACTTCATCAAGTCAGTTTAGCAACTAAAGACAGTAAGATGCTCTGGAGCTAACAGAAATACTTCATCAAGTCAGTTTAGCAACTAAAGACAGTAAGATGCTTAGCAACTAAAGACAGACAGTAAGATGCTCTGGAGCTAACAGAAATACTTCATCAAGTCAGTCCAGCAACTAAAGACAGTAAGATGCTCTGGAGCTAAAGACAGAAGATGCTCTGGACTTCATCAAGTCAGTCCAGCAACTAAAGACAGTAAGATGCTCTGGAGCTAACAGAAATACTTCATCAAGTCAGTTTAGCAACTAAAGACAAAGATGCTCTGGAGCTAAGATGTCAGTCAACTAAAGAGCTCTGGAGCTAACAGAAATACTTCATCAAGTCAGTTTAGCAACTAAAGACAGTAAGATGCTCTGGAGCTAACAGAATTACTTCATCAAGTCAGTCCAGCAACTAAAGACAGTAAGATGCTCTGGAGCTAACAGAATTACTTCATCAAGTCAGTCCAGCAACTAAAGACAGTAAGATGCTCTGGAGCTAACAGAAATACTTCATCAAGTCAGTTTAGCAACTAAAGACAGTAAGATGCTCTGGAGCTAACAGAAATACTTCATCAAGTCAGTTTAGCAACTAAAGACAGTAAGATGCTCTGGAGCTAACAGAATTACTTCATCAAGTCAGTTTAGCAACTAAAGACAGTAAGATGCTCTGGAGCTAACAGAATTACTTCATCAAGTCAGTTTAGCAACTAAAGACAGTAAGATGCTCTGGAGCTAACAGAATTACTTCATCAAGTCAGTCCAGCAACTAAAGACAGTAAGATGCTCTGGAGCTAACAGAAATACTTCATCAAGTCAGTCCAGCAACTAAAGACAGTAAGATGCTCTGGAGCTAACAGAATTACTTCATCAAGTCAGTTTAGCAACTAAAGACAGTAAGATGCTCTGGAGCTAACAGAATTACTTCATCAAGTCAGTCCAGCAACTAAAGACAGTAAGATGCTCTGGAGCTAACAGAATTACTTCATCAAGTCAGTTTAGCAACTAAAGACAGTAAGATGCTCTGGAGCTAACAGAAATACTTCATCAAGTCAGTTTAGCAACTAAAGACAGTAAGATGCTCTGGAGCTAACAGAAGCAACTAAAGACAGTAAGATGCTTCATACTTCAAGTCAGTTTAGCAACTAAAGACAGTAAGATGCTCTGGAGCTAACAGAAATACTTCATCAAGTCAGTCCAGCAACTAAAGACAGTAAGATGCTCTGGAGCTAACAGAATTACTTCATCAAGTCAGTCCAGCAACTAAAGACAGTAAGATGCTCTGGAGCTAACAGAAATACTTCATCAAGTCAGTCCAGCAACTAAAGACAGTAAGATGCTCTGAGCTAACAGAAATACTTCATCAAGAAGCAACTAAAGACTAAGATGCTCTCAGTCCAGCAACTAAAGACAGTAAGATGCTCTGGAGCTAACAGAATTACTTCATCAAGTCAGTCCAGCAACTAAAGACAGTAAGATGCTCTGGAGCTAACAGAAATACTTCATCAAGTCAGTCCAGCAACTAAAGACAGTAAGATGCTCTGGAGCTAACAGAAATACTTCATCAAGTCAGTTTAGCAACTAAAGACAGTAAGATGCTCTGGAGCTAACAGAAATACTTCATCAAGTCAGTTTAGCAACTAAAGACAGTAAGATGCTCTGGAGCTAACAGAATTACTTCATCAAGTCAGTTTAGCAACTAAAGACAGTAAGATGCTCTGGAGCTAACAGAAATACTTCATCAAGTCAGTTTAGCAACTAAAGACAGTAAGATGCTCTGGAGCTAACAGAATTACTTCATCAAGTCAGTTTAGCAACTAAAGACAGTAAGATGCTCTGGAGCTAACAGAATTACTTCATCAAGTCAGTTTAGCAACTAAAGACAGTAAGATGCTCTGGAGCTAACAGAATTACTTCATCAAGTCAGTTTAGCAACTAAAGACAGTAAGATGCTCTGGAGCTAACAGAAATACTTCATCAAGTCAGTTTAGCAACTAAAGACAGTAAGATGCTCTGGAGCTAACAGAAATACTTCATCAAGTCAGTTTAGCAACTAAAGACAGTAAGATGCTCTGGAGCTAACAGAATTACTTCATCAAGTCAGTTTAGCAACTAAAGACAGTAAGATGCTCTGGAGCTAACAGAAATACTTCATCAAGTCAGTTTAGCAACTAAAGACAGTAAGATGCTCTGGAGCTAACAGAAATACTTCATCAAGTCAGTCCAGCAACTAAAGACAGTAAGATGCTCTGGAGCTAACAGAAATACTTCATCAAGTCAGTTTAGCAACTAAAGACAGTAAGATGCTCTGGAGCTAACAGAAATACTTCATCAAGTCAGTTTAGCAACTAAAGACAGTAAGATGCTCTGGAGCTAACAGAAATACTTCATCAAGTCAGTTTAGCAACTAAAGACAGTAAGATGCTCTGGAGCTAACAGAATTACTTCATCAAGTCAGTTTAGCAACTAAAGACAGTAAGATGCTCTGGAGCTAACAGAATTACTTCATCAAGTCAGTTTAGTCAGTTTAGCAACACTAAAGACAGTAAGATGCTCTGGAGCTAACAGAAATACTTCATCAAGTCAGTTTAGCAACTAAAGACAGTAAGATGCTCTGGAGCTAACAGAATTACTTCATCAAGTCAGTTTAGCAACTAAAGACAGTAAGATGCTCTGGAGCTAACAGAATTACTTCATCAAGTCAGTTTAGCAACTAAAGACAGTAAGATGCTCTGGAGCTAACAGAATTACTTCATCAAGTCAGTTTAGCAACTAAAGACAGTCAGCTTTAGCAGTTTAGCAACTAAAGACAGTAAGATGCTCTGGAGCTAACAGAATTACTTCATCAAGTCAGTTTAGCAACTAAAGACAGTAAGATGCTCTGGAGCTAACAGAATCTTCAAAGTCAGTTTAGCAACTAAAGACAGTAAGATGCTCTGGAGCTAACAGAATTACTTCATCAAGTCAGTTTAGCAACTAAAGACAGTAAGATGCTCTGGAGCTAACAGAATTACTTCATCAAGTCAGTTTAGCAACTAAAGACAGTAAGATGCTCTGGAGCTAACAGAAATACTTCATCAAGTCAGTTTAGCAACTAAAGACAGTAAGATGCTCTGGAGCTAACAGAAATATCTCAGTCAGCAACTAAAGACAAGATCAGCTTTAGTCAAGCAACTAAAGACAGTAAGATGCTCTGGAGCTAACAGAAATACTTCATCAAGTCAGTCCAGCAACTAAAGACAGTAAGATGCTCTGGAGCTAACAGAAATACTTCATCAAGTCAGTTTAGCAACTAAAGACAGTAAGATGCTCTGGAGCTAACAGAAATACTTCATCAAGTCAGTTTAGCAACTAAAGACAGTAAGATGCTCTGGAGCTAACAGAATTACTTCATCAAGTCAGTTTAGCAACTAAAGACAGTAAGATGCTCTGGAGCTAACAGAATTACTTCATCAAGTCAGTTTAGCAACTAAAGACAGTAAGATGCTCTGGAGCTAACGGAATTACTTCATCAAGTCAGTTTAGCAACTAAAGACAGTAAGATGCTCTGGAGCTAACAGAATTACTTCATCAAGTCAGTTTAGCAACTAAAGACAGTAAGATGCTCTGGAGCTAACAGAATTACTTCATCAAGTCAGTTTAGCAACTAAAGACAGTAAGATGCTCTGGAGCTAACAGAAATACTTCATCAAGTCAGTCCAGCAACTAAAGACAGTAAGATGCTCTGGAGCTAACAGAAATACTTCATCAAGTCAGTTTAGCAACTAAAGACAGTAAGATGCTCTGGAGCTAACAGAATTACTTCATCAAGTCAGTTTAGCAACTAAAGACAGTAAGATGCTCTGGAGCTAACAGAAATACTTCATCAAGTCAGTTTAGCAACTAAAGACAGTAAGATGCTCTGGAGCTAACAGAAATACTTCATCAAGTCAGTCCAGCAACTAAAGACAGTAAGATGCTCTGGAGCTAACAGAAATACTTCATCAAGTCAGTTTAGCAACTAAAGACAGTAAGATGCTCTGGAGCTAACAGAATTACTTCATCAAGTCAGTTTAGCAACTAAAGACAGTAAGATGCTCTGGAGCTAACAGAATTACTTCATCAAGTCAGTTGAGCAACTAAAGACAGTAAGATGCTCTGGAGCTAACAGAATTACTTCATCAAGTCAGTTCAGCAACTAAAGACAGTAAGATGCTCTGGAGCTAACAGAAATACTTCATCAAGTCAGTCCAGCAACTAAAGGCAGTAAGATGCTCTGGAGCTAACAGAAATACTTCCATCACAATGTAGCATTGAACAATTAGAGTTTAACAGTTCAATACTACAGGGTTAATGGGGTAATTATTATGTGTCGTTCATATTTTTTGCATTTATAGGTATTATTATTTGTACCATGTAAGTATGTGGAGAACACATGCACAATGTTCTTGACCACTAGACTAACAAACTGTCTCCAATAAGTCCCGGTTCTCCAATAAGGTTTTTGGTTTCCCTCAGGTACCAGAAGGATTTTCTTTTCATTGTTATTTTGAAATGTCAGATACTCTAGAATTTGTATTAATCGTCCTAAGAACTGATTTTATTTCAAAACACCTTTAAACATGACACATGTATTGTGTGCTACGCTAGCCTAGCGGAGAATAACTGACCCAGAGTCAGGCTGTTAAACCTAATTGAATTCCCCTGGACTGCCTGGCGACTGTGCAGTGGTGTGTCAGAACCACAGAAACATCTAGTGCCTGGCTGTGACCTTTGGTTTCTCGCCTCTCCTGGAACAAACATTACGCTACACTCCTCTGTAATGCTACGTGTTGTACTGTGATGCTCTGCTAATAAACACTTTTGTCTCCCCTGTCTCAGATGAGGTTCTCAGCACACCCTCAGCTGCGGAGAAAAGAGCCCATCTCAACGGGCTCCCGTCTCCGTCACGTCTGCTGAGTGGAAACACTAACAATCATACAGGTAAACAATGTAAGTCTCAGACCAAATGTACACAGGCTCCACCCCCCCTCAGCGCATGTCTACACTGACTGTTTCTCTGTTGGCTCAGCTCATGTCTACACTGACTGTTTCTCTGTTCGCTCAGCTCATGTCTACACTGACTGTTTCTCTGTTGGCTCAGCTCATGTCTACACTGACTGTTTCTCTGTTCGCTCAGCTCATGTCTACACTGACTGTTTCTCTGTTCGCTCAGCTTATGTCTACACTGACTGTTTCTCTGTTGGCTCAGCTCATGTCTACACTGACTGTTTCTCTGTTCACTCAGCTCATGCCTACACTGACTGTTTCTCTGTTCGCTCAGCTCATGTCTACACTGACTGTTTCTCTGTTGGCTCAGCTCATGTCTACACTGACTGTTTCTCTGTTGGCTCAGCTCATGTCTACACTGACTGTTTCTCTGTTGGCTCAGCTCATGTCTACACTGACTGTTTCTCTGTTGGCTCAGCTCATGTCTACACTGACTGTTTCTCTGTTGGCTCAGCTCATGTCTACACTGGCTGTTTCTCTGTTGGCTCAGCTCATGTCTACACTGACTGTTTCTCTGTTGGCTCAGCTCATGTCTACACTGGCTGTTTCTCTGTTCGCTCAGCTCATGTCTACACTGGCTGTTTCTCTATTGGCTCAGCTCATGTCTACACTGACTGTTTCTCTGTTCGCTCAGCTCATGTCTACACTGACTGTTTCTCTGTTTGTTCAGCTCATGTCTACACTGACTGTTTCTCTGTTCGCTCAGCTCATGTCTACACTGACTGTTTCTCTGTTCGCTCAGCTCATGTCTACACTGACTGTTTCTCTGTTGGCTCAGCTCATGTCTACACTGACTGTTTCTCTGTTCGCTCAGCTCATGTCTACACTGACTGTTTCTCTGTTCGCTCAGCTAATGTCTACACTGGCTGTTTCTCTGTTGGCTCAGCTCATGTCTACACTGACTGTTTCTCTGTTGGCTCAGCTCATGTCTACACTGACTGTTTCTCTGTTCGCTCAGCTAATGTCTACACTGGCTGTTTCTCTGTTGGCTCAGCTCATGCCTACACTGACTGTTTCTCTGTTCGCTCAGCTCATGTCTGCACTGACTGTTTCTCTGTTGGCTTAGCTCATGTCTACACTGACTGTTTCTCTGTTCCCTCAGCTTATGTCTACACTGACTGTTTCTCTGTTGGATCAGCTCATGTCTACACTGACTGTTTCTCTGTTCACTCAGCTCATGCCTACACTGACTGTTTCTCTGTTCGCTCAGCTCATGTCTACACTGACTGTTTCTCTGTTGGCTCAGCTCATGTCTACACTGACTGTTTCTCTGTTGGCTCAGCTCATGTCTACACTGACTGTTTCTCTGTTGGCTCAGCTCATGTCTACACTGACTGTTTCTCTGTTGGCTCAGCTCATGTCTACACTGACTGTTTCTCTGTTGGCTCAGCTCATGTCTACACTGGCTGTTTCTCTGTTGGCTCAGCTCATGTCTACACTGACTGTTTCTCTGTTGGCTCAGCTCATGTCTACACTGGCTGTTTCTCTGTTCGCTCAGCTCATGTCTACACTGGCTGTTTCTCTATTGGCTCAGCTCATGTCTACACTGACTGTTTCTCTGTTCGCTCAGCTCATGTCTACACTGACTGTTTCTCTGTTCGCTCAGCTAATGTCTACACTGGCTGTTTCTCTGTTGGCTCAGCTCATGTCTACACTGACTGTTTCTCTGTTCGCTCAGCTCATGTCTACACTGACTGTTTCTCTGTTCGCTCAGCTCATGTCTGCACTGACTGTTTCTCTGTTGGCTTAGCTCATGTCTACACTGACTGTTTCTCTGTTCGCTCAGCTTATGTCTACACTGACTGTTTCTCTGTTGGCTCAGCTCATGTCTACACTGACTGTTTCTCTGTTCACTCAGCTCATGCCTACACTGACTGTTTCTCTGTTCGCTCAGCTCATGTCTACACTGATTGTTTCTCTGTTCGCTCAGCTCATGTCTACACTGGCTGTTTCTCTGTTCGCTCAGCTCATGTCTACACTGACTGTTTCTCTGTTCGCTCAGCTCATGTCTACACTGGCTGTTTCTTAATCTGTCCTGTCTATCATCAGATCTGGAGGGGTATTTAAGGACAGACGACAGGATGCGTTTAGCCAAAGAAAGAAGAGAGGAAAGAGATAAAGGACTTGGTAAGTGATGTTTACTGATATTGTGTTTGTGGTGAAAGAACTTTATTCTATATTGCTATATTATTGAAGCAACATAAATCAGTTTGCTGTTAATAAGAGACAGCTGGTAAATGGACAGGAAAAGGAATTCAAATCTCCAATATAAGTGAGCTGTTATAACTTCACATGAGGGAGTTGTGGTCTCAGTTTGGTTGTGGTCTCAGTGTGGTTGTGGTCTCAGTGTGGTTGTGGTCTCTGTGTGGTTGTGGTCTCAGTGTGGTTGTGGTCTCTGGGTGGTTGTGGTCTCAGTGTGGTTGTGGTCTCAGTGTGGTTGTGGTCTCAGTGTGGTTGTGGTCTCTGTGTGGTTGTGGTCTCTGTGTGGTTGTGGTCTCAGTGTGGTTGTGGTCTCTGTGTGGTTGTGGTCTCTGTGTGGTTGTGGTCTCTGTGTGGTTGTGGTCTCAGTGTGGTTGTGGTCTCAGTGTGACGTCTGTGTTTCCAGCGGTAAGGGAGCAGGTGATCAGGGAGAAGGAGCGCCGGGCCCAGCTGCAGTATGAACGCACAGTGGAGGAGCGCTGGAGAAGACTGGAGGAGCAGAGACAGAAGGAGGAGCTCCGCAGAGCTGCTGTGGAGGAGAAGCGGAGACAGAAGTTGGAAGAGGAGAAGGTCAGACACAATTGTGTCAACCTGTGGTTGAATCATTACAATTGGCTCCATGCTAGATGCTGTCTCCCAGTCAGATATGAGTTAGACTTATTCTTAAATCAGGAGTTTTCACCCTCCCCTCTCCAAAGCTCAGCCTTCATAAAGCATGTCACACTTGATGACTCATCAAAGCTCAGTCTTTTTAAAGCATGTCACACTCTATGACTCTCCAAAGCTCAGCCTTCATAAAGCATGTCACACTTGATGACTCATCAAAGCTCAGTCTTTTTAAAGCATGTCACACTCTATGACTCTCCAAAGTTCAGTCTTCATAAAGCATGTCACACTTGATGACTCTCCAAAGCTCAGTCTTTTTAAAGCATGTCACACTTGATGACTCTCCAAAGCTCAGTCTTTTTAAAGCATGTCACACTATGACTCTCCAAAGCTCAGTCTTTTTAAAGCATGTCACACTCTATGACTCTCCAAAGCTCAGTCTTTTTAAAGCATGTCACACTCTATGACTCTCCAAAGCTCAGTCCTTTTAAAGCATGTCACACTTGATGACTCATCAAAGCTCAGTCTTTTTAAAGCATGTCACACTCTATGACTCTCCAAAGCTCAGTCTTCATAAAGCATGTCACACTCTATGACTCTCCAAAGCTCAGTCTTTTTAAAGCATGTCACACTCTATGACTCTCCAAAGCTCAGTCCTTTTAAAGCATGTCACACTCTATGACTCTCCAAAGCTCAGTCTTCATAAAGCATGTCACACTCTATGACTCTCCAAAGCTCAGTCTTTTTAAAGCATGTCACACTTGATGACTCTCCAAAGCTCAGTCTTTTTAAAGCATGTCACACTCTATGACTCTCCAAAGCTCAGTCCTTTTAAAGCATGTCACACTTGATGACTCATTAAAGCTCAGTCTTTTTAAAGCATGTCACTCTATGACTCTCCAAAGCTCAGTCTTTTTAAAGCATGTCACACTCTATGACTCTCCAAAGCTCAGTCTTTTTAAAGCATGTCACACTCTATGACTCTCCAAAGCTCAGTCTTTTTAAAGCATGTCACACTATGACTCTCCAAAGCTCAGTCTTTTTAAAGCATGTCACACTATGACTCTCCAAAGCTCAGTCTTTTTAAAGCATGTCACACTATGACTCTCCAAAGCTCAGTCTTTTTAAAGCATGTCACACTCTATGACACTCCAAAGCCATTTATTTTTAGGATTTGATCTTGCAGTTGAACCTTTCAACCGAGAATTATTGTCTAAACTGAAAACTGCTTTACTTATATAAATGATGCTATCTGCTATCCAGGCAGGATATGTGAAAGAGGATTAGACTGGTTTTGAGTGACAGTCTTTCCCAGATGGGTTCTGCCTGTATGTGTGTGTTTGTTTCCCTTGTTTGGTTTATATCCCCTGGATGATGTCATTTTAGACCAATAGAAATGCAGTAGAACACCATGTGATTATGTGGATGTGCTATTGGCTTGTGCGTGCTGGCCCCATCTGTGTACATAGTTCTAGTGTGGGTCAATGACACGAGTGTGTGTGTGTGTGTGTGTGTGTGTGTGTGTGTGTGTGTGGAGAGGTTAGAGAGGAAGATGGAGAGGTTAGAGAGGAAGATGGAGAGTTAGAGAGGAAGAGTGAGAGGTTAGAGAGGAAGAGTGAGAGGTTAGAGAGGAAGATGGAGAGGTTAGAGAGGAATAGTGAGAGGTTAGAGAGGAAGAGTGAGAGGTTAGAGAAGAAGATGGAGAGGTTAGAGAGGAAGAGTGAGAGGTTAGAGAGGAAGATGGAGAGGTTAGAGAGGAAGAGTGAGAGGTTAGAGAGGAAGATGGAGAGGTTAGAGAGGAAGAGTGAGAGGTTAGAGAGGAAGATGGAGAGGTTAGAGAGGAAGATGGAGAGGTTAGAGAGGAAGAGTGAGAGGTTAGAGAGGAAGAGTGAGAGGTTAGAGAGGAAGATGGAGAGGTTAGAGAGGAAGAGTGAGAGGTTAGAGAGGAAGATGGAGAGGTTAGAGAGGAAGAGTGAGAGGTTAGAGAGGAAGAGTGAGAGGTTAGAGAGGAAGAGTGAGAGGTTAGAGAGGAAGATGGAGAGGTTAGAGAGGAAGATGGAGAGGTTAGAGAGGAAGATGGAGAGGTTAGAGAGGAAGATGGAGAGGTTAGAGAGGAAGAGTGAGAGGTTAGAGAGGAAGATGGAGAGGTTAGAGAGGAAGAGTGAGAGGTTAGAGAGGAAGAGTGAGAGGTTAGAGAGGAAGAGTGAGAGGTTAGAGAGGAAGAGTGAGAGGTTAGAGAGGAAGATGGAGAGGTTAGAGAGGAAGAGTGAGAGGTTAGAGAGGAAGAGTGAGAGGTTAGAGAGGAAGAGTGAGAGGTTAGAGAGGAAGAGTGAGAGGTTAGAGAGGAAGAGTGAGAGGTTAGAGAGGAAGATGGAGAGGTTAGAGAGGAAGATGGAGAGGTTAGAGAGGAAGATGGAGAGGTTAGAGAGGAAGATGGAGAGGTTAGAGAGGAAGATGGAGAGGTTAGAGAGGAAGAGTGAGAGGTTAGAGAGGAAGAGTGAGAGGTTAGAGAGGAAGATGGAGAGGTTAGAGAGGAAGAGTGAGAGGTTAGAGAGGAAGAGTGAGAGGTTAGAGAGGAAGAGTGGAGGTTAGAGAGGAAGATGGAGAGGTTAGAGAGGAAGAGTGAGAGGTTAGAGAGGAAGAGTGAGAGGTTAGAGAGGAAGATGGAGAGGTTAGAGAGGAAGATGGAGAGGTTAGAGAGGAAGAGTGAGAGGTTAGAGAGGAAGATGGAGAGGTTAGAGAGGAAGATGGAGAGGTTAGAGAGGAAGAGTGAGAGGTTAGAGAGGAAGAGTGAGAGGTTGGAGAGGATGATGGAGAGGTTAGAGAGGAAGAGTGAGAGGTTAGAGAGGAAGAGTGAGAGGTTAGAGAGGAAGAGTGAGAGGTTAGAGAGGAAGAGTGAGAGGTTAGAGAGGAAGAGTGAGAGGTTAGAGAGGAAGAGTGAGAGGTTAGAGAGGAAGATGGAGAGGTTAGAGAGGATGATGGAGAGGTTAGAGAGGAAGAGTGAGAGGTTAGAGAGGAAGATGGAGAGGTTAGAGAGGAAGATGGAGAGGTTAGAGAGGAAGAGTGAGAGGTTAGAGAGGAAGAGTGAGAGGTTAGAGAGGAAGAGTGAGAGGTTAGAGAGGAAGAGTGAGAGGTTAGAGAGGAAGAGTGAGAGGTTAGAGAGGAAGAGTGAGAGGTTAGAGAGGAAGAGTGAGAGGTTAGAGAGGAAGATGGAGAGGTTAGAGAGGAAGAGTGAGAGGTTAGAGAGGAAGATGGAGAGGTTAGAGAGGAAGAGTGAGAGGTTAGAGAGGAAGAGTGAGAGGTTAGAGAGGAAGAGTGAGAGGTTAGAGAGGAAGATGGAGAGGTTAGAGAGGAAGAGTGAGAGGTTAGAGAGGAAGATGGAGAGGTTAGAGAGGAAGATGGAGAGGTTAGAGAGGAAGATGGAGAGGTTAGAGAGGAAGAGTGAGAGGTTAGAGAGGAAGAGTGAGAGGTTAGAGAGGATGATGGAGAGGTTAGAGAGGAAGAGTGAGAGGTTAGAGAGGAAGAGTGAGAGGTTAGAGAGGAAGAGTGAGAGGTTAGAGAGGAAGATGGAGAGGTTAGAGAGGAAGATGGAGAGGTTAGAGAGGAAGAGTGAGAGGTTAGAGAGGAAGATGGAGAGGTTAGAGAGGAAGAGTGAGAGGTTAGAGAGGACGATGGAGAGGTTAGAGAGGAAGATGGAGAGGTTAGAGAGGAAGAGTGAGAGGTTAGAGAGGAAGATGGAGAGGTTAGAGAGGAAGATGGAGAGGTTAGAGAGGAAGAGTGAGAGGTTAGAGAGGAAGAGTGAGAGGTTAGAGAGGAAGAGTGGAGGTTAGAGAGGAAGATGGAGAGGTTAGAGAGGAAGAGTGAGAGGTTAGAGAGGAAGATGGAGAGGTTAGAGAGGAAGATGGAGAGGTTAGAGAGGAAGAGTGAGAGGTTAGAGAGGAAGATGGAGAGGTTAGAGAGGAAGATGGAGAGGTTAGAGAGGAAGAGTGAGAGGTTAGAGAGGAAGAGTGAGAGGTTAGAGAGGATGATGGAGAGGTTAGAGAGGAAGAGTGAGAGGTTAGAGAGGAAGAGTGAGAGGTTAGAGAGGAAGAGTGAGAGGTTAGAGAGGAAGAGTGAGAGGTTAGAGAGGAAGAGTGAGAGGTTAGAGAGGAAGAGTGGAGGTTAGAGAGGAAGATGGAGAGGTTAGAGAGGAAGAGTGAGAGGTTAGAGAGGAAGATGGAGAGGTTAGAGAGGAAGATGGAGATGTTAGAGAGGAAGAGTGAGAGGTTAGAGAGGAAGAGTGAGAGGTTAGAGAGGAATAGTGAGAGGTTAGAGAGGAAGAGTGAGAGGTTAGAGAGGAAGATGGAGAGGTTAGAGAGGAAGAGTGAGAGGTTAGAGAGGAATAGTGAGAGGTTACTACAAGTTAACCAGCTGGGAAGGAAAGATGATTTACTGGGACCTCACCAGGCCATTGGAGTAGCTCAGTGACAGAGTGTGTGTGAGGTGTGTGTGTGAGGTGTGTGAGGTTGTGTTGATGAGAGAGTCAGCTCAGACCTCACCAGGCCAGTAGACCAGCTCAGTGACAGAGTGTGTGTGAGGTGTGTGAGGTGTGTGTGTGTGAGGTTGTGTTGATGGAACGGTCAGTGACAGTGTGTGTGTGTGAGGTGTGTGTTTGAGGTTGTGTTGATGATACGGTCAGCTAAGACCTCACCAGGCCAGTAGACCAGCTCAGTGACAGAGTGTGTGTGAGGTGTGTGTGTGAGGTGTGTGAGGTTGTGTTGATGGAGCGGTCAGCTCAGACCTCACCAGGCCAGTAGACCAGCTCAGTGACAGAATGTGTGTGAGGTGTGTGTGTGTGAGGTTGTGTTGATGGACTGGTCAGCTCAGACCTCACCAGGCCAGTGGACCAGCTCAGTGACAGAGTGTGTGTGAGGTGTGTGAGGTGTGTGTGTGTGAGGTTGTGTTGATGGAACGGTCAGTGACAGTGTGTGTGTGAGGTGTGTGAGGTGTGTGTTTGAGGTTGTGTTGATGATACGGTCAGCTAAGACCTCACCAGGCCAGTAGACCAGCTCAGTGACAGAGTGTGTGTGAGGTGTGTGAGGTGTGTGAGGTTGTGTTGATGGAGCGGTCAGCTCAGACCTCACCAGGCCAGTAGACCAGCTCAGTGACAGAATGTGTGTGAGGTGTGTGTGTGTGAGGTTGTGTTGATGGACTGGTCAGCTCAGACCTCACCAGGCCAGTGGACCAGCTCAGTGACAGAGTGTGTGTGAGGTGTGTGAGGTGTGTGTGTGTGTAGGGATGGGAATTGATAAGAATTTAACGATTCCGATTCCATTATCGATATTGCTTATCGATCCGGTTCCTTATCGATTCTCTTATCGATTCTCATTGGGTGAGGAAATAATTACAAATTTGTTTTGTTTGTTTGTAACACGCTTTAATATCTGATAAGAACACCGCACATACTCAGAGTATACACACATTATGTGTAGCAACCTCAGAACAAACCTAAAAGTAGGTGAGCTACAAAGTAAAGTCCAGGGACCTAAAGATTTTTTCCCATTCATTGGTCCAGCGAAAAAATAAATAAAACTGCCATTTAAGTGCCATAAAAACAAAAACACAGACGGTAATCAGTCAAGGAAGAGCTTGTTCCTTTGGGAATATTCAACCTGAAACTAAATTCAACTCAACTGACATACAAAATAGAAAGAAGTCTTCTGTAAAGACCACAACTATCAACTTGGGCAAATGATTGACAATAGAGATTATTATCCGTATAGTAAAAGTTTACACAATGAAATGGCGCTCACATTAACTAAATAGACAAGTTACCTTTGGCATTAATAGCAGATGCTGTCTCATTAGCTCCGCTGCTGCTTGACTCACTTGTTGTTTTGTCGCTGAGTAGTAGACAGAGCTGTGCTCGAGACCACCTAAAGCGAGACCGAGACGAGACCGAGACCGAAGGGGGCCGAGACCGAGACGAGACCGAGACCGAAGGGGGCCGAGACCGAGACGAGACCGATACCGAAGGGGGCCGAGACCGAGACGAGACCGATACCAAAGGGGGCCGAGACCGAGACCAGTCATATCAACACTAAATAATATGACATGTTTTTGGTCCAGTGACCAATGTAAAAAAACACTTGACCAACAGCATCAGATCATCTATTGTGTTGTCATCCTGAATGAAATGAATTTTATTAAAATAGTATGTAGGCCTATTTATTGTCTTATGTAGACATAAAATACGAAAATAAAACCATGATTTTAAAATGCACAGGCTATCATATTAAAATTTAAAAAAATCGAATAAATGAAAATCCATCAAACTGTATGTCCTATGTTGATGTAGTAAATGTTAACACGTTTTAGATCACAAGCGACTTGCAATCAAATGATTTGCGCATGATTGGCCGATAAACAAATCTATTTATAATTATTTATCCGTCCACAGGCACGCAGCTTCAGTTGTTTGTCTGCTTGAGCAGGACACGCAAACGAACCGGTTGCAATGCGCACAGTGTTCATTAGTCTTGTTACGAGTGCACATGAGACAGCAGCAGTGTTCATATAGATCAGACCGAAACCCGTCCAGTTTAATGAAGATCGGACCAAAACGGGTCCAGTTTGATATAGATTGGACCATAACCGGTCTAGTTTTATGCTCTTTCTGCCATATGCCCCCCGGACGTATGTATGTCCCACGTCCTTCTGTGTGCATGAGTAATTTCATTTATCGCCCATTTGTAGTAAGCCTATTAATAATTATTGTTTATATTCGTTTAATTTCGATATAAAACAATATTTTGTTGAAGTCTCTTGTAGGCTATATGAATACACTGTGGTTCATTCGTTATTAATTATTGAGTACAATAGGCGCATGACACAATGAGGCTGTATGTATTTGGCGGAATTCGTTCTGTTTATTTAGTGAAACATATTTCTTTATAAACGTACCTCTTTTTGTAGTTCAACCAAGCCAATCAGACTATTGTCTATATGTGTTCTCGTAGTATTTGTCTGTGTATCGCCCATTCAACCATTGCCATCATAGGCTCAGTGAAGTGTGATCGGTGTCTGGGTACCGTAATTAGGGTACCAACGCCCAGCGGCGTGGGATTTTGGCGACAGGAAGGCAGTTTAGGTATCAAAAAACATGTAAATAGTAGTTTTATATATTGTTCGGTTTGTGATTTTGCAATTCTGAAAACGGGACAAGGTAAAATGTACGTATTTAGGAAAAGTCATGGAAGGACGTCGGCTGTAGATTTTCAACATTATATATGTATTTTAATTACTAACCGCTGTGTGTTTTCGGACAAATTATTTATTTGTGCTCAGTGTGCTGAATATAGGCAAAACGAATATAATGTCAGATTGTGCAGACATGATCGAGCATATGTTTAAGATTGAAGTATTTACGTGAATGGGTGCACGCTCTAGCGACGCTGGGGGTGGGCTTTTCTTCAAAAGTAGATAGCCATTGGCGGGATAAGCCACATCAGAAAAAAACAGTCTGACTCTGGACGAAATACAGCCAATGGAAATACAGCCTCTACATGTCATACTTAAATATTTTGCTAGAAAAAATTGTGGGCGATAATTTCTACGCTGGTCTCGGCTGGTCTCGGAGGAATTTACGAGTCCTTACTGTCCGAGACCGAGTCGAGACCGAGTCCAAATGTAACCGAGACCGAGACGAGACCGAGACCTTAAAAAAGTGGTCTCGAGACCGGTCTCGAGTACTACAGCTCTGGTAGTAGAGAATCAAACACGCGACAGTCCTGCAAACGGATTGCGTGCTGTGTGGCCAAATGCTTCTGCATATTGGAGGTAGTTCCCCCAATTGCCGAAATTAAACTTTTACAACTGTTGCAAATGACTGCATTGGCGTCTTTTCGAGTGAAATATAACCACACTTTAGATCGCTTCTGCGTAACCAAAATGCGCAGCGCGTGTGTGACGGTCATGATGACACATTTGCAACGAGCCGAACCGTTAAGCGGAATCGTTAAGCAGGTACACTAACGGTTCCAAGGAATCGATTCACTGGGAACCGGTTCTAAAGAAGAACCGGTTCTCGATTCCCATCCCTATGTGTGTGTGAGGTTGTGTTGATGGACTGGTCAGCTCGGACCTCACCAGGCCAGTAGACCAGCTCAGTGACAGAGTGCCTTGTCTTCCTTCTCTTGTATGGCTCAACCAGGAGCGTCTGGAGGCCCTGATGAAACGTTCTCTAGAGCGCAGCCTGCAGCTGGACCAGAGGCCCAAACGCTGGACGTGGGGAGGACCTGGTGGAGCCCCGGGTGAGTTGGTGAGGTTTGGAACTGCATGTTCTAGAATAATTACATTAATCATGGTCCTGTTGCTGCTTCTAAGGTTGTATTTCACCACCAATGAGCTTAGAAAATGCGCTCTATAATTGCTCTGTGAACACAATCAGTTCATCAGATGCTCTGGCACGTTCTGGGTACGTTCTAGGTACGTTCTGTTACCGTCTAGGTACGTTCTGGCATGTTCTAGGTAATTCTGGCACGTTCTGGCACGATCTAGGCACATTTTGGCATGTTCTAGGTGCAGTCAGACAGTGATGCCTGCTAGCATGTCACAGAACCCTCATAAACCCAGATGTCAGATGATATTGTCATCAGGTCAACCTTGAGGGGAGCCACCCAATCAGATTTGACTTTACTCTGATGTGAGGGGAGCCACCCAATCAGATTGGACTTCACTCTGATGTGAGGGGAGCCACCCAATCAGATTTGACTTAACTCTGATGTGAGGGGAGCCACCCAATCAGAATTGACTTTACTCTGATGTGAGGGGAGCCACCCAATCAGATTGGACTTCACTCTGATGTGAGGGGAGCCACCCAATCAGATTGGACTTTACTCTGATGTGAGGGGAGCCACCCAATCAGATTGGACTTTACTCTGATGTGAGGGGAGCCACCCAATCAGATTGGACTTTACTTTGATGTGAGGGGAGCCGCCCAATCAGATTGGACTTCACTCTGATGTGAGGGGAGCCACCCAATCAGAATTGACTTTACTCTGATGTGATGTGAGCCACCCAATCAGATTTGACTTTACTCTGGTGTGAGGGGAGCCACCCAATCAGATTTGACTTTACTCTGATGTGAGGGGAGCCACCCAACCAGATTGGACTTTACTCTGATGTGAGGGGAGCCACCCAATCAGATTGGACTTTACTCTGATGTGAGGGGAGCCACCCAATCAGATTTGACTTTACTCTGATGTGAGGGGAGCCACCCAATCAGATTTGACTTTACTGTGATGTGAGGGGAGCCACCCAATCAGATTGGACTTTACTCTGATGTGAGGGGAGCCACCCAATCAGATTTGACTTTACTGTGATGTGAGGCGTTCTTGAGGCGTCATGTCTCAGGTATTAATATTATAACGTGAAAGAAAAACTATATTTGAAACCTTTGTGTTACAGTTTATTACAGTGATGCACAATGGTTTGTTGATATGTGGACACACAAGTGTTGTAGGTTATAGTGGTATATGTGATGGCAGAGGGTGTGTGTGTCTGTGTGTGTGTGTGTGTCTGTGTGTGTGTGTTTGTGTCTGTGTGTGTGTGTGTGTCTGTGTGTGTGTGTGTCTCTGTGTGTGTGTGTGTGTGTGTTTGTGTCTGTGTGTGTCTGTGTAGGTGTAGGTGTGTGTGTGTGTGTATGTAGGTGTGTGTGTGTGTGTGTGTATGTATGTAGGTGTGTGTGTGTGTGTATGTATGTGTGTATGTGTGTGTGCGTATGTATGTAGGTGTGTGTGTGTGTGTATGTGTATGTGTGTGTATGTGTGTGTGTGTGTGTGTATGTGTATGTGTGTGTGTGTGTGCGTGTGCGTGTGTGTGTAGGTGTAGGTGTGTGTGTGTTTGTGTGTGTATGTATGTAGGTGTGTGTGTGTGTGTGTGTGTGGCCTGCTCATTGCCTCCATGCTGCATGGGTTTAACTACTCCAGAGCAGAGGGGGTCATCAGGGGGTCATCAGGGGTCACCAGGAGGTCATCAGGTAAAGCCAATAGTGGCAGCTGTGGTCATAATGCTGTGCTCTCTCTGCTCCACTCGCTGCATTTAGGTGACTGTGAGAATGCCCCTCCCCCTGCCTCCGCCTTTCCCCATGATCTCGCCGCCCCCTTTCCTGCCGCCAGCGAATCCGGTAATGTTATGCCCCCCCCACATGTGGTCTCCTGCACCTCTCTACCCCACACTGCACCTCTCTACCCCGCCCTGCACCTCTCTACCCCACCCTGCACCTCTCTACCCCACCCTGCCCCTCTCTACCCCACACTGCACCTCTCCACCCCACCCTGCACCTCTCTACCCCACACTGCACCTCTCTACCCCACCCTGCACCTCTTTACCCCACACTGCACCTCTCCACTCCACACTGCACCTCCCTACCCCACCCTGAATCTCTCTATCCCACCTGCACCTCTCTACCCCACACCACACTGCACCTCTCTACCCCACCCTGCACCTCTCTACCCCACCCTGCCCCTCTCTACCCCACCCTGCCCCTCTCTGCCCCACACTGCACCTCTCCACTCCACACTGCACCTCTCTACCCCACACTGCACCTCTCTACCCCACCCTGCACCTCACTACCCCACCCTGCACCTCTCTACCCCATCCTGCACCTCTCTACCCCACCCTGCCCCTCTCTACCCCACCCTGCACCTCTCTACCCCACCCTGCACCTCTCTACCCCACCCTGCACCTCTCTACCCCACCCTGCACCTCTCTACCCCACCCTGCACCTCTCTACCCCACCTGCACCTCTCTACCCCACACTGCACCTCTCTACCCCACCCTGCACCTCTCTACCCCACCCTGAATCTCTCTATCCCACCTGCACCTCTCTACCCCACACCACACTGCACCTCTCTACCCCACCCTGCACCTCTCTACCCCACCCTGCCCCTCTCTACCCCACCCTGCCCCTCTCTACCCCACACTGCACCTCTCCACTCCACACTGCACCTCTCTACCCCACACTGCACCTCTCTACCCCACCCTGCACCTCACTACCCCACCCTGCACCTCTCTACCCCATCCTGCACCTCTCTACCCCACCCTGCCCCTCTCTACCCCACCCTGCACCTCTCTACCCCACCCTGCACCTCTCTACCCCACCCTGCACCTCTCTACCCCACCCTGCACCTCTCTACCCCACCTGCACCTCTCTACCCCACACTGCACCTCTCTACCCCACCCTGCACCTCTCTACCCCACCCTGCCCCTCTCTACCCCACCCTGCCCCTCTCTACCCCACACTGCACCTCTCCACTCCACACTGCACCTCTCTACCCCACACTGCACCTCTCTACCCCACCCTGCACCTCACTACCCCACCCTGCACCTCTCTACCCCACCCTGCACCTCTCTACCCCACCCTGCCCCTCTCTACCCCACACGGCACCTCTCTACCCCACCCTGCACCTCTCTACCCCACCCTGCACCTCTCTACCCCACCCTGCACCACTCTACCCCACCTGCACCTCTCTACCCCACATTGCACCTCTCCACCCCACCCTGCCCCTCTCTACCCCACCCTGCCCCTCTCTACCCCACACTGCACCTCTCTACCCCACACTGCACCTCTCTACCCCACACTGCACCTCTCTACCCCACCCTGCACCTCACTACCCCACCCTGCACCTCTCTACCCCACCCTGCACCTCTCTACCCCACCCTGCCCCTCTCTACCCCACACGGCACCTCTCTACCCCACCCTGCACCTCTCTACCCCACCCTGCACCTCTCTACCCCACCCTGCACCTCTCTACCCCACACTGCACCTCTCCACCCCACCCTGCACCTCTCTACCCCACCCTGCACCTCTCTACCCCACCCTGCACCTCTCTACCCCACACTGCACCTCTCTACCCCACCCTGCACCTCTCTACCCCACCCTGCACCTCTCTACCCCACATTGCACCTCTCCACCCCACACTGCACCTCTCTACCCCACCCTGCACCTCTCTACCCCACCCTGCACCTCTCTACCCCACCCTGCACCTCTCTACCCCACCCTGCACCTCTCTACCCCACACTGCACCTCTCCACCCCACCCTGCACCTCTCTACCCCACCCTGCACCTCTCTACCCCACACTGCACCTCTCTACCCCACACTGACCAGTGACCACTGCTTCCAAGGCCGTATGAGGGAAATGTCATGCCAACTCCAGAGGTTCATGTGTATTTCCCAGGATGCATCTGTAACAGCTGTGTGTGTACTCACAATGTTTGTGTGTTACAATGTGTGTTACAATGTGTGCGTGTGTTTGTGTGCGTCACAATGTGTGTGTGTTACAATGTGTGTGTGTTACAATGTGTGTGTGTGTCACAATGTGTGTTACAATGTGTGTGTGTAACAATGTGTGTGTTACAATGTGTGTGTGTGTGTGCCACAATGTGTGTTACAATGTGTGTGTGTGTGTTTGTGTTACAATGTGTGTGTGTGTCACAATGTGTGTCACAATGTGTGTGTGTGTGTGTGTTAAAATGTGTGTGTGTGTCACAATGTGTGTCACAATGTGTGTGTGTGTGTGTGTTAAAATGTGTGTGTTACAATGTGTGTTTCACAATGTGTGTGTTACAACGTGTGTGTGTGTGTTACAATGTGTGTGTGTGTGTGTGTGTGTTACAATGTGTGTTACAATGTGTGTGTGTGTGTATTACAATGTGTGTGTGTGTGTGTGTGTTACAATGTGTGTGTGTGTGTTACAATGTGTGTTACAATGTGTGTGTGTGTGGTGTTACAATGTGTGTGTGTTACAATGTGTGTTACAATGTGTGTCACAATGTGTGTGTGTGTTACAATGTGTGTGTTACAATGTGTGTTTCACAATGTGTGTGTTACATCGTGTGTGTGTGTGTTACAATGTGTGTGTGTGTGTGTGTTACAATGTGTGTTACAATGTGTGTGTGTGTGTATTACAATGTGTGTGTGTGTTACAATGTGTGTGTGTGTTACAATGTGTGTTACAATGTGTGTGTGTGTGTGTGTGTGGTTACAATGTGTGTGTGTTACAATGTGTGTTACAATGTGTGTTACAATGTGTGTTACAATGTGTGTGTGTGTGTTACAATGTGTGTGTTACAATGTGTGTTACAATGTGTGTTACAATGTGTGTTACAATGTGTGTGTGTGTGTGTGTGTGTTACAATGTGTCTGTTCTCACCGTCATTTTTAAAAGCTAAGAATTGTTAATGTCATCACAAATCACTATTCTGGTTTACATCAAACTCCTTCTTGATCTTGATCTTAGCCCCAGTCAGACAGCTCCTCACTTTTTACATCAACACCATCATTCTCCATCTCGTTCCTCTCTTGGTCATACGTTGTGTCTGTCATGCTCATCTTTGCCCCTAGTCCTAACTCCTCCTTTGACCCATGACCTCATGTCCCTTAGACAACAGGTCTGGACTGACCACCTCCTCACATGTAGTGCTAGATGTTCCCAGACAGAGAAAGAGAAGGCATGGCCAGGATTCTACAGATAGACCTGACGGTTTATCTACTCCATATATATCTACGTCCATGCAGGGATTCTACAGATAGACCTGACGGGTTATCTACTCCATATATATCTACGTCCATGCAGGGATTCTACAGATAGACCTGACGGTTTATCTACTCCATATATATCTAGGATTCTACAGATAGACCTGACGGTTTATCTACTCCATATATATCTAGGTCCATGCAGGGATTCTACAGATAGACCTGACGGGTTATCTACTCCATATATATCTAGGAGTCTGCAGATAGACCTGACGGTTTATCTACTCCATATATATCTACGTCCATGCAGGGATTCTACAGATTGACCTGACGGTTTATCTACTCCATATATATCTAGGATTCTACAGATAGACCTGACGGTTTTTCTACTCCATATATATCTAGGATTCTACAGATAGACCTGACGGTTTATCTACTCCATATATATCTAGGTCCATGTTATTTCATGTGTGTGTGATACTGGTCATGACACTGTTTTGTTGTCAGGAGAACGTACACAATACATGATAACACAACAGGAAGGGTTTTGATTGTGCATGCTTTACCACCACAGTGACAGAGTGGTGAAATATAACAGGTGGATTAACGGAGAGTGCATGCAAATGACAACTAGCTGAATATATATGATTATATATTATATAGTATTAATTACTATTGTCTTACAATACTGTCCTCCCATATGATTATATTATAGTATTAATTACTATTGTCTTACAATACTGTCCTCCCATATGGTTATATTATAGTATTAATTACTATTGTCTTACAATACTGTCCTCCCATATAATTATATTATAGTATTAATTACTATTGTCTTACAATACTGTCCTCCCATATGATTATATTATAGTATTAATTACTGTTGTCTTACAATACTGTCCTCCCATATGGTTATATTATAGTATTAATTACTATTGTCTTACAATACTGTCCTCCCATATAATTATATTATAGTATTAATTACTATTGTCTTACAATACTGTCCTCCCATATGATTATATTATAGTATTAATTACTGTTGTCTTACAATACTGTCCTCCCATATGGTTATATTATAGTATTAATTACTATTGTCTTACAATACTGTCCTCCCATATAATTATATTATAGTATTAATTACTATTGTCTTACAATACTGTCCTCCCATATGGTTATATTATAGTATTAATTACTATTGTCTTACAATACTGTCCTCCCATATAATTATATTATAGTATTAATTACTATTGTCTTACAATACTGTCCTCCCATATGGTTATATTATAGTATTAATTACTATTGTCTTACAATACTGTCCTCCCATATTATGATAATGTTGACCTTTGACCTTGGTTTTTGTGCAGCTCCCTGCAGCCCTCACAGGTCACCGTATCGAGGCTCACCAAGCCGAACGGACCGACGGAGGCTCCAGAGCTCCCCAGAGGAGTCAGCAGGAGGCTCTGCATCCACCCCTCAAACCCCCAAGGTCAGATCCAAGGTCAGATCCAAGGTCAGATCCAAGGTCAGATCCAAGGTCAGACCCAAGGTCAGAACCAAGGTCAGATCCAAGGTCAGATCCAAGGTCAGATCCGCCTCATCTTTCTGCCTGGTTGTTTATTGGCGACAAAACGAACCCTGCTAGCATAATATGGGCCACAATGGCGTGACTCACATTGTCTTATGTTTTCAGAAAGAGAGCTTACGCCGGGAGAGAAGGACCGGTTCTCCTGCCACGCTGTCCCCGGTGAGGAGAGCAGAATCACCAGCCGGGTTCACCAGACGCTCAGCCTCCCCTGCCACCCCCAAGTAAGACACACCCGCACTGCTGCTGAGTCCCTGTGGTCGCTCTGTTATATAGAGGGTAATAATAGAGAGTCCCTGTGGTCGCTCTGTTTTATAGAGGGTAATAATAGTGAGTCCTTGTGGTCGCTCTGTTTTATAGAGGGTAAAAATAGAGAGTCCCTGTGGTCGCTCTGTTTTATAGAGGGTAAAAATAGAGAGTCCCTGTGGTCGCTCTGTTTTATAGAGGGTAAAAATAGAGAGTCCCTGTGGTGCCTCTGTTTTATAGAGGGTAAAAATAGAGAGTCCCTGTGGTCGCTCTGTTTTATAGAGGGTAATAATAGTGAGTCCCTGTGGTCGCTCTGTTTTATAGAGGGTAATAATAGTGAGTCCCTGTGGTGCCTCTGTTTTATAGAGGGTAATAATAGAGAGTCCCTGTGGTCGCTCTGTTTTATAGAGGGTAAAAATAGAGAGTCCCTGTGGTCGCTCTGTTTTATAGAGGGTAAAAATAGAGAGTCCCTGTGGTCGCTCTGTTTTATAGAGGGTAATAATAGAGAGTCCCTGTGGTTGCTCTGTTTTATAGAGGGTAATAATAGAGAGTCCCTGTGGTGCCTCTGTTTTATAGAGGGTAATAATAGAGAGTCCCTGTGGTCGCTCTGTTTTATAGAGGGTAATAATAGAGAGTCCCTGTGGTCGCTCTGTTTTATAGAGGGTAATAATAGAGTCCCTGTGGTGCCTCTGTTTTATAGAGGGTAATAATAGAGAGTCCCTGTGGTCGCTCTGTTTTATAGAGGGTAATAATAGAGAGTCCCTGTGGTGCCTCTGTTTTATAGAGGGTAATAATAGAGAGTCCCTGTGGTCGCTCTGTTTTATAGAGGGTAATAATAGAGTCCCTGTGGTGCCTCTGTTTTATAGAGGGTAATAATAGAGAGTCCCTGTGGTCGCTCTGTTTTATAGAGGGTAAAAATAGAGAGTCCCTGTGGTCGCTCTGTTTTATAGAGGGTAATAATAGAGAGTCCCTGTGGTCGCTCTGTTTTATAGAGGGTAATAATAGAGAGTCCCTGTGGTCGCTCTGTTTTATAGAGGGTAATAATAGAGTCCCTGTGGTGCCTCTGTTTTATAGAGGGTAATAATAGAGAGTCCCTGTGGTCGCTCTGTTTTATAGAGGGTAAAAATAGAGAGTCCCTGTGGTGCCTCTGTTTTATAGAGGGTAATAATAGAGTCCCTGTGGTGCCTCTGTTTTATAGAGGGTAATAATAGAGAGTCCCTGTGGTCGCTCTGTTTTATAGAGGGTAATAATAGAGAGTCCCTGTGGTCGCTCTGTTTTAATAGAGGGTAATAATAGAGTCCCTGTGGTGCCTCTGTTTTATAGAGGGTAATAATAGAGAGTCCCTGTGGTCGCTCTGTTTTATAGAGGGTAAAAATAGAGAGTCCCTGTGGTGCCTCTGTTTTATAGAGGGTAATAATAGAGAGTCCCTGTGGTCGCTCTGTTTTATAGAGGGTAATAATAGAGAGTCCCTGTGGTCGCTCTGTTTTATAGAGGGTAATAATAGAGTCCCTGTGGTGCCTCTGTTTTATAGAGGGTAATAATAGAGAGTCCCTGTGGTCGCTCTGTTTTATAGAGGGTAATAATAGAGAGTCCCTGTGGTCGCTCTGTTTTATAGAGGGTAATAATAGAGCCCCTGTGGTCGCTCTGTTTTATAGAGGGTAATAATAGAGAGTCCCTGTGGTTGCTCTGTTTTATAGAGGGTAATAATAGAGAGTCCCTCTGGTCGCTCTGTTTTATAGAGGGTAATAATAGAGAGTCCCTGTGGTCGCTCTGTTTTATAGAGGGTAATAATAGAGCCCCTGTGGTGCCTCTGTTTTATAGAGGGTAATAATAGAGTCCCTGCGGTCGCTCTGTTTTATAGAGGGTAATAATAGAGAGTCCCTGTGGTCACTCTGTTTTATAGAGGGTAATAATAGAGAGTCCCTGTGGTCGCTCTGTTTTATAGAGGGTAATAATAGAGAGTCCCTGTGGTCGCTCTGTTTTATAGAGGGTAATAATAGAGAGTCCCTGTGGTGCCTCTGTTTTATAGAGGGTAATAATAGAGTCCCTGTGGTCGCTCTGTTTTATAGAGGGTAATAATAGAGAGTCCCTGTGGTCGCTCTGTTTTATAGAGGGTAATAATATAGTCCCTGTGGTTGCTCTGTTTTATAGAGGGTAATAATAGAGAGTCCCTGTGGTGCCTCTGTTTTATAGAGGGTAATAATAGAGTCCCTGTGGTTGCTCTGTTTTATAGAGGGTAATAATAGAGAGTCCCTGTGGTTGCTCTGTTTTATAGAGGGTAAAAATAGAGAGTCCCTGTGGTCGCTCTGTTTTATAGAGGGTAAAAATAGAGAGTCCCTGTGGTCGCTCTGTTTTATAGAGGGTAATAATAGAGAGTCCCTGTGGTCGCTCTGTTTTATAGAGGGTAAAAATAGAGAGTCCCTGTGGTGCCTCTGTTTTATAGAGGGTAATAATAGAGAGTCCCTGTGGTCGCTCTGTTTTATAGAGGGTAATAATAGAGAGTCCCTGTGGTCGCTCTGTTTTATAGAGGGTAATAATAGAGTCCCTGTGGTGCCTCTGTTTTATAGAGGGTAATAATAGAGAGTCCCTGTGGTCGCTCTGTTTTATAGAGGGTAATAATAGAGAGTCCCTGTGGTCGCTCTGTTTTATAGAGGGTAATAATAGAGCCCCTGTGGTCGCTCTGTTTTATAGAGGGTAATAATAGAGAGTCCCTGTGGTTGCTCTGTTTTATAGAGGGTAATAATAGAGAGTCCCTCTGGTCGCTCTGTTTTATAGAGGGTAATAATAGAGAGTCCCTGTGGTCGCTCTGTTTTATAGAGGGTAATAATAGAGCCCCTGTGGTGCCTCTGTTTTATAGAGGGTAATAATAGAGAGTCCCTGCGGTCGCTCTGTTTTATAGAGGGTAATAATAGAGAGTCCCTGTGGTCACTCTGTTTTATAGAGGGTAATAATAGAGAGTCCCTGTGGTCGCTCTGTTTTATAGAGGGTAATAATAGAGAGTCCCTGTGGTCGCTCTGTTTTATAGAGGGTAATAATAGAGAGTCCCTGTGGTGCCTCTGTTTTATAGAGGGTAATAATAGAGTCCCTGTGGTCGCTCTGTTTTATAGAGGGTAATAATAGAGAGTCCCTGTGGTCGCTCTGTTTTATAGAGGGTAATAATATAGTCCCTGTGGTTGCTCTGTTTTATAGAGGGTAATAATAGAGAGTCCCTGTGGTGCCTCTGTTTTATAGAGGGTAATAATAGAGTCCCTGTGGTTGCTCTGTTTTATAGAGGGTAATAATAGAGAGTCCCTGTGGTTGCTCTGTTTTATAGAGGGTAAAAATAGAGAGTCCCTGTGGTCGCTCTGTTTTATAGAGGGTAAAAATAGAGAGTCCCTGTGGTCGCTCTGTTTTATAGAGGGTAAAAATAGAGAGTCCCTGTGGTCGCTCTGTTTTATAGAGGGTAAAAATAGAGAGTCCCTGTGGTCGCTCTGTTTTATAGAGGGTAATAATAGAGAGTCCCTGTGGTCGCTCTGTTTTATAGAGGGTAATAATAGAGAGTCCCTGTGGTGCCTCTGTTTTATAGAGGGTAAAAATAGAGAGTCCCTGTGGTCGCTCTGTTTTATAGAGGGTAAAAATAGAGAGTCCCTGTGGTCGCTCTGTTTTATAGAGGGTAATAATAGAGAGTCCCTGCGGTGCCTCTGTTTTATAGAGGGTAATAATAGAGAGTCCCTGTGGTCGCTCTGTTTTATAGAGGGTAATAATAGAGAGTCCCTGTGGTCGCTCTGTTTTATAGAGGGTAATAATAGAGAGTCCCTGTGGTCGCTCTGTTTTATAGAGGGTAATAATAGAGAGTCCCTGTGGTCGCTCTGTTTTATAGAGGGTAATAATAGAGAGTCCCTGTGGTCGCTCTGTTTTATAGAGGGTAATAATAGAGAGTCCCTGTGGTCGCTCTGTTTTATAGAGGGTAATAATAGAGGGTCCCTGTGGTCGCTCTGTTTTATAGAGGGTAATAATAGAGGGTCCCTGTGGTCGCTCTGTTTTATAGAGGGTAATAATAGAGAGTCCATGTGGTCGCTCTGTTTTATAGAGGGTAATAATAGAGAGTCCCTGTGGTGCCTCTGTTTTATAGAGGGTAATAATAGAGAGTCCCTGTGGTCGCTCTGTTTTATAGAGGGTAATAATAGAGAGTCCCTGTGGTCGCTCTGTTTTATAGAGGGTAATAATAGAGAGTCCCTGTGGTCGCTCTGTTTTATAGAGGGTAATAATAGAGTCCCTGTGGTCGCGCTGTTTTATAGAGGGTAATAATAGAGAGTCCCTGTGGTCGCTCTGTTTTATAGAGGGTAATAATAGAGAGTCCCTGTGGTCGCTCTGTTTTATAGAGGGTAATAATAGAGTCCCTGTGGTGCCTCTGTTTTATAGAGGGTAATAATAGTGAGTCCCTGTGGTGCCTCTGTTTTATAGAGGGTAATAATAGAGAGTCCCTGTGGTTGCTCTGTTTTATAGAGGGTAATAATAGAGAGTCCCTGTGGTCACTCTGTTTTATAGAGGGTAATAATAGAGAGTCCCTGTGGTCGCTCTGTTTTATAGAGGGTAATAATAGAGTCCCTGTGGTCGCGCTGTTTTATAGAGGGTAATAATAGAGAGTCCCTGTGGTCGCTCTGTTTTATAGAGGGTAATAATAGAGAGTCCCTGTGGTCGCTCTGTTTTATAGAGGGTAATAATAGAGTCCCTGTGGTGCCTCTGTTTTATAGAGGGTAATAATAGTGAGTCCCTGTGGTGCCTCTGTTTTATAGAGGGTAATAATAGAGAGTCCCTGTGGTTGCTCTGTTTTATAGAGGGTAATAATAGAGAGTCCCTGTGGTCACTCTGTTTTATAGAGGGTAATAATAGAGAGTCCCTGTGGTCGCTCTGTTTTATAGAGGGTAATAATATAGAGTCCCTGTGGTCGCTCTGTTTTATAGAGGGTAATAATAGAGTGTCCCTGTGGTCGCTCTGTTTTATAGAGGGTAATAATAGAGTCCCTGTGGTGCCTCTGTTTTATAGAGGGTAATAATAGTGAGTCCCTGTGGTGCCTCTGTTTTATAGAGGGTAATAATAGAGAGTCCCTGTGGTGCCTCTGTTTTATAGAGGGTAATAATAGAGTCCCTGTGGTCGCTCTGTTTTATAGAGGGTAATAATAGAGAGTCCCTGTGGTCACTCTGTTTTATAGAGGGTAATAATAGAGAGTCCCTGTGGTCGCTCTGTTTTATAGAGGGTAATAATATAGAGTCCCTGTGGTTGCTCTGTTTTATAGAGGGTAATAATAGAGAGTCCCTGTGGTCACTCTGTTTTATAGAGGGTAATAATAGAGGGTCCCTGTGGTCGCTCTGTTTTATAGAGGGTAATAATATAGAGTCCCTGTGGTCGCTCTGTTTTATAGAGGGTAATAATAGAGTCCCTGTGGTCGCTCTGTTTTATAGAGGGTAATA
Source organism: Dallia pectoralis (assembly GCA_029465975.1). NCBI lineage: Eukaryota > Metazoa > Chordata > Actinopteri > Esociformes > Umbridae > Dallia > Dallia pectoralis. Next base: position 15,359,361 of record CM055747.1, on the reverse strand, counting down.
ATAGAGAGTCCCTGTGGTCGCTCTGTTTTATAGAGGGTAATAATAGAGTCCCTGTGGTTGCTCTGTTTTATAGAGGGTAATAATAGAGAGTCCCTGTGGTCGCTCTGTTTTATAGAGGGTAATAATAGAGTCCCTGTGGTTGCTCTGTTTTATAGAGGGTAATAATAGAGAGTCCCTGTGGTCGCTCTGTTTTATAGAGGGTAATAATAGAGTCCCTGTGGTCGCTCTGTTTTATAGAGGGTAATAATAGAGTCCCTGTGGTTGCTCTGTTTTATAGAGGGTAATAATGTCTTCTTGGTCGTAGGTTGCTGCCTAAAACCCGTACCCAGTCTCCCTGCGCTGTGCGCCAGTACCCTTCCTCCCCGGTCAGTCATCGGCACATCGCCCCGGTTACTGACGACCTCAAGGTTGGAAAAGTTGAGGAAGACAACGGTCATAACAACGACAAGGACAGGATCGTCTCCAAGCCCGGGACCCCCGTGGTGAAAAAGATCCCCGATATCCAGAGCCCCAAGAAGAGTCTCCAGATCGATGCTCACCAGGACAAACTGTCCACCCTAAATAAGAGGTTCCACAATGTTGAGAACTCCAACGGACAGACTTCTGAAAACATGACCTCTGAAAAAAGCAGCACTGATAAGATGAAGTCCAACAGCATGGACTTGAATTCAAATAAAAGCACAGGTGAATCTCTGTCCCCAAACCTTTTGTGTACCTCACTAGTGAAGCATAGCCCATTGATCAGTTTGATCCCTTTTTGTGACAGAACCTTCTCCGGGGACACCGACAGGGAAAACCGTTGCCGGGACAACAAATGCAGAGGAAGCATCCAGACTGCTGGCTGAGCGTAGGCGTCTGGCAAGGGTGCAGAAGGAGCTGGAGGAGAAACAACGCCAGGACCAGGAGAAGGACAAGCGG
>CM055747.1:15305943-15355943 GCA_029465975.1 Dallia pectoralis | reverse complement strand
ACACACTATAGATGTAGAAACACACTATTGATGTAGAAACACACTATAAATGTAGAAACACACTATAAATGTATAAACACACTATAAAAACACACTATAAATGTATAAACACACTATAAATGTATAAACACACTATAAATGTATAAACACACTATAAATGTATAAACACACTATAAATGTAGAAACACACTATAAATGTATAAACACACTATTGATGTAGAAACACACTATAAATGTAGAAACACACTATAGATGTAGAAACACACTATTGATGTAGAAACACACTATAAATGTAGAAACACACTATAAATGTAGAAACACACTATAAAAACACACTATAAAAACACACTATAAATGTAGAAACACACTATAAATGTAGAAACACACTATTGATGTAGAAACACACTATAAATGTAGAAACACACTATAAATGTAGAAACACACTATTGATGTAGAAACACACTATAAATGTAGAAACACACTATAAATGTAGAAACACACTATAAATGTAGAAACACACTATAAATGTAGAATCACACTATAAATGTAGAATTACACTATAGATGTAGAAACACACTATTGATGTAGAAACACACTATAGATGTAGAAACACACTATTGATGTAGAAACACACTATAAATGTAGAAACACACTATTGATGTAGAAACACACTAGAAATGTATAAACACACTATAAATGTAGAAACACACTATAAATGTAGAAACACACTATAAATGTAGAAACACACTATTGATGTAGAAACACACTATAAATGTAGAAACACACTATAGATGTAGAAACACACTATTGATGTAGAAACACACTATAAATGTAGAAACACACTATAAATGTAGAAACACACTATAAATGTAGAAACACACTATAAAAACACACTATAAATGTAGAAACACACTATTGATGTAGAAACACACTAGAAATGTATAAACACACTATAAATGTAGAAACACACTATAAATGTAGAAACACACTATAAATGTAGAAACACACTATTGATGTAGAAACACACTATAAATGTAGAAACACACTATAGATGTAGAAACACACTATTGATGTAGAAACACACTATAAATGTAGAAACACACTATAAATGTAGAAACACACTATAAATGTAGAAACACACTATAAAAACACACTATAAATGTAGAAACACACTATAAATGTAGAAACACACTATAAATGTAGAAACACACTATAAATGTAGAAACACACTATAAATGTAGAAACACACTATTGATGTAGAAACACACTATAAATGTAGAAACACACTATTGATGTAGAAACACACTATAAATGTAGAAACACACTATAAATGTAGAATCACACTATAAATGTAGAAACACACTATAAATGTAGAAACACACTATAAATGTAGAAACACACTATAAAAACACACTATAAATGTAGAAACACACTATACATGTGGAAACACACTATAAATGTAGAAACACACTATTGATGTAGAAACACTATAAATGTAGAAACACACTATTGATGTAGAAACACACTATAAATGTAGAAACACACTATAAATGTAGAAACACACTATAAATGTGCATTGTGAATGCAGAAATGTTTTTTTTCGAGCATGTTGTTTTCTAGCACCACCCAGTGGCTGCCCTGGGTATTGTGGGCATGGTAGGTTACCATCTCCAGTATTTTTCCATCAATAGGAGACTCCTGCATGGCTGTAATAAAGCAGTGTTTTTTTCCAATACCTGCCCTCAGGAGAGGATCAGATACTCACTTTGTCCTATTTTGTGTTCAAGGCCGTCCATTCAAGGTCTTTTGGTATTTTTCCACTTCTCCCCCTGATATAATGCAGCCCTCAGCATGTAAATGTACCCTTATTGTTTCACTGGGTTGAAAACATGCAGTGTAATGCTGTGTAATGCTGTGTAATGCAGTGTAATGCAGCGTAATGCAGTGTAATGCAGCGTAATGCTGTGTAATGCTGTGTAATGCAGTGTAAAGCAGTGTAATGCTGTGTAATGCTGTGTAATGCAGTGTAATGCTGTGTAATGCAGTGTAATGCAGTGTAATTCAGTTTCAAAACAACAAACACACATTTAATTTTGTGATCTGATGTGGATCTATGGCCAGTAGCAAATCTGCCTGTCTACTTCTGGAAACACCTCTGGCTCACGAAGGTATGAAATATGCCAAAATGCTCCATAAATGGTTAAGGAACTGACGATTCTTGTCCAGGGATTTTTGTCGCAGCATAATTGGTTGCTATAATATTCAGACTTTATTCATGGAGAGGCCTGGGATTTGTGTATAATTAGCATCCCCTTTCGGCGTTCTTGAGGTCTCACACAGCGCGTTCTCTGGGAATTGTCCTGTACAATGTGATATTTCTGATCTTCACAGGGGCAATTGAGGCAAAGACAATTGAAAGTAATACTCAGGTAAATAAACAGAGAATCCCAAAGGTTGAGTCTCAGGTTATCGGACACGTCACAACCCATGTCAGCATGGAAAACCGTGCCCTTGTAAAGGCATCTGATCTGGTGACAACAAAGAATGTTCTGGAAAAGAGACAGGATGTTAAAGTGGGGGGAGCGTGTGGAGCCCAGAATCCCAAGCTAGAAAGTGCCTTTGTGAAGAAACAAGTCCCTTCCCAAGTGACCGACCAGGAGGGTGCCCAGGTGAATGTAAAAACCACTGACCAAATAAATGCTCCGGATAATCCAGAGAGACTTGATGTTTCTGAGTTGTCCAATCAGGACAGAGACTCTCCTGAACGAGCAACGAAACAAGAGCAGGTGAGCGGCCATCACGTCGCCCAGCTTAAAACCCAGGAGAGTCTCCAAGTAAATGTGAAGGTGATGGGACGTGGAACGTTGCCCAGCAAACTGTCCCTGGCACCCCTGGCAGTGGGCCAACCTCCACCTCCAGTCATCCACCTTGAACCTCTGGATGTAGGGAACAGCAGGGCTTGTGATGAGGTTCAGTCCATGGAGGTCAGGTAAGCCTGTTAAACGAGGCCATGTGTGTGTGCATGATGATGTGGAACGGATGACAACTGCTATAAAAATGCAATAGATACTGGTATTATCATGTATATTGACATGGCCACCTTAAAAACTTCAATAAAACTGCATCTGATACTGGTATTATCATGTACATTGACATGGCCACCTAAAAAACTTCAATAAAACTGCAGTAGATACTGGTATTATCATGTACATTGACATGGCCACCTAAAAACTTCAATAAAACTGCATCTGATACTGGTATTATCATGTACATTGACATGGCCACCATAACAAATGCAATAGATACTGGTATTATCATGTACATTGACATGGCCACCTTAAAAACTTCAATAAAACTGCATCTGATACTGGTATTATCATGTACATTGACATGGCCACCTAAAAAACTTCAATAAAACTGCAGTAGATACTGGTATTATCATGTACATTGACATGGCCACCTTAAAAACTTCAATAAAACTGCATCTGATACTGGTATTATCATGTACATTGACATGGCCACCTAAAAAACTTCAATAAAACTGCATCTGATACTGGTATTATCATGTACATTGACATGGCCACCTAAAAAACTTCAATAAAACTGCAGTAGATACTGGTATTATCATGTACATTGACATGGCCACCATAACAAATGCAATAGATACTGGTATTATCATGTATATTGACATGGCCACCTAAAAACTTCAATAAAACTGCATCTGATACTGGTATTATCGTGTACATTGACATGGCCACCTTAAAAACTTCAATAAAACTGCAGTAGATACTGGTATTATCATGTACATTGACATGGCCACCTTAAAAACTTCAATAAAACTGCAGTAGATACTGGTATTATCATGTACATTGACATGGTGTCACGACTCGTCGGGTGTAGTGTGGATGAAGCCATGTGCAGAGTCGTATATCCGTTTGGGTCAGGTTTATTTAAAGGACAGCAAACTCAAAACAAACCGTAAACGGCGACAAAAACACGTACTGGTCGAAAGAAAGGAAAATGCGCATATAGCGACTTAAAACAAGCACCTTCAAACAACAATTCTAACGTGTTACAAAAACACTCACCTCTACAAACAATGTGACATAGAACAATGCGAAGCAACGAGTGCACTGCTCGCGACCCTCTTATATCCCATTGATATTAAGTGCAAACAGCCGTGAGACAAACGTAAACACGGAAGTGAAACATGGAAGTGCATCACCGAAATATGTCCGTGTAGCAACGCCACCACACCAATCGTGACAGTATCCCCCACTAAAAGGCTAGCTCCCCAGATAGCCGAACGGAAACACAAAACCAAGACAAGGGAGCAACAGGGAGAGAACCCGCAGTCAAACCCAAAAGGGTCAGTCCAGGACCGCAGGTCCAGCCCTGAAAAGGCCTCAGTGGCTGAGAGGCCGCCATCTAGTGCGGCAGAGAGACCGCCATCTAGTGCGGCAGAGAGTCCGCCATCTTGTGCGGCTCAGAGTCTGCCGTCGTGGGCGACGTCGTGGCGGAGGCCATCGTGGGCGCCGTGTGGCGGCGGCGGCCATCGTGGGCGGTGTCGTGGCGGAGGCCATCGTGAGCGTAGTCGTGGCGGCGGCCATCGTGAGCGTAGTCGTGGCGGCGGCCATCGTGAGCGTAGTCGTGGCGGCGGCCATCGTGAGCGTAGTCGTGGCGGCGGCCATCGTGAGCGTAGTCGTGGCGGCGGCCATCGTGGCGGCCAGCGTAGTCGTGGCGGCGGCCATCGTGAGCGTGGCGTAGTCGTGGCGGCGGCCATCGTGAGCGTAGTCGTGGCGGCGGCCATCGTGAGCGTAGTCGTGGCGGCGGCCATCGTGAGCGTGGCGGCGGCCATCGTGAGCGTGGCGCGGCCTTCGTGGTCGGCGATGCGGCAGCCATTGTGGGCGGCGATGCGGCAGCCATTGTGGGCGGCGATGCGGCAGCCATTGTGGGCGGCGATGCGGCAGCCATTGTGGGCGGCGATGCGGCAGCCATTGTGGGCGATGCGGCAGCCATTGTGGGCGGCGTGCGGCAGCCAGTGTGGGCGGCGATGCCATTGTGGGCGCAGCCAGCCATTGTGGGCGGCGATGCGGCAGCCATTGTGGACACTGGCGTGACGGTGGCAGCCATCTTGGGCGCTGGCGGAACGACGGCAGCCATCTTGGGCGCTGGCGTGACAGCCACAGCCATCTTGAGCGCTGGCGTGACGGCGGGAGCCATCGTGGGCGCTGGCGTGACGGCAACAGCCATCTTGAGCGCCGGCGGGACGACGGCAGCCATCTTGGGCGCTGGCGGGACGGCGGGAGCCATCGTGGACGCTGGCGTGACGGCGGCAGCCATCTTGAGCGCTGGCGTGACGGCGGGAGCCCTCGTGGGCGCTGGCGTGACGGCAACAGCCATCTTGAGCGCCGGCGGGACGACGGCAGCCATCTTGAGCGCTGGCGTGGCGGCAACAGCCATCTTGAGCGCTGGCGGAACGGCGGGAGCCATCGTGGGCGCTGGCGTGACGGCAACAGCCATCTTGAGCGCCGGCGGGACGACGGCAGCCATCTTGAGCGCTGGCGTGACGGCGACAGCCATCTTGAGCGCTGGCGTGACGGCAACAGCCATCTTGAGCGCTGGCGTGACGGCGGGAGCCATCTTGGGCGCTGGCATGGTGGCGACCATCTCGGGCGCAGGCGTGGTGGCGACCATCTCAGGCGCTGGCTCTTGGAAATCCAGCCATGTCCTCCACCACGTCCTAATAACAGCCGAGGGCTGATCATCCAACCCCTCCGGGGGTTTTTCTGTCCCTGATGTCGGTGGCCGAAAAGGGTCTTCCCACTGCGGGGTTTGTGGCTGTAGCTCCAGCCATGTCCTCCACCACGTCCTAATAACAGCCGAGGGCTGATCATCCAACCCCTCCGGGGGTTTTTCTGTCCCTGTCGTCGGCGGCAGAAAAGGGTCTTCCCACGGCGGGGGTAGTGGCTGTAGCTCCAGGGGTTTCCCTCCCCCTGTCTGCAGCCCCGGAGCAGTGGGTGGCCGTTCCTGCAGCACCAGGACCGTGGGTGCTCTCTCCGCGGTCCTCCCGGAACACCTCCTTAGCTCCCCCCCAAAAACCTTCTTGGGACGCCTTCGGGGTGCCCTCTTGCCTTCCTCCGGGAGGGACCGCGGACCCGATGTAATCGGCCCTGATAGCTGCATCGGTGGCTCATACCCGAAGTAAGCACGGAGGCGCCTATACTCCTCTTCGGGCGTCTCCGGCTTACCCCAGTCCCACTGCTCCGTGGTGCGACGGTGAGCTTCATCCTTCGGGGCGCTATAGCTTGCCCCCCCGAGGAATCCACTCACCGTCTGCTGGCTCCGCTGGCTTCTTTGTGGGCTTCGCATTCTGTCACGCCTCGTCGGGTGTAGTGTGGATGAAGCCATGTGCAGAGTCGTATATCCGTTTGGGTCAGGTTTATTTAAAGGACAGCAAACTCAAAACAAACCGTAAACGGCGACAAAAACACGTACTGGTCGAAAGAAAGGAAAATGCGCATATAGCGACTTAAAACAAGCACCTTCAAACAACAATTCTAACGTGTTACAAAAACACTCACCTCTACAAACAATGTGACATAGAACAATGCGAAGCAACGAGTGCACTGCTCGCGACCCTCTTATATCCCATTGATATTAAGTGCAAACAGCCGTGAGACAAACGTAAACACGGAAGTGAAACATAGAAGTGCATCACCGAAATATGTCCGTGTAGCAACGCCACCACACCAATCGTGACACATGGCCACCATAACAAATGCAATAGATACTGGTATTATCATGTATATTGACATGGCCACCTAAAAACTTCAATAAAACTGCAGTAGATACTGGTATTATCATGTACATTGACATGGCCACCTTAAAAACTTCAATAAAACTGCAGTAGATACTGGTATTATCATGTACATTGACATGGCCACCTAAAAACTTCAATAAAACTGCAGTAGATACTGGTATTATCATGTACATTGACATGGCCACCTAAAAACTTCAATAAAACTGCAGTAGGTACTTGTATTATCATGTACATTGACATGGTCACCTTAAAAACTTCAATAAAACTGCAATAGATACTGGTATTATCATGTACACTGACATGGCCATTTAAAAAACTTCCTAGCTCAATTTGTTCCTCAATATATCAAAGATATATGTTGCAAAAAAATGCTTTTCGTCAAGCAAATGAAACTCAAGCGAGTGAAATAAGTGTGAATTTTAATTAGCGACAAGCTGGAAGCCTGTCAGTGAACTTTAATTAAATGGTTGTCATCCAAAATATCCAATTGAATTGTGTGAATATATTATATAACTACTGAATGAACCCGACAGAAATATAATTATGATTTTTATGTAATTGTTTAGACCATCATTGGGTTCATATTGACATCATTTACATCATTAAGTATTTTTGGCCATTACTCAAAACGAGTTACATAGTTGCTATATACAAAGACACACCCGTTCCAATGAAGGCATTAAATGTTTGCGGTGGTCTGCTAAAAAACATAGTATTTCCATACCTTGAGGATATAACAAGGTAAAATAGTAAAATTATTATTATTATATACATGTGTCCCCATATCACTTATTGATTACGCATAGACTCAAGGTATTCTGACATGACACTAATATGACATTCATGTTGCTCCATCTCTCCTCCCATCTCAGCCCCGTTTCCAGGGAGGAGCTTATCTCTATCCCAGAGTTCTCCCCAATCAATGAAGTCCAGCACAACGGCATGAGTAATGCTCGAGCCCTGGAGGATCTGCTTGATTTGACAGGTCATGTGACCTTCCCCAAACTGTCTCCGCTGGGTCAAGGAGACTGCAACCAGAACCTGATTCAGGGCCTCTGTAGCCCGGAGTCCACTCTGATACATGCTCATCTATCACTCTCACACAAGTTAAACATCCAATAGTCAGGTATATAGAAATGTTAATTATGCTTACATGCAAGATTATAAGTATTTAAACGAACAATTACCCAAACACGTGTGCTTGTACTAGCTTCTCTGTCATACTATCACAAGTGCTTGTACTAGCTTCTCTGTCATACTATCACAAGTGCTTGTACTAGCTTCTCTGTCATACTATCACAAGTGCTTGTACTAGCTTCTCTGTCATACTATCACAAGTGCTTGTACTAGCTTCTCTGTCATACCATCACAAGTGCTTGTACTAGCTTCTCTGTCATACTATCACAAGTGCTTGTACTAGCTTCTCTGTCATACTATCACAAGTGCTTGTACTAGCTTCTCTGTCATACTATCACAAGTGCTTGTACTAGCTTCTCTGTCATACTATCACAAGTGCTTGTACTAGCTTCTCTGTCATACAGAATCACATAAAGACCTTTTTCTTTTCAGGGCCCTGTGCAGAGAAACGAAGAAAGTGCTAAGGGAGTTACTCTGCCTTGGCTGATGTTAAGGGGGCAGTCTCCTGGCTGATGTTAAGGGGGCAGTCTCCTGGCTGATGTTAAGGGGGCAGTCTCTTGGCTGATGTTAAGGGGGCAGTCTCTTGGCTGATGTTAAGTGGGGCAGTCTCTTGGTGATGTTAAGGGGGCAGTCTCTTGGCTGATGTTAAGGGGGCAGTCTCTTGGCTGATGTTAAGGGGGCAGTCTTTTGGCTGATGTTAAGGGGGGCAGTCTCTTGGTGATGTTAGGGGCCAGTCTCTGCACCTCTACAGGACAGTCTCTGCACCTCTACAGGACAGTCTCTGCACCTCTACAGGACAGTCTCTGCACCTCTACAGGACACTGTGAATGTAGCTATTGATTCCCTTAATTGGTTTCCAGCCTTGAATATCCATTAACTTTCAACCTCCTAAAATACATCAGTCCTTATAGAAACAGAAGTTAAGTGGTCAATAATGTTCTTAGTTTTACTGTATTGGTCAGATGATACCATCATTATATTTTACTGTATTGGTCAGATGATACCATCATTATATTTTACTGTATTGGTCAGATGATACCATCATTATATTTTACTGTATTGGTCAGATGATACCATCATTATATTTTACTGTATTGGTCAGATGATACCATCATTATATTTTACTGTATTGGTCAGATGATACCATCATTATATTTTACTGTATTGGTCAGATGATACCATCATTATATTTTACTGTATTGGTCAGATGATACCATCATTATATTTTACTGTATTGGTCAGATGATACCATCATTATATTTTACTGTACCATACCATATTGTATTGCATAGTGCATTTGTGAGCCTGGTGAAATGTTGGTCACAGTAGAATACTGTGTTTTTTTTCTTTGAAAAACAGCCTATACAGTAAGAGTCATCAACACTCTGTTAGTTGTTCTAATGCAGTAAACAATTATAATTCATAATTTTGAAACAAACGCTTTTATTCAGATGCTGCCCAAAAGAGCTTCTCCACTGATGCTGCAACCACTAGACATCGGCTTAACCAATCTGATCAGTCCCTAACCTTATTTGCTCTAACTACTCCATCCTCTGTTTCTCAGTTAATTTTGAAATCTAACCCTTCGTCATGTCATCTTGACCCTGCACCCACTTCTCTTCTGAAACGTTGTCATTCAGTTATCTCTGCACCTATCTCCCACTTCATCAATGCATCTTTCACCTCTGCCTCTTTCCCGCTGTCACTCAAAACTGCCGCTGTTACCCCTGCTCTTAAAAAACCCAGCCTTGATCCTTCTATTTTATCTAATTATCGTCCCATTTCAAATCTACCTTTCATGGCCAAATTACTGGAAAGTACTGTTGCTTCCCAGCTTCAGTCTTTTCTTGTTGCAAATAACCTCTTTAATCCCTTTCAATCTGGTTTTCGTCCTCTACATAGTACTGAAACATCCCTTGTCAAGGTGCTGAATGACTTGCTTCTTTCTGGCGACTCTGGCGTGCTGTCGTTACTCTTGCTTCTTGACCTTAGCTCTGCCTTTGACACAGTCTCCCATGAACTACTTATGCTGCGCCTTGCGGATGTAGGTATTTCTGGTGATGCTCTATCTTGGTTTTACTCCTACCTCTCTGACAGACAATTCTACATTTTAGTACAGGATTCTCGCTCACCTGCTGTCCCCTTACGCAAGGTGTCCCCCAGGGATCTGTTCTGGGGCCATTATTATTCATAATTTATATAATACCTCTTGGTCTCATCTTGCAAAGTCATGGTTTTAATTATCATTTCTATGCTGATGACATCCAATTATACACTGTTTGTACACCTGTTTTGTCTGTCACGACTGACAAAATCTCAGCCTGTGTGCATGAAATAAAAGATTGGCTTCAATGTAATTTCCTAAAACTCAACATGGACAAAACTGAGATCATTTTTATTGGAACTCCATCTCTTATCAGGAAAATTCCCACTGATTTCAAGTGCGAGATTGCGGGCACTTTCATCAAACCATCTAACACTGTTAAAAATCTGGGTGTACTTTTTGACTCCTCCCTTTCACTCCAGTCTCATATCAAATCTGTCACTAAATCGGCCTTCTTTCACTTACGTCGGATCGCCAAACTCCGTCCTTTCCTCAACACTAAAGACGCTGAAACTGTAATTCATTCATTCATAACATCACGTCTTGATTACTGCAATGCCCTTTTTATTGGTCTTCCTGCCAGCTCCATCTCCAGGTTGCAATATATTCAAAACTCTGCTGCTAGATTACTTACTCACACCAAGCGTTCTGCTCATATCACCCCAATTCTGTCTGATCTTCACTGGCTGCCAGTGGCCTATCGTATTCAATTCAAAATCCTCCTGCTCACTTTTAAATCTCTACACAGTTTAGCTCCCCCCTATCTTAGCAACCTGATCCATCCCTACAAACCGACACGTTCACTAAGATCCTCTGACTCTAGCCTTCTTGTAGTCCCTAAGCACCGGCTAGCTTCCATGGGGGCTAGATCGTTCAGTGTTGTTGCACCAACACTGTGGAACTCTCTCCCTCAATCACTCCGCCATGTCTGTACTCTATCTGAATTCAAATCCTTACTCAAAACCCACTTATTCTCTAAGTGTTATTTGTAAGTTTGTATTTCACTGTTGTTGTCCTTCTGTGTTTTTTTGGTGGTAATGTTTGTTATTACTGCTTACTGTTTTATGTCCTGAATTGTAAAGCGTCCTTGAGCCCTGGAAAGGCGCTATATAAATAAAACGTATTATTATTATTATTTATTCTGTAGTTAAGTAGAAGTAGAGTATAAGGCTATAGTATAAGGCTGCCTATCCATTTAGACCTATATAGTCAGTTAGATGCCTTTGAGTCCCTCTAACAACTGACATATAGAATAGAATAGACCAATATTGTCAGTTGTACAACTGAATGCCTTCAACTGAAATGTGTTCTCTGCATTTTACCCATGTGTTCTCTGCATTTTACCCAACCCTGATTGCAGGGGGCAGTTACCTGATTTGACTTCCACATCACAGCGCCCGGCGAGCATTTTAGGGTTAACTGTCTTGCTCAAGGACAGAACGACGCGGTTTTCACCTTGGTGGTGGGGGGATTAGAACCAGGGGTGGCCTAACCACTAGGCCACCTTGACGCCCCAATATTGTCCCTCTAACAACTGACATATAGTCCCTCTAACAACTGACATTTTGTCCCTCTAACAACTGACACATTGTCCCTGTAACAACCGACACATTGTCCCTCTAACAACAGACATATTGTCCCTCTAACAACTGACAAATTGTCCCTCTAACAACTTACGTTTTTCCCTCTAACAACTGACATATTGTCCCTGCAACAACTGACACATTGTCCCTCTAACAACTGACACATTGTCCCTCTAACAACTGACACATTGTCCCTCTAACAACTGACACATTGTCCCACTAAAAACTGACACATTGTCCCTTTAAAAACTGACACATTGTCCCTCTAACAACTTACATTTTGTCCCTCTAACAACTGACATATTGTCCCTCTAACAACTGACATTTTGTCCTTCTAACAACTGACACATTGTCCCTCTAACAACTGAAACATTGTCCCTGTAACAACTGACACATTGTCCCTCTAAAAACTGACACATTGTCCCTCTAACAACTTACATTTTGTCCCTCTAACAACTGACATATTGTCCCTCTAACAACTTACGTTTTGTCCCTCTAACAACTGACACATTGTCCCTCTAAAAACTGACACATTGTCCCTCTAACAACTGACACATTGTCCCTCTAACAACTGACACATTGTCCCTCTAACTGATGTATTGTCCCTCTAACAACTGATGTATTGTCCCTCTAACAACTGACATATTGTCCCTCTAACAACTGAAACATTGTCCCTCTAACAACTGACATATTGTCTTTCTGACAACTGACACATTGTCCCTCTAAAAACTGACACATTGTCCCTCTAACAACTGACACATTGTCCCTCTAACAACTGACACATTGTCCCTCTAACTGATGTATTGTCCCTCTAACAACTGATGTATTGTCCCTCTAACAACTGACATATTGTCCCTCTAACAACTGAAACATTGTCCCTCTAACAACTGACATATTGTCTTTCTGACAACTGACACATTGTCCCTCTTACAACTGACACATTGTCCCTGTAACAACTGACACATTGTCCCTCTTACAACTGACACATTGTCCCTCTAACAACTGACACATTGTCCCTCTAACAACTGACACATTGTCCCTGTACAATAGTGATTGAAAGGTTTATAGTATGCTGTGTTCCCTCCATGTAGTTTAGTTTGCACTGTTCCTTTAGATTGTGTCACTTCAAATACAACTGTTTCCTGGCTGTGCAGGGTGGCGTGTATGTTGTCACAATGTATGTATACAACCTGCTGTGAGATAGGGATGTTAGCATGTTTGCCATAATACATTAACCCTGGTTCAACTGTACTGCAACTCAACATAAAGAATATATACAATATTCCTTATGATAATTCACAGTGTTACCAAACCAAGCATTGAAGATTTTATTTCCACCACTGATCTACAAAGTACTGATCTATGCCTGATCTTGCAAGTCTGACAACCCTGAGCTGATTCCATTTGTATGTTAGATTGGTGAATTTGGATGATTGTAAGTCATGGACAAAAAATATGGCTTACAAGGTGAAATCCAGTTGCAATGCGGTCAAAATGTAATACCTTTGGTCTATACTGTACACATACACATGTGAATGGTCAATCACTGATTCCTCTGTGACTGAATTGTGCTTTAATAATGATAATAACATCAGAATGCAAGATTTATACTTGAAAATTAAGCAACCAGGGATTTAAAAAACAATCAGGATCAAAGAGACGATGTAACGGATTAGAACTACAGTACTTTGTGACTGTTGATTCTCTAACTGAAGGATTACTAGTAAATAAAATGAACAAATGAACTATTGAAGTTGTGCATGAAACATTAGCATGAGCATAAGATGACTATTAATAAACAATAAAATAGAGATATATTGAGTATTTATGTGTATTTACTATTTGTTTACCATATTCTATTAACACATAAGCCTTCATAAGGACCCAGTCGACTACTTTAAAATGGTGAACGTCATTTACTCTCGTTTTCAAGTGGTGTCCTCTAGCAAACCCTACGGTTTCGGTTGAAACGTGCCATACCCTCCCCGCCATCAATACACACTCGTCCTCTACCCACCTCTACCGAGCCTTTATGTAGATTGCGACGTCATTTCTCTGCTTCAACCACACGGTCCGACCGCAGACAGACGTGTTAACAACATATATAGAGGAAGATCCGCAGACAGACGTGTTAACAACATATATAGAGGAAGATCCGCAGACAGACGTGTTAACAACATAGATAGAGGAAGATCCGCAGACAGACGTGTTAACAACATATATAGAGGAAGATCCGCAGACAGACGTGTTAACAACATAGATAGAGGAAGATCCGCAGGCTGTTTAGACGGACTCTGTTAAGAGATCGAAGGCGATTCGGATCACATGAATAAACGTATGACACCCTGAACGGTAGGTCGTCTTTGTATTTACTGAAATATAGATGATAGTGACGTGCATGCCACTTTGTAAACAACATAGTTGGTAGTTTGCTTCCACTGTACTAATGTAACTATCGATCCAGATCTCCATATATACAGCGTTAGGGTTGTTGGAGGTCTTCACTCCGTAACTTAACTAGCTACTCGATAGCACATAGCTAAACTGGTTAGCCTTGCCACATAACTAAACTGGCTAACCAACGTGGCTACTTAACTATATTAACTTAAAGTTTACGTTGTTAGTTGCGTGGATATACTTCTAACTGCGTTATAATGTCCCTCTCTTAACTATTGAGCGGTATATCTAACTTAAAATAGTTTTACCACATAATGCTATCTTACACATGCTAAGCTACTATCAGTAACGGATGGCCTATGCTATGCTAAATGCTATGCTAAATAACCTGCTAACCATTCACTCGATGGTTCGGATGCATTATAACTTATAATATATAAATAGTCCATCCGTACTATCTCCCTAACTAACTGTTTCACTCTGTAACATAATTGTACATTTAATCCGTCCCTGTTCTCAGCCTTACTGTATGCAGTCTCCCAGGAAGTGGCAGTAGGAGTGTAGCTGCAGCTAGTAGTAGCGGTGGACGGGCCTATCCGGCCTACCCTATCCTGCTGCTCCCCTATCCTGCTGCTCCCCTATCCTGCTGCTCCCCTATCCTGCCGCTCCCCTATCCGGCCTACCCTATCCTGGCGCTCCAATATCCGGCCTACCCTATCCTGCCGCTCCCCTATCCGGCCTACCCTATCCTGCCGCTCCCCTATCCGGCCTACCCTATCCTGCCGCTCCCCTATCCGGCCTACCCTATCCTGCCGCTCCCCTATCCGGCCTACCCTATCCTGCCGCTCCCCTATCCGGCCTACCCTATCCTGCCGCTCCCCACTCCGGCCTACCCTATCCTGCCGCTCCCCTATCCGGTCTACCCTATCCGGCCGCTCCCCTATCCGGCCGCTCCCCTATCCGGCCTACCCTATCCTGCTGCTCCCCTATCCGGCCTACCCTAAACAAATTAAATGGTTGTTATTGTAGCTACTCCAAAATGTCTTCAAGTGGAACTGACCTCAATTAATTGCATTGGAATTAATTTAGACTAGAAAAAACCTTCACACATTATTCATACACGCTTTAAATGAACATTATCTATATTTGTCTGAACATTTGAAAACACTGACGCAGACGGACTAAATATGGCTGGTAAAAATAACATGTGCAGTGGAAATGTCTTGGCATGGATCATCTATTTTTGGAAACCAACTCAAACACAGATCTTAGATAGCCAGGTGGAGTATCTATCTATGTATGGGCACATGCTACCATCGCTTGACCCCTGACGTGTAGCTAATGATTTAAGTGTCTCTGTCACTAGGTCATTGGAAAACTGAAAGAAAATCCTGCGTTTGAATGTGGCTGTTATGAAAGTAGAATTAAATGACCTCTGACCCGATGACCTCACATTGTAGGTCATATAGATACAGGTAGACATTTGGTAGATGGGTAGATACAGGGAGACATTTGGTAGATGGGTAGATACAGGGAGACATTTGGTAGATGGGTAGATACAGGTAGATGGGTAGATACAGGTAGACATTTGGTAGATGGGTAGATACAGGTAGACATTTGGTAGATGGGTAGATACAGGTAGACATTTGGTAGATGGGTAGATACAGGTAGACATTTGGTAGATGGGTAGATACAGGTAGACATTTGGTAGATGGGTAGATACAGGTAGACATTTGGTAGATGGGTAGATACAGGTAGACATTTAGTAGATTATGATTTAAGAGCCTGACTTTGATCAATGTTTTGTTTGTAGGTTTTAGAACCTCTGATTACATTAACTTAAGTGTAACTTCACTAATTGCTTCCTACTGTCACTTTTGCAAATCCAAGTATGTTTATTTTCTACAGAATCCTCAGTGTAAGACAAACATGGTCAGATCTCACACTGGACCTCCTCGGTTTAAGCCCAGGTATGTGCCCGATGGTTTGAAGTGAAAGCTTTAATAAACAATGGTATTCTTACCCCGTACATTGTTTTTCAAGTCACACTTTTCTATAAGGAAGTATAAAAACAGCTTTAACATAGCCAGAATCTTTTCCTAACTCACTAGTGGAACGGCTCGGGGTAATGTTATAAATACTGACGTCTCTTAGTCCAATTGTGGTTCCTTCCAACACTGGTTATTATGCAGCTTGCATTAAACGTAACTGGCTAGATCAACATTTAATCATCCATTCTATATTGTATAAATACGCTTTGAACGTCGACTAGGTTGCTAAAGTTGCTAACACATCTAATGTAGCTAGCTACTGACTGGTAAATGGTTATTGTTTGTTGTATAGCTGCTAACACATGTGTAATGTAGCTAGCTACTGACTGGTAAATGGGTATTGTTTGTTGTATAGTTGCTAACCCATCTGTAATGTAGCTAGCTACTGACTGGTAAATGGGTATTGTTTGTTGTATAGTTGCTAACCCATCTGTAATGTAGCTAGCTACTGACTGGTAAATGGGTATTGTTTGTTGTATAGTTGCTAACACATCTGTAATGTAGCTAGCTACTGACTGGTAAATGGGTATTGTTTGTTGTATAGTTGCTAACAAATCTAATGTAGCTAGCTACTGACCTGTAAATGGGTATTGTTTGTTGTATAGTTGCTAACACATCTGTAATGTAGCTAGCTACTGACTGGTAAATGGTTATTGTTTGTTGTATAGCTGCTAACACATCTGTAATGTAGCTAGCTACTGACTGGTAAATGGGTATTGTTTGTTGTATAGTTCTAACCCATCTGTAATGTAGCTAGCTACTGACTGGTAAATGGGTATTGTTTGTTGTATAGTTACTAACACATCTAATGTAGCTGGCTACTGACTGGTAAATGGGTATTGTTTGTTGTATAGTTGCTAACCCATCTGTAATGTAGCTAGCTACTGACTGGTAAATGGGTATTGTTTGTTGTATAGTTGCTAACCCATCTGTAATGTAGCTAGCTACTGACTGGTAAATGGGTATTGTTTGTTGTATAGTTGCTAACCCATCTGTAATGTAGCTAGCTACTGACTGGTAAATGGGTATTGTTTGTTGTATAGTTGCTAACACATCTGTAATGTAGCTAGCTACTGACCGGTAAATGGGTATTGTTTGTTGTATAGTTGCTAACACATCTAATGTAACTAGCTACTGACCTGTAAATGGGTATTGTTTGTTGTATAGTTGCTAACACATCTAATGTAGCTAGCTACTGACTGGTAAATGGGTATTGTTTGTTGTATAGTTGCTAACACATCTAATGTAGCTAGCTACTGATTGGTAAATGGGTATTGTTTGTTGTATAGTTGCTAACACATCTAATGTAGCTGGCTACTGACTGGTAAATGGGTATTGTTTGTTGTATAGTTGCTAACACATCTAATGTAGCTAGCTACTGACTGGTAAATGGGTATTGTTGTATAGTTGCTAACACATCTAATGTAGCTAGCTACTGACTGGTAAATGGGAATTGTTTTTGTCCGTTTATATTTTTCTATACTTTTGGTTTTTCAATAGGAGCTTCTCGGATGGCTACAACATGTCGCATGAACAGCAATACAGCCCCCAACCCAGGAGCCAGAGAGGAACCCGTGCCCCCCCAGGAAGGTCCACTCCCAACTGGAGAGATTCCAGAGGCAGAGGGCAAACTGAATTTGCTAAAAGGCCTCCTCTGATGGGAGAACGTCGGGAGCGTCCGTTTAATCATTGGAGGTCCCAAAACCAGGATTCGTTGAATGCATACCCCCCTCAGTCGGACGCCCATCATGGCCACACAAGGCCATCCCCATCCAGGCCAAACCGCCCTCCCTCAGCCCCACATAGGTCCTCCCCACACAGTCCTACACAAGGGCCCTTTGGCCAGAGGGCAGCACCTGTCTATGGACACCACTCAGGTCACAGATCCCTTTCACCACGCCATTACAATAGCCAACCCTCTGACAGGAGGCCGGCGTCCTCACAGTCCCCACACAGTTCCTTCAGGGGTCCTCACACACGCCCGGGTACTTCTCACAATGTGGACAAGAGCTGGGTTTCTCTGCCCCATCACAGCCCAAAAGAGAGGCCGTTTGAGCGGCCTGGTCGTGGAGGGAAACGCTGGACTGGGTCTGGGCCCTTTCCGCACTCACACAACGGTGATCGTGGACCCCCTGGTCCTACCCAGAGAAAACCACGGGATTACCATGGCAGAGGTCCATATCCAGAGAGGTACAGGACAGAAGATGCAGTATTGGCTGGGTAAAATAAATGGAGAGGGAGGAGGTGGAACCTCACTTAATCAACTTCACTGCAGTGGTCAAAATTCTGGTTCAGTGTTACAATTTTTGTAAACTGTAGAAGGCCGTGGTCTGATATTAACCCACTAGTAGCCCCTCCCCACACTGGAGAGAGTGTATGCTGCCTGAAAGTGTGTCAGTCCTCCCTGTATCATGGCATTGTGGTGAAGGGTCATAGAGAAGGCAAAACCTCCGTTTCCCCACATCAAACGATTATGGATCTTCCAATGTAATCATTGTTTGTATTGTTTGTGATGGATGTGCAGGTTGTCTGCTGAGCGAGATCCCAGGATGCATCATGGGAAGGTAGGAGAGAGGCAGGGCAGCGGACGGCGGAGCTCTGAGTGGCCTCAGGAAGGGAGCCCTCACCTCAGATCCCCCACATGGAAGGGAGGTCAGTCTGCCTCTTTCTACCAGAACAGCTCTCAGGAAAGGCCAAGTGGACCTCCACAGAAGAGGAGGTTCCCGGAGCGCAGGATGCCTCCCAGTCTGGAGCCTGGTCTACCAAAGCGTCCCCGGAGGGAGAACCCCCGGAGGGAGAACCCACGAAGAGAGAACCCACAGTGTTCCAACGCCCAGAGGGGATTTGGAGGTCGTCCCTTGTCTCTCAGGGACAAAAGTCGCTTGCTGAAGGGCCGTAAAATGAGAGCAGAGTCTGTGATGGGACTTAAAGCACCCCCACTTCGACCCAGAGACGCCAAAAGCATGAACACGGAATCGGAGCGTCCAACAGCAAGCAGACAAAATGCACAATCCACGATTGCTCTTCGGAAGGAGCGTTGTCAACCAAAGGCTGCCCCAGTAAAGAAGAGGCCAATGGCCGCCAAGACACCCCCCAAACCAGAAGCCAATTCCACCAAGTCTTCCAGGGAATCTGGCTCACACAAGGAGCATGGTGACTCTCTCCGTGCCTTGAGCACACACAGGTACGGTATCGCCTTTCTCACTCTGGGAGCAGGGGCGTGATCTTTAAAAGGTCAAGCTTCAGAGATATCTGAATATCAAGGCAATGCCAACATGCAGCCATTTTCCTGTGATGGAGAGAATACGAGTTAGCAGAATAATGCACCTGTGTGTTTCCTTTCTGCGTGCCAGTCATTTGAAATAATGTCAGCCTATTGAATAAGATGTCAGATGTAAGTGAAAGATTCTAGAGAAGCCCTAACTGTTTCTGTCAATGGAGGGCCCTGTGCCATTTGAGGGCCAGTCTGTGGAAGGGCTTCTTAATATCAAGTTGAGAAATTGAAGAAACACCTCACCGTGACAGACATTAAGAAGAACAGTTGATTCATGAAGAGGGCTGATAAGAAAACCACCCAGGACAGAATCCCATGCTGCACACTGACATGCAAGACCTGTTGTCCTGGATGAGCTGTGGCTGACAGCTACCATATGGGTTCAGGTAACACGGTTTGTCAGGTGACCTTTGTATGGATAAAGTTGAGCTGTAACACTGAGAATTCCTTGAAGATAACGTTCAGATGCTCTTCAGAGGATCTTCAGAGGATCTTCGGGGTTACACATTTTGATCCTGCTGTTGAGAAAGGAGCAAACGCTTGGATGGCCAGAACATCATCAAGAGGACAGTGCCGAAGATGGTCCTCCACATCCAGATGTTTAATGCCCCTAGAGGATCCACATCCAGATGTTTAATGTCCCCTGGAGGATCCACATCCAGATGTTTAATGTCCCCTGGAGGATCCACATCCAGATGTTTAATGTCCCCTGGAGGATCCACATCCAGATGTTTAATGTCCCCTGGAGGATCCACATCCAGATGTTTAATGTCCCCTGGAGGATCCACATCCAGATGTTTAATGTCCCCTGGAGGATCCACATCCAGATGTTTAATGTCCCCTGGAGGATCCACATCCAGATGTTTAATGCTCCTAGAGGCTCCACATCCAGATGTTTAATGTCCCCTAGAGGCTCCACATCCAGATGTTTAATGTCCCTTGGAGAGTCCACATCCAAGAGTACATACGACCTGTGAAGGAAGTAGCCAGTGGATTCTGTATGCAAGAATACATACGACCTGTGAAGAAAGTAGCCAGTGGAAGAACGTTCTTCACAGCACACTGGATATTATGTCTGCCCAGCTGGTTTCCTGAGTGATGACTTGACCATTACAACAATTATAACTCTACATACAGATTGGATTCAAATGCTAGAACTGCAGAACAGGTTACAGTTAAAAAGACCATCTCACAAGTCCATCACATTAGTTGCAAGAGACAGGAAATCAAGATGGCCATTTACAATCGAATATTCACTGGTTGGAAGAGGAATTTAGATCCAGTTGAAACTTGAAAACAAGAGTCCACAAAAGATGAATTGAAGATGAGCAAGAAAATGAGCAAGAAAATGTTGAATGGACGGCCAATTTTTCTGAACCAATCATATCTCTGGAGTCTCGTTTCGTTGTCATTCCTTCAGAAGAAATGGACTGGAGAAGATTCACAGCGTTCTAGCCAGAATCAAGTTCCCAAAAGCTTTCGCCCTCGAGTCCATTTCATACCGGTCAGTTTCAGTGAATTTGTGAGGAGAGCTTCAGAGAGTTCAGATGGATTGAGGGGTTCAGTGACAACAGCTTTAAGAAACCTTGGACGTTACATTGCTCTGTGTAAGTACCAGGGCAATCAGCTTGTATCATGATCTATATTACACTTCCATTTTCATGACTGATTTATATCAATCCGTGTCCTCCAATGACTGTTCTGGTCCGATTTTGCCAAATATGTTTCTTTGTTTTTCAGAACGACACCCATGTAACCGTGCATAGATCACTTTTCATGAAGCATCTTGTAACAAGTTAATTCGATCCACAGGATGCTAGAATTCTCACCAAGTTGGATATTTTTGTGAAACTTTGCTGCAGGGATAATCGAAATTGATAGAATTTCACCTTACAGAACATCTGAATATCTAGTAATGACACCATTCTGTAAATCTATAGGTCATATTACAGTACATCTGAAGTTACAGCTAGTAATGACACCATTCTGTAAATCTATAGGTCATATTACAGAACATCTGAATATCTAGTAATGACACCATTCTGTAAATCTATAGGTCATATTACAGTACATCTGAAGTTACAGCTAGTAATGACACCATTCTGTAAATCTACAGGTCATATTACAGAACATCTGAATATCTAGTAATGACACCATTCTGTAAATCTATAGGTAATATTACAGAACATCTGAATATCTAGTAATGACACCATTCTGTAAATCTATAGGTCATATTACAGTACATCTGAAGTTACAGCTAGTAATGACACCATTCTGTAAATCTATAGGTCATATTACAGTACATCTGAAGTTACAGCTAGTAATGACACCATTCTGTAAATCTATAGGTAATATTACAGAACATCTGAATATCTAGTAATGACACCATTCTGTAAATCTATAGGTCATATTACAGAACATCTGAATATCTAGTAATGACACCATTCTGTAAATCTATAGGTCATATTACAGAACATCTGAATATCTAGTAATGACACCATTCTGTAAATCTATAGGTCATATTACAGAACATCTGAATATCTAGTAATGACACCATTCTGTAAATCTACAGGTCATATTACAGTACATCTGAAGTTACAGCTTGTAATGACACCATTCTGTAAATCTACAGGTCATATTACAGAACATCTGAATATCTAGTAATGACACCATTCTGTAAATCTATAGGTCATATTACAGAACATCTGAATATCTAGTAATGACACCATTCTGTAAATCTATAGGTCATATTACAGAACATCTGAATATCTAGTAATGACACCATTCTGTA
This sequence comes from Dallia pectoralis, assembly GCA_029465975.1. Taxonomy (NCBI): domain Eukaryota; kingdom Metazoa; phylum Chordata; class Actinopteri; order Esociformes; family Umbridae; genus Dallia; species Dallia pectoralis. Next base: position 15,333,783 of record CM055747.1, on the reverse strand, counting down.
AATCTATAGGTCATATTACAGAACATCTGAATATCTAGTAATGACACCATTCTGTAAATCTACAGGTCATATTACAGTACATCTGAAGTTACAGCTAGTAATGACACCATTCTGTAAATCTACAGGTCATATTACAGAACATCTGAATATCTAGTAATGACACCATTCTGTAAATCTACAGGTCATATTACAGTACATCTGAAGTTACAGCTAGTAATGACACCATTCTGTAAATCTACAGGTCATATTACAGAACATCTGAATATCTAGTAATGACACCATTCTGTAAATCTATAGGTCATATTACAGAACATCTGAATATCTAGTAATGACACCATTCTGTAAATCTATAGGTCATATTACAGAACATCTGAATATCTAGTAATGACACCATTCTGTAAATCTACAGGTCATATTACAGAACATCTGAATATCTAGTAATGACACCATTCTGTAAATCTATAGGTCATATTACAGAACATCTGAATATCTAGTAATGACACCATTCTGTAAATCTACAGGTCATATTACAGTACATCTGAAGTTACAGCTTGTAATGACACCATTCTGTAAATCTACAGGTCATATTACAGAACATCTGAATATCTAGTAATGACACCATTCTGTAAATCTATAGGTCATATTACAGTACATCTGAAGTTACAGCTAGTAATGACACCATTCTGTAAATCTACAGGTCATATTACAGAACATCTGAATATCTAGTAATGACACCATTCTGTAAATCTATAGGTCATATTACAGAACATCTGAATATCTAGTAATGACACCATTCTGTAAATCTACAGGTCATATTACAGTACATCTGAATATCTAGTAATGACACCATTCTGTAAATCTATAGGTCATATTACAGAACATCTGAATATCTAGTAATGACACCATTCTGTAAATCTACAGGTCATATTACAGAACATCTGAATATCTAGTAATGACACCATTCTGTAAATCTATAGGTCATATTACAGTACATCTGAAGTTACAGCTAGTAATGACACCATTCTGTAAATCTACAGGTCATATTACAGAACATCTGAATATCTAGTAATGACACCATTCTGTAAATCTATAGGTCATATTACAGAACATCTGAATATCTAGTAATGACACCATTCTGTAAATCTATAGGTCATATTACAGTACATCTGAAGTTACAGCTAGTAATGACACCATTCTGTAAATCTATAGGTCATATTACAGAACATCTGAATATCTAGTAATGACACCATTCTGTAAATCTATAGGTCATATTACAGAACATCTGAATATCTAGTAATGACACCATTCTGTAAATCTATAGGTCATATTACAGAACATCTGAATATCTAGTAATGACACCATTCTGTAAATCTATAGGTCATATTACAGAACATCTGAATATCTAGTAATGACACCATTCTGTAAATCTACAGGTCATATTACAGAACATCTGAAGTTACAGCTAGTAATGACACCATTCTGTAAATCTATAGGTCATATTACAGTACATCTGAAGTTACAGCTAGTAATGACACCATTCTGTAAATCTATAGGTCATATTACAGAACATCTGAATATCTAGTAATGACACCATTCTGTAAATCTATAGGTCATATTACAGAACATCTGAATATCTAGTAATGACACCATTCTGTAAATCTATAGGTCATATTACAGAACATCTGAAGTTACAGCTAGTAATGACACCATTCTGTAAATCTATAGGTCATATTACAGTACATCTGAAGTTACAGCTAGTAATGACACCATTCTGTAAATCTATAGGTCATATTACAGAACATCTGAATATCTAGTAATGACACCATTCTGTAAATCTACAGGTCATATTACAGAACATCTGAATATCTAGTAATGACACCATTCTGTAAATCTATAGGTCATATTACAGAACATCTGAATATCTAGTAATGACACCATTCTGTAAATCTCCAGGTCATATTACAGAACATCTGAATATCTAGTAATGACACCATTCTGTAAATCTATAGGTCATATTACAGAACATCTGAATATCTAGTAATGACACCATTCTGTAAATCTACAGGTCATATTACAGAACATCTGAATATCTAGTAATGACACCATTCTGTAAATCTCCAGGTCATATTACAGAACATCTGAATATCTAGTAATGACACCATTCTGTAAATCTATAGGTCATTTTACAGAACATCTGAATATCTAGTAATGACACCATTCTGTAAATCTACAGGTCATATTACAGAACATCTGAATATCTAGTAATGACACCATTCTGTAAATCTCCAGGTCATATTACAGAACATCTGAATATCTAGTAATGACACCATTCTGTAAATCTCCAGGTCATATTACAGAACATCTGAATATCTAGTAATGACACCATTCTGTAAATCTATAGGTCATATTACAGAACATCTGAATATCTAGTAATGACACCATTCTGTAAATCTCCAGGTCATATTACAGAACATCTGAATATCTAGTAATGACACCATTCTGTAAATCTCCAGGTCATATTACAGAACATCTGAATATCTAGTAATGACACCATTCTGTAAATCTATAGGTCATATTACAGAACATCTGAATATCTAGTAATGACACCATTCTGTAAATCTATAGGTCATATTACAGAACATCTGAATATCTAGTAATGACACCATTCTGTAAATCTACAGGTCATATTACAGAACATCTGAATATCTAGTAATGACACCATTCTGTAAATCTATAGGTCATATTACAGAACATCTGAAGTTACAGCTAGTAATGACACCATTCTGTAAATCTACAGGTCATATTACAGAACATCTGAATATCTAGTAATGACACCATTCTGTAAATCTATAGGTAATATTACAGAACATCTGAATATCTAGTAATGACACCATTCTGTAAATCTATAGGTCATATTACAGTACATCTGAAGTTACAGCTAGTAATGACACCATTCTGTAAATCTACAGGTCATATTACAGAACATCTGAATATCTAGTAATGACACCATTCTGTAAATCTACAGGTCATATTACAGAACATCTGAATATCTAGTAATGACACCATTCTGTAAATCTACAGGTCATATTACAGAACATCTGAATATCTAGTAATGACACCATTCTGTAAATCTATAGGTCATATTACAGAACATCTGAATATCTAGTAATGACACCATTCTGTAAATCTACAGGTCATATTACAGAACATCTGAATATCTAGTAATGACACCATTCTGTAAATCTCCAGGTCATATTACAGAACATCTGAATATCTAGTAATGACACCATTCTGTAAATCTATAGGTAATATTACAGAACATCTGAATATCTAGTAATGACACCATTCTGTAAATCTACAGGTCATATTACAGAACATCTGAAGTTACAGCTAGTAATGACACCATTCTGTAAATCTACAGGTCATATTACAGAACATCTGAATATCTAGTAATGACACCATTCTGTAAATCTATAGGTAATATTACAGTACATCTGAAGTTACAGCTAGTAATGACACCATTCTGTAAATCTACAGGTCATATTACAGAACATCTGAATATCTAGTAATGACACCATTCTGTAAATCTATAGGTCATATTACAGAACATCTGAAGTTACAGCTTGTAATGACACCATTCTGTAAATCTACAGGTCATATTACAGAACATCTGAAGTTACAGCTTGTAATGACACCATTCTGTAAATCTACAGGTCATATTACAGAACATCTGAAGTTACAGCTAGTAATGACACCATTCACTGCTTATCAAACCTGTCTGTTCTGAATAGTACGCTCACCTGTCATGTCCTTTTCTACCTGGCTGGCCGCTACAGCGCTTCCTCTATAGACCAACGGTTAACTCGGGACCTAGTTGTCGTGTCACAGTGGCAGGCGTCTGACATAACATCCAGCTCAAAGGACGGCCCCACGAAGGATCGCAGTAGAACACCAAAGAACAGAACCGGTCGGTGATTCTAACTCATCCGTCTGTTTTAATGTGTGTTTTTTTTAGATCATTCAAGCAATCTAAGGATGACACTCGTGTTTTGCTTTTCAGAGCACTGTCACACCTCTGATGGACAACTAACGCTGAACGAACGCTTCTCTAAAATTCATGACTCCAGTCCTTCCCCTTCTCCAAGAGACAGAAGATATGCGGAAAGGTAAACCTCGAATATGCTAGCAGTCACACAATGGATGCTAATGTACACCAAGAACCAGTCAGGATCTCTTACCCATAATACGCTTGGTTCATATTGTAGGAATGTTAATGTGCCTCAGGAGAACCACAGGCCTGTGAAGGTGTTCAGGAAACCAGGACCATCACAGGTGAGATCTTTAGTTCTGGGAGTTCTAACATATTTACAGTCATTTAAGCTCTCTGGGATTCTGTATATTAAATGGAGCCTCCAACGAGTAAGCAAATAAATATCTTCATGAATGCTCGTGCTTTAAACACCAATGTCCCACAGAGACCCAGTTTCCGTCCCAGCAGCCCACATTCTAAACCAGGCGTTCCTCCCGAAAGAAGGCCGGGCCCTGAACCACCTGGTCCCTTAAGGAAACCCCTCATGGTATGAAGCCAAACTATAATGACTTAATTTAACTTATGGTTTCTCCCAGCATACTGATAGAATATGTTTGCTGAATATCTCTTGTTTCTTTTATAACTATAATCCTAATAACTTAATTTAACTTGTTTTCTCCCAGAATACTGATAGAATATGTTTACTGAATATCAGTTTTGTTTCTTTTATAAATCTGGACAGTGACGTCAGAAGGATGTCTGTGTAAATCTATCCAGAATGTTTAAGCTGAAGTATTTTATCTCCATCTGTAGGGAAGCATCGTGCCACGCCCCTTTTCTCAAAGGCCCGTGTTCAGGAAAAGCCAGAGTATCCTGTCCAAGTACCGTAACCTGCCAGCGGGGCGCCAACATGTCCCTGCCAACAGAGGATCTAACTACCGGCGCTGGTGATCCAAACAGACTTGATGACTCACATTGACTTCGTCGTTTGCCTCTGGTTTTTGGTTGCTTATGCCGGTTCTGGAGTTTGTACATGCTGGAGATGCCCTTGGACTTGATGACACTTTAGTTTACATTATATAGAACCAGCAGTTCCCGTTTATAGATGTTCTGCAGGTTCATTGGTTATTATTTCCCAATTGTGTTACATCTCATGTTGTGTGATTGACACTAAGATTTTCTTTAATAAGTTTCTATATATGCTGTCGTACATTTAAGGTCTTACAGGCTGTGTTCTCTAAGGGCTGTTAAAGTGAGTGATTTAAAACCTGTAAGAACTACTGACCCCGTGTACATGTACTGTTCATTTGAACCTGTCTACATTGTTTTTGTAATATATATTTCAAATAAACTGCTTTACCCTGGACACCTTCCTCCATCCTGGGTTTGGGGTCAGAGGTGAGGGGTCAGTGGGAAGGGTTGCACGCAGGACAGCTGATAGAGCCCCAGGGAGGAGGGTGAAGACGGGGTGGTAACAATTGCAGTGACTCTGGGTTCTGATTAGTGATATATGGGCTGGATGTTGGTGCCGTCTGGGTTCTGATTAGTGATATATGGGCTGGATGTTGGTGCCGTCTGGGTTCTGATTAGTGATATATGGGCTGGATGTTGGTGCCGTCTGGGTTCTGATTAGTGATATATGGGCTGGATGTTGGTGCCTTCTGGGTTCTGATTAGTGATATATGGGCTGGATGTTGGTGCCGTCTGGGTTCTGATTAGTGATATATGGGCTGGATGTTGGTGCCGTCTGGGTTCTGATTAGTGATATATGGGCTGGATGTTGGTGCCGTCTGGGTTCTGATTAGTGATATATGGGCTGGATGTTGGTGCCGTCTGGGTTCTGATTAGTGATATATGGGCTGGATGTTGGTGCCGTCTGGGTTCTGATTAGTGATATATGGGCTGGATGTTGGTGCCGTCTGGGTTCTGATTAGTGATATATGGGCTGGATGTTGGTGCCGTCTGGGTTCTGATTAGTGATATATGGGCTGGATGTTGGTGCCGTCTGGGTTCTGATTAGTGATATATGGGCTGGATGTTGGTGCCGTCTGGGTTCTGATTAGTGATATATGGGCTGGATGTTGGTGCCGTCTGGGTTCTGATTAGTGATATATGGGCTGGATGTTGGTGCCGTCTGGGTTCTGATTAGTGATATATGGGCTGGATGTTGGTGCCGTCTGGGTTCTGATTAGTGATATATGGGCTGGATGTTGGTGCCGTCTGGGTTCTGATTAGTGATATATGGGCTGGATGTTGTTGCCGTCTGGGTTCTGATTAGTGATATGTGGGCTGGATGTTGGTGCCGCCTGGGTTCTGATTAGTGATATATGGGCTGGATGTTGGTGCCGTCTGGGTTCTGATTAGTGATATATGGGCTGGATGTTGGTGCCGTCTGGGTTCTGATTAGTGATATATGGGCTGGATGTTGGTGCCGTCTGGGTTCTGATTAGTGATATATGGGCTGGATGTTGGTGCCGTCTGGGTTCTGATTAGTGATATGTGGGCTGGATGTTGGTGCCGTCTGGGTTCTGATTAGTGATATATGGTCTGGATGTTGGTGCCGTCTGGGTTCTGATTAGTGATATATGGGCTGGATGTTGGTGCCGTCTGGGTTCTGATTAGTGATATGTGGGCTGGATGTTGGTGCCGTCTGGGTTCTGATTAGTGATATATGGGCTGGATGTTGGTGCCGTCTGGGTTCTGATTAGTGATATATGGGCTGGATGTTTGTGCCGTCTGGGTTCTGATTAGTGATATATGGGCTGGATGTTGGTGCCGTCTGGGTTCTGATTAGTGATATATGCATAGGCTGGATGTTGGTGCCGTCTGGGTTCTGATTAGTGATATGTGGGCTGGATGTTGGTGCCGCCTGGGTTCTGATTAGTGATATATGCATAGGCTGGATGTTGGTGCCGTCTGGGTTCTGATTAGTGATATATGGGCTGGATGTTGGTGCCGTCTGGGTTCTGATTAGTGATATATGGGCTGGATGTTGGTGCCGTCTGGGTTCTGATTAGTGATATATGGGCTGGATGTTGGTGCCGTCTGGGTTCTGATTAGTGATATATGGTCTGGATGTTGGTGCCGTCTGGGTTCTGATTAGTGATATATGGGCTGGATGTTGGTGCCGTCTGGGTTCTGATTAGTGATATATGCATAGGCTGGATGTTGGTGCCGTCTGGGTTCTGATTAGTGATATGTGGGCTGGATGTTGGTGCCGCCTGGGTTCTGATTAGTGATATATGCATAGGCTGGATGTTGGTGCCGTCTGGGTTCTGATTAGTGATATATGGGCTGGATGTTGGTGCCGTCTGGGTTCTGATTAGTGATATATGGGCTGGATGTTGGTGCCGTCTGGGTTCTGATTAGTGATATATGGGCTGGATGTTGGTACTGTTCTTTATGGACATCAGCCCAGGCAGTGTCAGTCTTATGTGTCCACACTCCACAGGGGTCAACTGTTGTGAAGATTTTCACGTCTCCTAGGTATTTGCTAAACTTCCACAGAGGTTAATTGTTACCTAGGTTTTTGTCACTGAACATAAGCAAAAAATACAAAACAGGTTTTCTATTGGACAGATCCAGGTAGGTTTTCTATTGGACAGATCCAGGTAGGTGTTCTATTGGACAGATCCAGGTAGGTTTTCTATTGGACAGATCCAGGTACGTTGCTTTCTGTTTCATGAATGTTTTGTTTGTCAGACAGAATTGAACTCTGCTCTCTACATAAATTCTTTACAGCTCCCAGTCAGACAACTGATATCACTTTAGTGCAGACTCGCCACGTCCTGTCCTGTGATTGGTTGTAGAACGTGACCATAAATGGAGTGGACTGCCAGTCTCAGGTTTCATCCAGGAACGACCACAAAGGTTTAACAGCTGAACCATGGGAGCTTTGACAGCTGAAGGAAACTAATGTCTATAGACATTTAAAAAAATGGAAGAAAAAAGAGAAGTACTACAAACAAAAACAGACTAATTACACTCCGTCTCGCCGTGGGTGTATTGTGAGGCAATATGTAAAGCGCTTTGGTGGCCCCTGGGTCTGTGAAATGCGCTATATAAATGCTGTCCATTTACCATTTACACTGTATTGTATATATTTAATAAAATTAGACAAAACGAGGTAAACCATGGAAACGTTTATAATGCAGAAAACATTGTTCTATAATATATATAAACTCACCTAAAGGATTATTAGGAACACCATACTAATACTGTGTTTGACCCCCTTTCGCCTTCAGAACTGCCTTAATTCTACGTGGCATTGATTCAACAAGGTGCTGAAAGCATTCTTTAGAAATGTTGGCCCATATTGATAGGATAGCATCTTGCAGTTGTTGGAGATTTGTGGGATGCACATGCTGGAAGTAGCCATCACAGGATGAGTACATAGGCCCCTTAGTGCCTAAAGTGTGCCAAGAAAACATCCCCACACCATTACACCACCACCACCAGCCTGCACAGTGGTAACAAGGCATGATGGATCCATGCTCTCATTCTGTTTACGCCAAATTCTGACTCCATCTGAATGTCTCAACAGAAATTGAGACTCATCAGACCAGGCAACATTTTTCCAGTCTTCAACTGTCCAATTTTGGTGATCTGGTGCAAATTGTAGCCTCTTTCCTATTTGTAGTGGAGATGAGTGGCACCCGGTGGGGTCTTCTGCTGTTGTAGCCCGTCTGCCACAAGGTTGTGCGTGTTGTGGCTTCACAAATGCTTTGCTGCATACCTCGGTTGTAACGAGTGGTTATCCCAGTCAAAGTTGCTCTTCTATCAGCTTGAATCAGTCGGCCCGTTCTCCTCTGGCCTCTAGCATCAACAAGGCATTTTCACCCACAGGACTGCCGCATACTGGATGTTTTTCCTTTTTCACACCAATCTTTGTAAACCCTAGAAATGGTTGTGCGTGAAAATCCCAGTAACTGAGCAGATTGTGAAATACTCAGACCGGCCCGTCTGGCACCAACAACCATGCCACGCTCAAAATTGCTTCAATCACCTATCATTCCCATTCTGACATTCAGTTTGGAGTTCAGGAGATTGTCTTGACCAGGACCACACTCCTAAATGCATTAAAGAAACTGACATGTGATTGGTTGCTTAGATAATTGCATTAATGAGAAATTGAACAGGTGTTCCTAATAATCCTTTAGGTGAGTGTATGACAGGTTGTAGACGTGCACCCAGATCAAACAAGGCGAGAGTCTGGAATATATATCCTAACTGAACAGCTGCTGTCTTGACGATTAATTGGTGTCTCTCTGACTGTCTGTAAAAATTTGGAACTGCTGTTGTTTTGAATTGCTAATGATAATGGAATAATTAATGATACATTTTCAGTGTTTCATCACAGAACTTTAAGAATAGACTTGAATATTATTATGTTTAGAAATTGGAACTGCTAATGTTTTGGATTGACTAGTAATAGTATATTGTTAGTGTATGATCACAGATCTTTAATAAAAAAATATATAATTTTTGTGTTTACTGTGGGCATCCTAGATGAATTTTTCTTTATCAACTCTTATCAGTGCCTGTAAAATACTCTGGAATCAGATAAATGTAAGGTATTCTTTCCAAAATAAACTTGAACACACTCTGCTCTCTCTGATCCACTCTCTCTGATCCACTCTCTCTGCTCCGCTCTCTCTGATCCACTCTCTCTGATCCACTCTCTCTGCTCCACTCTCTCTACTCCACTCTCTCTGCTCCACTCTCTCTGATCCACTCTCTCTGATCCACTCTCTCTGATCCACTCTCTCTACTCCACTCTCTCTGCTCCACTCTCTCTACTCCACTCTCTCTGATCCACTCTCTCTGATCCACTCTCTCTGCTCCACTCTCTCTGATCCACTCTCTCTGATCCACTCTCTCTACTCCACTCTCTTTGCTCCACTCTCTCTGCTCCACTCTCTCTGATCCACTCTCTGATCCACTCTTTCTGATCCACTCTCTCTGATCCACTCTCTCTGATCCACTCTCTCTGATCCACTCTCTCTGCTCCACTCTCTCTACTCCACTCTCTCTGATCCACTCTCTCTGATCCACGCTCTCTGATCCACTCTCTCTGATCCACTCTCTCTGATCCACTCTCTCTGATCCACTCTCTCTGCTCCACTCTCTCTGCTCCACTCTCTCTGATCCACACTCTCTGATCCACTCTCTCTGATCCACTCTCTCTGATCCACTCTCTCTGATCCACTCTCTCTGCTCCACTCTCTCTGCTCCACTCTTTCTGATCCACTCTCTCTGATCCACTCTCTCTGATCCACTCTCTCTGATCCACTCTCTCTGATCCACTCTCTCTGATCCACTCTCTCTGATCCACTCTCTCTACTCCACTCTCTCTGATCCACTCTCTCTGATCCACTCTCTCTGCTCCACTCTCTCTGCTCCACTCTTTCTGATCCACTCTCTCTGCTCCACTCTCTCTGATCCACTCTTTCTGATCCACTCTCTCTGCTCCACTCTCTCTACTCCACTCTCTCTGATCCACTCTCTCTGATCCACTCTCTCTGATCCACTCTCTCTACTCCACTCTCTCTACTCCACTCTCTCTGATCCACTCTCTCTGATCCACTCTCTCTGCTCCACTCTCTCTGCTCCACTCTTTCTGATCCACTCTCTCTGCTCCACTCTCTCTGATCCACTCTTTCTGATCCACTCTCTCTGCTCCACTCTCTCTACTCCACTCTCTCTGATCCACTCTCTCTGATCCACTCTCTCTGATCCACTCTCTCTACTCCACTCTCTCTGCTCCACTCTCTCTACTCCACTCTCTCTGATCCACTCTCTCTGATCCACTCTCTCTGATCCACTCTCTCTGCTCCACTCTCTCTGATCCACTCTCTCTGATCCACTCTCTCTGCTCCACTCTCTCTGCTCCACTCTCTCTGCTCCACTCTGTCTGATCCACTCTCTCTGCTCCACTCTCTCTCCCACTCTCTCTACTCCACTCTCTCTGCTCCACTCTCTCTGATCCACTCTCTCTGATCCACTCTCTCTGCTCCACTCTCTCTGATCCACTCTCTCTGATCCACTCTCTCTGCTCCACTCTCTCTGATCCACTCTCTCTGATCCACTCTCTGATCCACTCTCTCTGATCCACTCTCTCTGATCCACTCTCTGATCCACTCTCTCTGATCCACTCTCTCTGCTCCACTCTCTCTGATCCACTCTCTCTGATCCACTCTCTCTGCTCCACTCTCTCTACTCCACTCTCTCTGATCCACTATCTCTGATCCACTCTCTCTGATCCACTCTCTCTACTCCACTCTCTTTGCTCCACTCTCTCTGCTCCACTCTCTCTGATCCACTCTCTGATCCACTCTTTCTGATCCACTCTCTCTGATCCACTCTCTCTGCTCCACTCTCTCTGCTCCACTCTCTCTGATCCACTCTCTCTGCTCCACTCTCTCTGATCCACTTTCTCTGATCCACTCTCTCTACTCCACTCTCTTTGCTCCACTCTCTCTGATCCACTCTCTCTGATCCACTCTCTCTGATCCACTCTCTCTACTCCACTCTCTCTGATCCACTCTCTCTGCTCCACTCTCTCTGCTCCACTCTCTCTGATCCACTCTCTCTGATCCACTCTCTCTGATCCACTCTCTCTGATCCACTCTCTCTGCTCCACTCTCTCTACTCCACTCTCTCTGCTCCACTCTCTCTGCTCCACTCTCTCTGCTCCACTCTCTCTGATCCACTCTCTCTGATCCACTCTCTCTGATCCACTCTGTCTGATCCACTCTCTCTGCTCCGCTCTCTCTGATCCACTCTCTCTGCTCCACTCTCTCTGATCCACTCTCTCTGATCCAGTCTCTCTGCTCCACTCTCTCTGATCCACTCTCTCTGCTCCACTCTCTCTACTCCACTCTCTCTGATCCACTCTTTCTGATCCACTCTCTCTGCTCGACTCTCTCTGATCCACTCTCTCTGATCCACTCTCTCTGCTCCACTCTCTCTGATCCACTCTCTCTGATCCACTCTCTCTGATCCACTCTCTCTGATCCACTCTCTCTGATCCACTCTCTCTGCTCCGCTCTCTCTGCTCTGCTCTCTCTGATCCACTCTCTCTACTCCAGTCTCTCTGATCCACTCTCTCTGCTCCACTCTCTCTGCTCCACTCTCTCTGATCCACTCTCTCTGATCCACTCTCTGATCCACTCTTTCTGATCCACTCTCTCTGATCCACTCTCTCTGATCCACTCTCTGATCCACTCTCTGCTCCACTCTCTCTGATCCACTCTCTCTGCTCCACTCTCTCTGATCCACTTTCTCTGATCCACTCTCTCTACTCCACTCTCTCTGATCCACGCTCTCTACTCCACTCTCTCTGATCCACTCTCTCTGATCCACTCTCTCTGATCCACTCTCTCTGATCCACTCTCTCTGCTCCACTCTCTCTGCTCCACTCTCTCTGATCCACTCTCTCTGATCCACTCTCTCTGATCCACTCTCTCTACTCCACTCTCTCTGATCCACTCTCTCTGCTCCACTCTCTCTGATCCACTCTCTCTGATCCACTCTCTCTCTTCCACTCTCTCTGATCCACTCTCTCTGATCCACTCTCTCTGATCCACTCTCTCTGATCCACTCTCTCTGATCCACTCTCTCTGATCCACTCTCTCTGATCCACTCTCTCTGCTCCACTCTCTCTGATCCACTCTCTCTGATCCACGCTCTCTACTCCACTCTCTCTGATCCACTCTCTCTGATCCACGCTCTCTGCTCCACTCTCTCTGATCCACTCTCTCTGATCCACTCTCTCTGCTCCACTCTCTCTGATCCACTTTCTCTGATCCACTCTCTCTATCCACTCTCTCTGATCCACTCTCTCCACTCTCTGATCCACTCTCTCTGATCCACTCTCTCTCTCTCTGATCCACTCTCTCTGATCCACTCTCTCTGCTCCACTCTCTCTGATCCACTCTCTCTGATCCACTCTCTGCTCCACTCTCTCTGATCCACTCTCTCTGCTCCACTCTCTCTGATCCACTCTCTCTGATCCACTCTCTCTGATCCACTCTCTCCACTCTCTCTGATCCACTCTCTCTGATCCACTCCACTCTCTCTGATCCACTCTCTCTACTCCACTCTCTCTGATCCACTCTCTCTGATCCACTCTCTCTGATCCACTCTCTCTGCTCCACTCTCTCTGATCCACTCTCTCTGATCCACTCTCTCTGATCCACTCTCTCTGATCCACTCTCTCTGATCCACTCTCTCTGATCCACTCTCTCTGATCCACTCTCTCTGCTCCACTCTCTCTGATCCACTCTCTCTGATCCACTCTCTCTCCACTCCACTCTCTCTGATCCACTCTCTCCACTCTCTCTGATCCACTCTCTCTGATCCACTCTCTCTGATCCACTCTCTCTGCTCCACTCTCTCTGATCCACTCTCTCTGCTCCACTCTCTCTGATCCACTCTCTCTGATCCACTCTCTCTGATCCACTCTCTCTGATCCACTCTCTCTGCTCCACTCTCTCTGATCCACTCTCTCTGATCCACTCTCTCTGCTCCACTCCACTCCACTCTCTCTCTCCACTCTCTTTGCTCCACTCTCTCTGATCCACTCTCTCTGATCCACTCTCTCTCTCTCTGCTCCACTCTCTCTGATCCACTCTCTCTGATCCACTCTCTCTGATCCACTCTCTCTGATCCACTCTCTCTGATCCACTCTCTCTGATCCACTCTCTCTGATCCACTCTCTCTGATCCACTCTCTCTGATCCACTCTCTCTGCTCCACTCTCTCTGATCCACTCTCTCTGCTCCACTCTCTCTGATCCACTCTCTCTGATCCACTCTCTCTGATCCACTCTCTCTGATCCACTCTCCCACTCTCTCTCTGCTCCACTCCACCACTCTCTCTGATCCACTCTCTCTGATCCACTCTCTCTGCTCCACTCTCTCTGCTCCACTCTCTCTGCTCCACTCTCTCTGCTCCACTCTCTCTGCTCCACTCTCTCTGATCCACTCTCTGATCCACTCTCTCTGATCCACTCTCTCTGCCACTCCACCACTCTCTCTGATCCACTCTCTCTGATCCACTTTCTCTGATCCACTCTCTCTGATCCACTCTCTCTGATCCACTCCACTCTCTCTGACTCCACTCTCTCTGATCCACTCTCTCTCCACTCCACTCTCTCTGATCCACTCCATCCACTCTCTCTGATCCACTCTCTCTATCCACTCTCTCTGATCCACTCTCTTTGCTCCACTCTCTCTGACTCTCTGATCCACTCTCTCTGATCCACTCTCTCTGATCCACTCTCTCTGATCCTCTCTCTGATCCACTCTCTCTGCTCCACTCTCTCTGATCCACTCTCTCTGATCCACTCTCTCTGATCCACTCTCTCCACTGATCCACTCTCTCTGATCTCACTCTCTCTGCTCCACTCCACTCTCTCTGCTCCACTCTCTCTGATCCACTCTCTCTCTGCTCCACTCTCTCTCTGATCCACTCTCTCTGCTCCACTCTCTCTGATCCACTTTCTCTGATCCACTCCACTCCACTCTCTTTGCTCCACTCTCTCTGATCCACTCTCTGATCCACTCTCTGATCCACTCTCCACTCTGATCCACTCTCTCTGATCCACTCTCTCTGCTCCACTCTCTCTGCTCCACTCTCTCTGATCCACTCTCTCTGATCCACTCTCTCTGATCCACTCTCTCTGATCCACTCTCTCTGATCCACTCTCTCTGCTCCACTCTCTCTGCTCCACTCTCTCTGATCCACTCTCTCTGATCCACTCTCTCTGATCCACTCTCTCTGATCCACTCTCTGATCCACTCTCTCTGATCCACTCTCTCTGATCCACTCTCTCTGATCCACTCCACTCTCTCTGCCACTCCACTCTCTCTGATCCACTCTCTCTGATCCACTCTCTCTGATCCACTCTCTCTGATCCACTCTCTCTGATCCACTCTCTCTGATCCACTCTCTCTGATCCACTCTCTCCACTGATCCACTCTCTCTGATCCACTCTCTCTGATCCACTCTCTCTGATCCACTCTCTCTGATCCACTCTCTCTGATCCACTCTGTCTGATCCACTCTCTCTGATCCACTCCACTGATCCACTCTCTCTGCCTCTCTCTCCACTCTCTCTGCTCCACTCTCTCTGATCCGCTCTCTCTGATCCACTCTCTCTGATCCACTCTCTCTGATCCACTCTCTCTGCTCCACTCTCTCTACTCCACTCTCTCTGATCCACTCTCTCTGATCCACTCTCTCTGCTCCACTCTCTCTGATCCACTCTCTCTGATCCACTCTCTCTGATCCACTCTCTCTGCTCCACTCTCTCTACTCCACTCTCTCTGATCCACTCTCTCTGATCCACTCTCTCTGATCCACTCTTTCTGATCCACTCTCTCTGCTCCACTCTCTCTGATCCACTCTCTCTGATCCACTCTCTCTGCTCCACTCTCTCTGATCCACTCTGTCTGATCCACTCTCTCTGATCCGCTCTCTCTGCTCCGCTCTCTCTGCTCCGCTCTCTCTGATCCGCTCTCTCTGATCCACTCTCTCTGATCCACTCTCTCTGATCCACTCTCTCTGCTCCACTCTCTCTACTCCACTTTCTCTGATCCACTCTTTCTGATCCACTCTCTCTGCTCCACTCTCTCTGATCCACTCTCTCTGATCCACTCTCTCTGATCCACTCTCTCTGATCCACTCTCTCTACTCCACTCTCTCTGATCCACTCTCTCTGATCCACTCTCTCTGATCCACTCTCTCTGATCCACTCTCTCTGCTCCACTCTCTCTGATCCACTCTCTCTGATCCACTCTCTCTGCTCCACTCTCTCTGATCCACTCTGTCTGATCCACTCTCTCTGATCCACTCTCTGATCCGCTCTGATCCACTCTCTCTGATCCGCTCTCTCTGCTCCTGCCACTCTCTCTGATCCACTCTGATCCACTGATCCACTCTCTCTGATCCACTCTCTCTGATCCACTCTCTCTCTGATCCACTCTCTCTGATCCACTCTCTCTGATCCACTCTCTCTGCTCCACTCTTCTCTGATCCACTCTTTCTGATCCACTCTCTCTGATCCACTCTCTCTGATCCACTCTCTCTGATCCACTCTCTCTGATCCACTCTCTCTGATCCACTCTCAGTCCACTCTCTGATCCACTCTCTCTGCTCCACTCTCTCTGATCCACTCTCTCTGATCCACTCTCTCTGCCACTCCTCTGATCCACTCTCTCTGATCCACTCTCTCTGATCCACTCTCTCTGATCCACTCTCTCTGATCCACTCTCTCTGCTCCACTCTCTCTGCTCCACTCTCTCTGCTCCACTCTCTCTGATCCACTCTCTGCTCCACTCTCTCTGCCCACTCTCTCTGATCCACTCTCTGATCCACTCTCTCTGATCCACTCTCTGATCCACTCTCTCTGATCCACTCTCTCTGATCCACTCTCTCTGCTCCACTCTCTCTGCTCCACTCTCTCTGCTCCACTCTCTCTGATCCACTCTCTCTGATCCACTCTCTCTGCTCCACTCTCTCTGATCCACTCTCTCTGATCCACTCTCTCTGATCCACTCTCTCTGATCCACTCTCTCTGATCCACTCTCTCTACTCCACTCTCTCTGCTCCACTCTCTCTGCTCCACTCTCTCTGCTCCACTCTCTCTGCTCCACTCTCTCTGCTCCACTCTCTCTGATCCACTCTCTGATCCACTCTCTCTGATCCACTCTCTGATCCACTCTCTCTGATCCACTCTCTCTGATCCACTCTCTCTGCTCCACTCTCTCTGATCCACTCTCTCTACTCCACTCTCTTTGCTCCACTCTCTCTGCTCCACTCTCTCTGCTCCACTCTCTCTGATCCACTCTCTCTGATCCACTCTCTCTGATCCACTCTCTCTACTCCACTCTCTCTGATCCACTCTCTCTACTCCACTCTGTCAACATGTTGAAATCCTGTTCCCTTTTGTTTTTACACTACATGCCATTTTGCCGTTCTATTTACATCATGGGCAACTACAGATCTGCTCTCAACGCGGGTAAGTCATGCTACAATTTTTAAATCCTCTCATGTTCATTTTAACACATTTCCATTACTGACGGGAAAAAATATTTGTGTCAAAATATTACGTATTTCTATGAGGCCCCTGTTATTTCATATTATGACTTTATTCTTTTCCCCAAGACATTGAAGATTTTGATTCCATTGTTTCGGTCACAGAGACACTGAATCAACTGGCAGCGCATGTGGCAGACGAAAGATTTCAGTCTAATATTGTCTCATTAGAGAGAGTGAGTATATTTCAACACACTGATATTTTATATGGTTATGATATGGTTATGATATGGTTATGATGTGGTTATGATGTGGTTATGATATGGTTATGATATGGTTATGATATGGTTATGATGCGGTTATGATGTGGTTATTTTATGGTTATGATATGGTTATGATATGGGTATGATATGGGTATGATGTGGTTATGATGTGGTTATGATATGGTTATGATATGGTTATGATGCGGTTATGATGTGGTTATTTTATGGTTATGATATGGTTATGATATGGGTATGATGTGGTTATGATATGGTTATGATATGGTTATGATGCGGTTATGATGTGGTTATTTTATGGTTATGATATGGTTATGATATGGGTATGATATGGGTATGATATGGGTATGATATGGGTATGATGTGGTTATGATGTGGTTATGATGCGGTTATGATGTGGTTATTTTATGGTTATGATATGGTTATGATATGGGTATGATATGGGTATGATGTGGTTATGATGTGGTTATGATATGGTTATGATATGTGTATGATATGGTTATGATATGGTTATAATGTGGTTATGATGTGGTCATGATGTGGTCATGATATGGTTATGATATGGTTATGATATGGGTATGATATGTGTATGATATGGTTATGATGTGGTTATGATGTGGTTATGATGTGGTTATGATGTGGTTATGATATGGTTTGATATGGGTATGATATGGTTATGATGTCGGTATGATATGGTTATGATGTCGGTATGATATGGTTATGATATGGGTATGATATGGGTATGATATGGTTATGATATTGTTATGATATGGTTATGATGTGGTTATAATGTGGTTATGATGTGGGTATAATATGGTTATGATGTGGTTATGATGTGGTTATGATGTGGTTATGATGTGGTTATGATATGGGTATGATATGGTTATGATATGGTTATGATGTGGTTATGATGTGGTTATGATGTGGTTATGACATGGTTATGATGTGGTTATGATATGGGTATGATATGGTTATGATATGGTTATGATGTGGTTATGATGTGGTTATGATGTGGTTATGACATGGTTTGATATGGGTATGATATGGTTATGATGTCGGTATGATATGGTTATGATGTCGGTATGATATGGTTATGATATGGGTATGATATGGGTATGATATGGTTATGATATTGTTATGATATGGTTATGATGTGGTTATAATGTGGTTATGATGTGGGTATAATATGGTTATGATGTGGTTATGATGTGGTTATGATGTGGTTATGATGTGGTTATGATATGGTTATGATATGGTTATGATATGGTTATGATGTGGTTATGATGTGGTTATGATGTGGTTATGACATGGTTATGATGTGGTTATGATATGGGTATGATATGGTTATGATATGGTTATGATGTGGTTATGATGTGGTTATGATGTGGTTATGACATGGTTATGTTGTGGTTATGATATGGGTATGATATGATTATTAATGTAGAGTAGTTCAGCATGTGAAACAGTCTCTCAGCAACGTGTCAACTATTCACACTGGTGTCCCGTTCGTCCTTGAGGTAAATTTAACATTTGAGCAGCAAAGCCGACAGACAACACAAACATGTACACACTAGCTCACTCACGCGTATAAATATCACATGTTAAGTAGTATCTCAAGTTGGTATCTCAGTGGTAGAGTGCACGTTGGTGTAACTCAGTGGTAGAGTGCATGTTGGTGTATCTCAGTGGTAGAGTGCATGTTGGTGTATCTCAGTGGTAGACTGCATGTTGGTGTAGCTTAGTGGTAGAGCGCATGTTGGTGTATGTCAGTGGTAGAGTGCATTTTGGTGTATCTCAGTGGTAGAGTGCATGTTGGTGTATCTCAGTGGTAGAGTGCATGTTGGTGTATCTCAGTGGTAGAGTGCATGTTGGTGTAGCTCAGTGGTAGAGTGCATGTTGGTGTAGCTCAGTGGTAGAGTGCATGTTGGTGTAGCTCAGTGGTAGAGTGCATGTTGGTGTAACTCAGTGGTAGAGTGCATGTTGGTGTATCTTAGTGGTAGAGTGCATGTTGGTGTAGCTCAGTGGTAGAGTGCATGTTGGTGTAGCTCAGTGGTAGAGTGCATGTTGGTGTAACTCAGTGGTAGAGTGCATGTTGGTGTATCTCAGTGGTAGAGTGCATGTTGGTGTAGCTCAGTGGTAGAGTGCATGTTGGTGTAGCTCAGTGGTAGAGTGCATGTTGGTGTAACTCAGTGGTAGAGTGCATGTTGGTGTATCTCAGTGGTAGAGTGCATGTTGGTGTAACTCAGTGGTAGAGTGCATGTTGGTGTAGCTCAGTGGTAGAGTGCATGTTGGTGTAGCTCAGTGGTAGAGTGCATGCTGGTGTAACTCAGTGGTAGAGTGCATGTTGGTGTAGCTCAGTGGTAGAGTGCATGTTGGTGTAGCTCAGTGGTAGAGTGCATGTTGGTGTAGCTCAGTGGTAGAGTGCATGTTGGTGTATCTCAGTGGTAGAGTGCATGTTGGTGTAACTCAGTGGTAGAGTGCATGTTGGTGTAACTCAGTGGTAGAGTGCATGTTGGTGTAACTCAGTGGTAGAGTGCATGTTGGTGTAGCTCAGTGGTATAGTGCATGTTGGTGTAGCTCAGTGGTAGAGTGCATGTTGGTGTAGCTCAGTGGTAGAGTGCATGTTGGTGTAGCTCAGTGGTAGAGTGAAAAAAACTGAAAACAGGCCACTGACATATTGATTAGTATTTAGTTATTGAGGACAATTGATAAAAGCGTCACTATTCTAATAATCACCTGCAATATGATTTCTGTCTTTTCACATGTCATCCTTGTTTTGCTCTCAGGCTACACAGTCCAATACTGATTTACAGGAAGCCTCTTCACAAGAGGATAAGAAAGAAAACATGGAACTGGACCTCTCATCAGTTATATCACTAATCAGAACCCAGACTGCATCAACATCCAGCCCAGTTCCTCCTGTAAGTCTGGTTTCACCTCACTGTGCTCACTGGCCAATTACCATGTCATCTGATTTGCATATTCATCCTGTGTTTTGTGTAACATTTGTTTACTCCAATGAATCAGCCACTCCCCAAATGGATGTTCAGCTCGTCTGGTGGAAATAGTTTGACCAGTTTGTTCTGCGTTATTGGTCTGTACAGGTGAGTGAAACAAAGTCCCAGAATCCTCCAGGGTCCACAGGACTATCTACCTCTCTGTTACCCCGCGGAGTCACTGCAAATGTTACCCACCCCGTCTTCACCCTCCACCCTGGGGCTCTATCAGCTGTCCTGCGTGCAACCCTCCCCCCTGGCCCCACCTCTGACCCCACCTCTGACCCCAAACCCAGGATGGACGGAGGTGTCCAGGGCTCAGTGTCTTTGCTACAGCTGCGAACAGAGCTCCTTGATCTAAGGGACGAGGTGGAAATGATGAAACGCCAGCACAAGCAAGTCTTTAAATATTCTTTAGACCAGCTCAAGTTGTACGACATATGAGATTAGGTAAATAACTCATATCATGTTATGTCACTACAATATTTGTTGTATTGGTTTTTCCAAATACGCTTCTGATTTGGTATTTTCACACTTTTCTTTGTGTTAGCAAAGAGATTCAACAACTAATGAATGAGCTGGATGAAGAGAAAAGGATTCGCTTGTCATTACAGGTACTGTGTTATGTCAGCTGGTTTCTACATGGGTTCTCTTATCATTACAGGTACTGTGTTATGTCAGCTGGTTTCTGCATGGGTTCTCTTGTCATTACAGGTACTGTGTTATGTCAGCTGGTTTCTACATGGGTTCTCTTATCATTACAGGTACTGTGTTATGTCAGCTGGTTTCTGCATGGGTTCTCTTGTCATTACAGGTACTGTGTTATGTCAGCTGGTTTCTACATGGGTTCTCTTGTCATTACAGGTACTGGTGTTATTTCAGCTGGTTTCTGCATGGGTTCTCTTATCATTACAGGTACTGTGTTATGTCAGCTGGTTTCTGCATGGGTTCTCTTGTCATTACAGGTACTGTGTTATGTCAGCTGGTTTCTACATGGGTTCTCTTGTCATTACAGGTACTGTGTTATGTCAGCTGGTTTCTGCATGGGTTCTCTTGTCATTACAGGTACTGTGTTATGTCAGCTGGTTTCTGCACGGGTTCTCTTGTCATTACAGGTACTGTGTTATGTCAGCTGGTTTCTGCATGGGTTCTCTTGTCATTACAGGTACTGTGTTATGTCAGCTGGTTTCTACATGGGTTCTCTTATCATTACAGGTACTGTGTTATGTCAGCTGGTTTCTACATGGGTTCTCTTGTCATTACAGGTACTGTGTTATGTCAGCTGGTTTCTACATGGGTTCTCTTGTCATTACAGGTACTGTGTTATGTCAGCTGTTTTCTGCATGGGTTCTCTTGTCATTACAGGTACTGTGTTATGTCAGCTGGTTTCTACATGGGTTCTCTTGTCATTACAGGTACTGTGTTATGTCAGCTTGTTTCTGCATGGGTTCTCTTGTCATTACAGGTACGGTTTTTAAGGTTATATTTATTGGTATATCTTTTCTTGTGTCTCAGATGGAGATTGCTCAGATAAAGAAACAGACGTCTAAAAGCCAGAAGCATCTAACAAAATGAAATATCTATGAAATCTAAGGTGAATCTGTTGCTGTGAAACTGTGTAGAAATACAACACAACTACCGTCTATAAACATCATGTACAGAGAGATTTAATATTTGTTAATGCCTGACTTTTTTTATTGAATAAAAAAAATTACATTAATTTAACATTTTTGATGTCTATAGTGGTTTACCGTACATTTGAAATGTTCACTTGACTTTCTTTACAAAAATGTTTACATTTATTTACATAAAAACATCAATACTGTGTACTACTGTCATATACAATTTATAGAACACCGGAGTCATAGGAAAAGATCCTATAACAGTCTAAGGCCAAACATTTCCTCTTAAATTTTTTTCTTAACATTTCCTTTTAACATTTCCTCTTAAGGCCACACATTTCCTCTTAAATTTTTTTCTGAACATTTCCTCTTAACATTTAACATTTCCTCTTAACATTTTCCTCTTAAGGCCATGCACCACAGTTACAAATAATATGTACAATCACAACTGTGATTTTATATACAAAATATGAAAATATTATAAATCCCAATGCTGAAACACTAGACCTTTAACAACTTAAGGGAGGGACTTGTCATGAATGGTTGCCACAGTTACCATTTAACCAGTCATCCAATGGAGGGACTTGTCATGAATGGTTGCCACAGTTACCATTTAACCAGCATTCCATTGGTTGCCATAGTTACCATTAAACCAGCCATCCATTGGTTGCCATAGTTACCATATAACAAGCCATCTATTGGTTGCCTATTGTACACATGTGCTCCTCAGAAGTTGGACTCCTCACAGGGAATGGGTCTGAAGGTCACCTCCTTGTTGTCCTCCAGGAGGAGGTCATAGCGACACAGGGGCCTGTATGTGTGACAGAAAGACAGGGTTGTAAGGTTTAATAAAAGGAAAGAAAAGCACGATAAATATTCTGTTTGGTAGCTCAGATGTTCACTTCAGTCAGGTGCAACCAATTTGGGTTGATACAGGTACTGTTATCAGTGCTTCAGTTGGGTGAACCTTTTTCAAATTGTTAAAGTTAATTGTTTGACATAACACGTTAAAATTACATTTAAATTAGGCTTTATGTGTGTACAACACACGATGTAGGAGAGTAATTCACTTAATTACAATTACAGAAACAATAGCCATCCATCAGTACTGGCATCTCCTTTATTTTATGCCACAGGGACGTTAACGGGACACTAAACAAAAAGTCACTTTGGAATTGTTTATGCAACCAGGATATTGTGAAGTTTTTTAAATTTCCCCCCAACAAGTTTGTTTTTCAATTGAATTGTTCACGTTTTAGGTCACATTAAAGGAGAAAAAAGTTCTGACATGATTTATCTTTTTCACATCACAAAAACCTGGCATTCTAACAGGGGGGTGTAGACTTTTATATCCACTGTATGTGGTTGGCTTGTCAGACACTTTTTTATTTTATTTTTTATTTAACCTTTCTTTAACCAGGTGGGTCGATTGAGAACAAATTCTCATTTACAACGGCGACCTGGCCAAGATAAGGAAAAAATGTGCAGGACAACATATAGTTACACAGAATACACAAACACAGGAGTGCAAATAGCAGTGGGACACAGTAAGGAATACAGCTTCAAGATTAAACAGGATGAGATATATGAAGTACAGTTGAGCAGCATAGATACAGTGATAAATAAAAATATATTAATAAAATACAATGAGTATCTTAACACGGAATGTAAAAGGATTAAAGTGTGCCTAGCAGGTATACAGAATAAAGTGTCTCTAGCAGGTTGGTCGATAGAGTGCATGGGAGTAAAGGAAATGAGGTTATGGGAAAGATCAATTGGGCATTATCTGAGCACAAAGAGTGGTTCAACAGTGTACACAGATATGACAGCAGTACAGGTGCAAATAGGGCGTGGCAAAGTGAGAAGGGGGTTGTGGGCCGTTAGCAGGTACAGAGATCTGACAGGTGCTCAGACAGGAGCCGTTTGAAGGCAGCTGGTGAGATAAGGGTTTTGAGTTTTAGGGATTTTTGTAAATCGTTCCAGTCATTGGCGGCTGCGAACTGGAAGGATTGGCGGTCGAATGTTGTGTAGGCTTTCGGGGTCACTAAAGCAATATACCTACTTGAGCGTAGACTGCGGGTGGGTAGCGCAATGGTAACTAGACAACTTAAGTACAGTGGGACTTTGCCAAGCAGAGACTTGTAAATAAGTTGGTACCAATGCGTTAAACGCCGAGTAGTTAGTGACGGCCAGCCGACTAAAGCATAGTCACACAGCTTACAGTCTAGATGATTCCACAAAACCTCAACAGGGTTCAGCTTTAAAATGTAACACTCTTTTAAATCTTTATCCAGCATTTTTCCACTGAAGATCATAATCTTGTTTCATCAGTCCAATTAGGTGAAAGCGTGACTGAACACTGACCTGTCATTAAGCTCCAGGTGTTTGAGACGAACACGCAGAACACGCAGTTTGTACTTATTGTGTATCGTATTTCCAACAGAGAATTTGATGGAGATCTTGTGGACATCCGGAAGCTTTTTATCAAACTGGGCCAGTAATCTGGTCTCTGTGTACTTCTCAAATTTAGAAGCTTTGCTGAAAGAGATTTCAATGAGATATAGAATTAGGTTTACCAGATTGTGTTTCCGTGGAGTACTTATGTGTGCATCATGTAACGATAGATGTCAACATAGATTATTACTGGTTTATTGTTGCTGTGGTCACTTCACTTCCGCTGTGTAGTTTGACTGTAATGTAGCCTTTAATAACATCATGGTTCCATATCACAATGTCCAAAATGTAGTTTGTCCCTTAGAGTGAGAAACAGACTTTAATAAAAAAGAATAACAATCAAATAGAATATAAACTGTTTCACTGCAGAATGGGGTCTGTTTGTATAAACTGTTTCACTGCAGAATGGGGTCTGTTTGTATAAACTGTTTCACTGCAGAATGGGGTCTGTTTGTATAAACTGTTTCACTGCAGAATGGGGTCTGTTTGTATAAACTGTTTCACTTACTGCAGAATGGGACCTGTTTGTTTGTGGTGAAGTAAGTCATGGTTTCAGGTCTTAGATGACGTTTCCACTGAATGCTGTCATAACCTGGACCACAGATGAAGCAACAATGTTATGTTACTAAAGAGAGAAACCGTTTCACACGGTAAAACTGTGTGCTCCAGTTATTTACATTTACCCAACCGTGGCATATATGATTAAATGATTACATCTAAAATGATCAAACTCAATCTAATCTGAGTTGCCTACCAAAGACAGGACATCCATCAGGGGCAAATCTGGTGCAGTTTGTACAGTGTCCATCAAGAAACTCTTTGTAGGAGGAGCAAGGAAAGGCATGGCTGGTACAGGTACGTTTCATTGATTCCAGATACAGAAACACTGCCCTCTGGTGTTCACATTTAAAATATGCAGACCCTGAAACAGTACAAAGAGGAAAGGACGACGCTGATCTGTTTAGCATCAACATAAACGAGGTCATACACTTTCAAATTGGATGTGTTGAGTCTGCTCCTGATTGGCCGATATGCAGCATCTGTCTACCTACAGAGACTCACCTCCTGATTGGCCGATATGCAGCATCTGTCTACCTACAGAGACTCACTTCCTGATTGGCCGATATGCAGCATCTGTCTACCTACAGAGACTCACCTCCTGATTGGCCGATATGCAGCATCTGTCTACCTACAGAGACTCACCTCCTGATTGGCCGATATGCAGCATCTGTCTACCTACAGAGACTCACCTCCTGATTGGCCGATATGCAGCATCTGTCTACCTACAGAGACTCACCTCCTGATTGGCCGATATGCAGCATCTGTCTACCTACAGAGACTCACCTCCTGATTGGCCGATATGCAGCATCTGTCTACCTACAGAGACTCACCTCCTGATTGGCCGATATGCAGCATCTGTCTACAGAGACTCACCTGATAGGATGGTCTTTGGGCAGCCAGGTTGGTCTTTCCCACCATTCGGATAGAAATCAATGTGGCCCAAAGGCTTACTGAATCCCAACGCTGGAACCACACAGTAAACATATGAAGGTACACAAATAAAACAAGAAGCTAAATGAATAAAGAGTTATTTGGTATTCAGTCAATCAATGAATCCCTGTGTATTTAATGAATGACGACTCCCTGATTCAGTGAATCAATTTATCCTGTATACATACCGTCCATGTCTGTATGCACAACGTCTACAAACTGTGCATCTGTTGGGTCCAGGCGATCCTCCGGAGGTTTCCCAGTGAACATGGGTCCAGCAGGGTCTAAAGCTAATCAGGTTAAGTTAATCAGGTTAACATCAGTTTATCAGGTTAACATCAGTTAATCAGGTTAACATCAGTTAATCAGGTTAACATCAGTGAACATAGGTCCAGCAGGGTCTAAAGCTAATCAGGTTAAGTTAATCAGGTTAACATCAGTTTATCAGGTTAACATCAGTTAATCAGGTTAACATCAGTTAATCAGGTTAACATCAGTGAACATAGGTCCAGCAGGGTCTAAAGCTAATCAGGTTAAGTTAATCAGGTTAACATCAGTTTATCAGGTT
This sequence comes from Dallia pectoralis, assembly GCA_029465975.1. Taxonomy (NCBI): domain Eukaryota; kingdom Metazoa; phylum Chordata; class Actinopteri; order Esociformes; family Umbridae; genus Dallia; species Dallia pectoralis. Next base: position 15,307,305 of record CM055747.1, on the reverse strand, counting down.
AACATCAGTTAATCAGGTTAACATCAGTTAATCAGGTTAACATCAGTGAACATAGGTCCAGCAGGGTCTAAAGCTAATCAGGTTAAGTTAATCAGGTTAACATCAGTTTATCAGGTTAACATCAGTTAATCAGGTTAACATCAGTTAATCAGGTTAACATCAGTGAACATAGGTCCAGCAGGGTCTAAAGCTAATCGGGTTAAGTTAATCAGGTTAACATCAGTTAATCAGGTTAACATCAGCTAATCAGGTTAACATTAGTTAATCAGGTTAACATCAGTTAATCAGGTTAACATTAGTTAATCAGGTTAACACCAGTTAATCAGGTTAACATCAGTTAATCAGGTTAACATCAGTGAACATAGGTCCAGCAGGGTCTAAAGCTAATCAGGTTAAGTTAATCAGGTTAACATCAGTTTATCAGGTTAACATCAGTTAATCAGGTTAACATCAGTTAATCAGGTTAACATCAGTGAACATAGGTCCAGCAGGGTCTAAAGCTAATCGGGTTAAGTTAATCATGTTAACATCAGTTAATCAGGTTAACATCAGCTAATCAGGTTAACATTAGTTAATCAGGTTAACATCAGTTAATCAGGTTAACATTAGTTAATCAGGTTAACACCAGTTAATCAGGTTAACATCAGTTAATCAGGTTAACATCAGTTAATCAGGTTAACATTAGTTAATCAGGTTAACATCAGCTAATCAGGTTAACATCAGTTAATCAGGTTAACATCAGTTAATCAGGTTAACATTAGTTAATCAGGTTAACACCAGTTAATCAGGTTAACATCAGTTAATCAGGTTAACATTAGTTAATCAGGTTAACATCAGTTAATCAGGTTAACATCAGTTAATCAGGTTAACATCAGTTAATCAGGTTAACATCAGTTAATCAGGTTAACATCAGTTAATCAGGTTAACATCAGTTAATCAGGTGAACATCAGCTAATCAGGTTAACATCAGTTAATCAGGTTAACATCAGTTAATCAGGTTAACACCAGTTAATCAGGTTAACATCAGTTAATCAGGTTAACATCAGTTAATCAGGTTATGTTCGGGCTAAAATCCTTCTGGGCTTTTGGTTTCAGCTCCTGAGGTTAGAGGAAGAGTTTCTCCCATACACATTTCCAGTAAGCACGCACGGAGAAGTGGTCATATCAAAAGGTCTTGGTTTATTCAGCACAATCTCCGGTTTACTTTCAATCAAAACAGTTAAACGAACTTTTCACGCAAACAAATATACTGCCGTGAGCATCAAAACATAGCATGATTAATGCGATTGAAGAAAACTGTTGCGCTCCACCCTCTAACCTGCCTGCCAAACCATTCTACTACATTATTAACACCTGATTTCA
>CM055747.1:15250943-15300943 GCA_029465975.1 Dallia pectoralis | reverse complement strand
CCAATTAAGACTAACAGTACAGACCTAACAGTACAGACCTAACAGTACAGACCTAACAGAACAGACCTAACAGAACAGACCTAACAGTACAGACCTAACAGAACAGACCTAACAGTACAGACCTAACAGAACAGACCTAACAGTACAGACCTAACAGTACAGACCTAACAGAACAGACCTAACAGTACAGACCTAACAGAACAGACCTAACAGTATAGACCTAACAGAACAAACCTAACAGTACAGACCTAACAGAACAGACCTAACAGAACAGACCTAACAGTACAGACCTAACAGAACAGACCTAACAGAACAGACCTAACAGTACAGACCTAACAGTACAGACCTAACAGTATCGACCTAACAGTACAGACCTAACAGTACAGACCTAACAGTACAGACCTAACAGTACAGACCTAACAGTACAGACCTAACAGAACAGACCTAACAGTACAGACCTAACAGTACAGACCTAACAGTACAGACCTAACAGTACAGACCTAACAGTACAGACCTAATTTCACTGACTGGACTAACACATTCTATAGTGTCGTTGTTTGTGCAAATGAGAAAGAACACAAAAAACACATATGCATAAATAAAAGGTGTATGTGTAAAGAATATATAATATGTGTGTGCGAGATGAAACATGTCAGGAAAAACTGGTTTAACCTATTTCACCTATCAGGTCTGTTCAGTTGTAGATATTCTGTAGCAGTCACTTTGTGTTCAACACTCTGGATATGCTCACTATTTAAAATACTGAGAGATTGTCATGACCAATACCACAAAAGCTGAAAAAACACAGAATGACATTCTCCATAACGTACAATTTAAAAAGTCACATTGACAGAATGCTATTCTCTACGTGCTGTTGCATGTCAACATTCTTCTGAGTTTTACAAGAATGCAGGAGGGTTAGTTTCATTCTGTGGTACATATAGAGTGGTGATCCAGATACTGAAACAATAAGAAAGTCTTACCTCGTTGTTACCTTCGGAGCAGTTGTTCTCAGAGCTCTGTGTCTCTGTGTCAGAGGACCAGTGTACTCTTCAAATCTGTTGAATTGTGGTTCACTTCAGGAAGTCACAGAAAGGGAAACTCCTTCTCTACGTGACCACACCTCTCTGGCACAGGATATCTTAGTAGGTGAGGAGGTATATCAAAAATGTAGTGTGACACCTCAGGATGTTGTTTTTTATTATTGTTCTATAATACATGTTTTTATTATTTTTATATTATACATGTTTTTATTATTTTTATATTATATATGTTTTTATTATTGTTATAAAATACATGTTTTTATTATTGTTATTTTATACATGTTTTTATTATTTTTATATTATATATGTTTTTATTATTGTTATAAAATACATGTTTTTATTATTGTTATTTTATACATGTTTTTATTAATGTTATTTTATACATGTTTTTATTATTGTTTTATAATACATGTTTTTTATTATTATTTTATAATACATGTTTTTATTTTTTTTATTTTATACATGTTTTATTATTGTTATTTTATACATGTTTTTATTATAGTTGTTTTATACATGTTTTTATTATTGTTGTTTTATACATGTTTTTATTATTGTTATTTTATACATGTTTTATTATTGTTATTTTATACATGTTTTTATTATTGTTTTATAATACATGTTTTTTATTTTTTTTATTTTATACATGTTTTATTATTGTTATTTTATACATGTTTTTATTATTGTTGTTTTAAACATGTTTTTATTATTGTTATTTTATACATGTTTTTATTATTGTTTTATAATACATGTTTTTATTTTTTATTTTATACATGTTTTATTATTGTTATTTTATACATGTTTTTATTATTGTTGTTTTATACAGCTCATCTCATCTTCAACCGCTTATCCGGGGTCGGGTCGCGGGGGTAGCAGCTCTAGCAGGGGACCCCAAACTTCCCTTTCCCGGGCAACATTAGCCAGCTCTGACTGGGGAATCCCGAGGCGTTCCCAGGCCAGTGTGGAGATATAATCTCTCCACCTAGTCCTGGGTCTTCCCCGAGGTCTCCTTCCAGCTGGACGTGCCTGGAACACCTCTCTAGGGAGGCGCCCAGGTGGCATTCGTACAAGATGCCCGAACCACCTCAACTGGCTAGGGAGGCGCCCAGGTGGCATTCGTACAAGATGCCCGAACCACCTCAACTGGCTCCTTTCTACGCAAAGGAGCAGCGGCTCTACTCCGAGTTCCTCTCGGATGACTGAGCTTCTCACCCTATCCCTAAGGGAGAGGCCAGCCACCTTTCTGAGAAAACCCATTTCGGCCGCTTGTACCCGCGATCTCGTTCTTTCGGTCATGACCCAGCTTTCATGACCATAGGTGAGGGTAGGAACAATGATTGACCGGTAGATCGAGAGCTTTGCCTTTCGGCTCAGCTCTCTTTTCGTCACAACGGTGCGGTGAAGCGAATGCAACACCGCCCCCGCTGCTCCGATCCTCCGACCAATCTCCCGCTCCATTGTCCCCTCACTCGCGAACAAGACCCCGAGGTACTTGAACTCCTTCACTTGGAGTAAGGACTCCTTCCCTACCCGGAGTAGGCACTCCACCGGTTTCCTGCTGAGAGTCATGGCCTCGGATTTAGAGGTGCTAACCCTCATCCCAGCCGCATCACACTCGGCTGCGAACCGATCCAGTGAGTGCTGAAGGTCACCGACCGATGAGGCCATCAGGACCACATCATCCGCAAAAAGCATTGATGTGACCAACAGCCCACCGAACGGGAACCCCTCCCCCCATGCCTACGCCTTGATATCCTGTCCATGAATATTACAAACAGGATTGGTGACAAAGCGCAGCCCTGGCGGAGGCCAACCCCCACCGGGAACGAATCCGACTTACTGCCGAGGACACGGACACAGCTCATGCTTTGAGCGTACAGATATTGGATGGCCCTGAAAAGAGACCCCCTCACCCCATACTCCCGCAGCACCTCCCACAAAAGATCCCGGGGTACCCGGTCATACGCCTTCTCCAGATCCACAAAACACATGTAGACTGGATGGGCATACTCCCAGGCCCCCTCCAGGATCCTTGCGAGAGTAAAGAGCTGGTCCGTTGTTCCCCGGCCAGGACGAAAACCGCATTGTTCCTCTTCAATCTGAGGTTCGACTATTGGCCGAACCCTCCTTTCCAGCACTTTGGAGTACACTTTACCAGGGAGGCTGAGGAGTGTGATACTTCTGTAATTGGCACACACTCTCTGGTCCCCCTTTTTAAAGAGGGGAACCACCACCCCGGTCTGCCACTCCTCTGGCACTGTCCCAGACTTCCATGCAATGTTGAAGAGGCGTGTCAACCAAGACAGCCCTTCCCCACCCAAAGCTTTTAGCATTTCTGGACGAATCTCATCAGTCCCTGGGGCTTTGCCACTGTGGAGTTGTTTGACTACCTCAGCGACTTCCCCCAGGGAAGGGTTTTTATTATTGTTATTTTATACATGTTTTATTATTGTTATTTTATACATGTTTTATTATTGTTATTTTATACATGTTTTATTATTGTTATTTTTTCTACATGGTTTTATTATTGTTCTGATGGTGTCTCTCCCTCCACCCTAAAGCAGGAACGCGCCCCCACAACCAAACTGACTAAATCCTGCCCCCTACACCAGTAGGCAGCAGGAACACGCCCCCACAACCAAACTGACTATATCCTGCCCCCCTACACCAGTAGGCAGCAGGAACGCGCCCCCACAACCAAACTGACTAAATCCTGCCCCCTACACCAGTAGGCAGCAGGAACGCGCCCCCACAACCAAACTAACTATAACCTGCTCCCCACATTCATATTGAAATCACTGGACAATTTTGCACCTTAATTAGTCATTCATTTATTGTAGTCTATTGTGATGAGGCTCAGCTGTGATGACAAGTTTTTAGTAGGTTTTAATAAGTATCTTGAAATATAACTATTTTACACTTAGCGAGAGCCCCATCGGTCAACAGTCAGACAACTTATGATTAAACTTTAGGAGGGGATAATTACATCCAATCAGACTGTGCAGATCCAAGAAAATATGTGACCTATTTTCTAAAAGTACAACTTGGGGTTTCTATCAAAGTAACGGCTTCGTAAAATAAAAAATACTACACTAAACAGTATATTTTTAAATATATAAATCAAAAGGCAATGTCAGTTTTTTAAAAGTATAATTACCTTCGTATCTTCCCCATCTAACATAATACATTAAATTTGTCAGTAACAATTTATTTATTTTGGATCCCCAACAGCGACACCTAGTGTTCAACAATAATTATCACAGGTGTCGCAAGTAACTGCACTCTGCTTTACGACAAAACGCCCAATCAATTTGTATCAAATGACAGGTTATTGGTGTACAGACCGGATTAAATACACATGATTCCCAGGATGACCACGCACAACCACAATGAGGCAGACAAAACTGTCTTTGTGGCTAATTTAGGCAGTTCAGCAAATGAAGGAATTCTTTTCGAGCTATTTCTGCAGGTAGGCTCTTATTTCCACTGGATCTACAACTTCACCAATAAATGACAGATGTGTGGAATATCATCTCGGGTGTTTCCTCCATCTGAGTGACTACATATTTAATTGGGCGATGTCATTATTTGTAATTATAACATTTTAATTCTAGACACAATATGCAGATTCTTTTGTAGATAATCTTACCAGGTTTCTAAATGTTTTGGTTCAAATTGAGGAATGAAACGGGTTTTCCTATCAACAACATGAGTCACCAACAGCCTATAAATATCTGAAAACCCTTTTAATCTGACATCTGTGGTCCGACGAGTTAAGGTTTAAATGAAAACAACTTTTAGCACATTCAATCACCGACTTTTTCCTGTTTTATTGTTCCTGTACATCTATAATGACCTGTGAATTTTGATTGGTCGATCAGACCATGTCGGTAGATTGTGTGATTTCATTGGACAATTGGTTTTGCTACTGAGGTTCTATTAAGGTAAGTGTTGGTAGTTGTATTTAAGAGAACATGTTTTCACAACAGTTAAGACCCCTCAGATGAAACAAAATGGAGAAAACACATCCACCCATTATCCATCCAGTAATGTTGGTGGCCACAAATGTAATATATCAAAGGAATACATATATATAGTTTATATAAAGTAAGAATACAAATCTTAATTTGGTGATAAGATCTGTGCCTTGTTTGATATCACCAGGCCGGTCCACTGAAGAAAGTCACCATCCCCAGAGACCGTGAGGGTCGTCAGAGGTCATATGGGTTTGTGTATTACAAGTATGCTGAAGCTGTGCCTTATGCCATTGCCCTGCTGAACGGCACGTGGCTCTGTGGTCGTCCAATCAGGCTGCAGTACGGCACTGGTAGGTCAGAGATTTGTGTGATTATTATAATTGTATTAATATTGATGAGTTTACAAGTTACTCTCCTGATAATATTATTGGTACAGTAGTCAGATGAAAGCCACTTCTCAGTCGATGGCAGGTGACAGCCCACTTTGAGTTTGCTAAAAGGCACCTAAAACGCTCTGACCATAACTACAAAGATTCTCTAGTATTGCCTAAAGGCCAAGCGCTACGTCTGGAGGAAACCAGACACCAGTCGTCACCTGGCCAAATCCATCCCTAAAGTTAAGCATGGTGGTGGCAGCATCATGTTGTGGGGATTTTTTTCAGCGGTACTGAGAAACTAGTAAGAATTCAGGAAAATATTTAAGATGTAAAAATTCAGACAGATCCTTTAAAACCTGCCAAGTGTGCTCACAACCTCAGACTGGGGCGAAGTTTTACCTTCCAACAGGACAATGACCCTAAGCACACAGTCAAGACAGTTTAGGAATGGCTTAATTATATATCTGTTGATGTCTTTGAGGGAGACCGCTAGAGCCCCCAGACATTAATCGGATTTAACATCTCTGGAGAGACTTGAAAATAGCTGTGCTGTGTCATTCTTTATCCAACCTGACAAAGCTTGAGAGAGCAGAGAACAATGAGAGAAACTGCCCAAATATGGGTGAGGCAAACTAGTATTGTCATACGCAAGAAGACTCGAGGTTGTCAAAGGTGCTTCAACAAAGTACTGAATAAAGGGGTCTGAATACCTATTTATAGTAACATTATAGGTGACATTTCTCTGTTTTTAAGTATATTTGCAAGAAATTGTAAAAAAAATTTTTTTTGCTTGGTCATTATAGGGTATTGTGTGTGTGTGTGTAGAGCGTGTAGAGCATATTAGCATATTATTATTGTCCAATATTAATTTTAACAAATCATTGTTGTGGTTTAACCCCTTGACTTCCTGTAGGGGTGTGGTTTAACCCCTTGACTTCCTGTAGGGGTGTGGTTTAACCCCTTGACTTCCTGTAGGGGTGTGGTTTAACCCCATTGACTTCCTGTAGGGGTGTGGTTTAACCCCATTGACTTCCTGTAGGGCTGTGGTTTAACCCCATTGACTTCCTGTAGGGCTGTGGTTTAACCCCTTGACTTCCTGTAGGGGTGTGGTTTAACCCCTTGACTTCCTGTAGGGGTGTGGTTTAAGCCCTTGCATTCCTGTAGGGGTGTGGTTTAAGCCCTTGACTTCCTGTAGGGGTGTGGTTTAACCCCTTGACTTCCTGTAGGGGTGTGGTTTAACCCCTTGACTTCCTGTAGGGGTGTGGTTTAAGCCCTTGACTTCCTGTAGGGGTGTGGTTTAACCCCTTGACTTCCTGTAGGGGTGTGGTTTAACCCCTTACCTTCCTGTAGGGGTGTGGTTTAACCCCTTGACTTCCTGTAGGGGTGTGGTTTAACCCCTTGACTTCCTGTAGGGGTGTGGTTTAAGCCCTTGCATTCCTGTAGGGGTGTGGTTTAAGCCCTTGACTTCCTGTAGGGGTGTGGTTTAACCCCTTGACTTCCTGTAGGGGTGTGGTTTAACCCCTTGACTTCCTGTAGGGGTGTGGTTTAACCCCTTGACTTCCTGTAGGGGTGTGGTTTAACCCCTTGACTTCCTGTAGGGGTGTGGTTTAACCCCTTGACTTCCTGTAGGGGTGTGGTTTAACCCCATTGACTTCCTGTAGGGGTGTGGTTTAACCCCATTGACTTCCTGTAGGGGTGTGGTTTAACCCCATTGACTTCCTGTAGGGGTGTGGTTTAACCCCATTGACTTCCTGTAGGGGTGTGGTTTAACCCCTTACCTTCCTGTAGGGGTGTGGTTTAACCCCTTACCTTCCTGTAGGGGTGTGGTTTAACCCCTTACCTTCCTGTAGGGGTGTGGTTTAACCCCTTACCTTCCTGTAGGGGTGTGGTTTAACCCCTTACCTTCCTGTAGGGGTGTGGTTTAACCCCTTACCTTCCTGTAGGGGTGTGGTTTAACCCCTTACCTTCCTGTAGGGTGTGGTTTAACCCCTTACCTTCCTGTAGGGGTGTGGTTTAACCCCTTACCTTCCTGTAGGGGTGTGGTTTAACCCCTTACCTTCCTGTAGGGGTGTGGTTTAACCCCTTACCTTCCTGTAGGGGTGTGGTTTAACCCCTTACCTTCCTGTAGGGGTGTGGTTTAACCCCTTGCCTTCCTGTAGGGGTGTGGTTTAACCCCTTACCTTCCTGTAGGGGTGTGGTTTAACCCCTTACCTTCCTGTAGGGGTGTGGTTTAACCCCTTACCTTCCTGTAGGGGTGTGGTTTAACCCCTTACCTTCCTGTAGGGGTGTGGTTTAACCCCTTACCTTCCTGTAGGTAGCTCCTACCAGGATGAGGGATCGGGACCTCAAGACACAGAGGATGATCGCCGTGACCCGTCACATGGTACACCCAGAATCAGGTAAATCAGGTCCCCAGAATCAGGGAAATCAGGTACCCAGGTAAATCAGGTACCCAGAATCAGGTAAATCATGTATCCAGAATCAGGTAAATCATGTATCCAGAATCAGGTAAATCATGTATCCAGAATCAGGTAAATCAGGTACCCAGGTAAATCGGGTACCCAGAATCAGGTAAATCATGTATCCAGAATCAGGTAAATCATGTATCCAGAATCAGGTAAATCAGGTCCCCAGGTAAATCGGGTACCCAGAATCAGGTAAATCATGTATCCAGAATCAGGTAAATCATGTATCCAGAATCAGGTAAATCAGGTACCGAGGTAAATCAGGTACCCAGGTAAATCAGATACCCAGAATCAGGAAAATCATGTATCCAGAATCAGGTAAATCAGGTCCCCAGGTAAATCGGGTACCCAGAATCAGGTAAATCATGTATCCAGAATCAGGTAAATCATGTATCCAGAATCAGGTAAATCAGGTACCGAGGTAAATCAGGTACCCAGGTAAATCAGGTCCCCAGGTAAACCAGGTCCCCAGGTAAATCAGGTCCCCAGAAGCAGGTAAATCAGGTCCCCAGGTAAACCAGGTCCCCAGGTAAACCAGGTCCCCAGGTAAATCAGGTACCCAGCTAAATCAGGTACCCAGCTAAATCAGGTCCCCAGAATCAGCTAAATCAGGTACCCAGAATCAGGTAAATCAGGTACCCAGAATCAGGTAAATCAGGTACCCAGAATCAGGTAAATCAGGTACCCAGGTAAATCAGGTACCAAGGTAAATCAGGTACCCAGGTAAATCAGATACCCAGCTAAATCAGGTACCCAGCTAAATCAGGTACCCAGCTAAATCAGGTACCCAGCTAAATCAGGCCAGACCATGTTGTTTAGAGTAGGAACATGTTGATTAGGGCCAGACCGTGTTGATATTGTTAGGAACAGATTTCAACTAGTTCTTGGGGTTTTCTCAGTGTGAACATAGGTCTCCCAGATTCTGCGGTGTTCCACTTCACAGGCCGTGTGGATGAAAGCCTCCCAAGCCAGGAGCAGTTTCTCTGGAACAGCATGGTAAGGACTTAACATGGGGATTAAGACAATGTGGTAAGGACTAAACATGGGGATTAAGACAGCATGGTAAGGACTTAACATGGGGATTAACACAGCATGGTAAGGACTAAACATGGGGATTAACACAGCATGGTAAGGACTAAACATGGGGATTAACACAGCATGGTAAGGACTAAACATGGGGATTAAGACGGCATGGTAAGGACTAAACATGGGGATTAACACAGCATGGTAAGGACTTAACATGGGGATTAACACAGCATGGTAAGGACTAAACATGGGGATTAACACAGCATGGTAAGGACTTAACATGGGGATTAACACAGCATGGTAAGGACTAAACATGGGGATTAAGACGGCGTGGTAAGGACTTAACATGGGGATTAACACAGCATGGTAAGGACTAAACATGGGGATTAAGACGGCGTGGTAAGGACTTAACATGGGGATTAACACAGCATGGTAAGGACTAAACATGGGGATTAACACAGCATGGTAAGGACTAAACATGGGGATTAACACAGCATGGTAAGGACTTAACATGGGGATTAACACAGCATGGTAAGGACTAAACATGGGGATTAACACAGCATGGTAAGGACTAAACATGGGGATTAACACAGCATGGTAAGGACTAAACATGGGGATTAACACAGCATGGTAAGGACTAAACATGGGGATTAAGACGGCGTGGTAAGGACTTAACATGGGGATTAACACAGCATGGTAAGGACTTGGGGATTAACACAGCAAGGACTAAACATGGGGATTAACACAGCGTGGTAAGGACTAAACATGGGGATTAACACAGCATGGTAAGGACTAAACATGGGGATTAACACAGCATGGTAAGGACTAAACATGGGGATTAAGACAGCGTGGTAAGGACTTAACATGGGGATTAACACAGCATGGTAAGGACTAAACATGGGGATTAACACAGCATGGTAAGGACTAAACATGGGGATTAACACAGCATGGTAAGGACTAAACATGGGGATTAACACAGCATGGTAAGGACTAAACATGGGGATTAACACAGCATGGTAAGGACTAAACATGGGGATTAACACAGCATGGTAAGGACTAAACATGGGGATTAACACAGCATGGTAAGGACTAAACATGGGGATTAACACAGCATGGTAAGGACTTAACATGGGGATTAAGGGTAAGGACTAAACATGGGGATTAAGACAGCATGGTAAGGACTAAACATGGGGATTAACACAGCATGGTAAGGACTAAACATGGGGATTAACACAGCATGGTAAGGACTAAACATGGGGATTAAGACGGCATGGTAAGGACTTAACATGGGGATTAACACAGCATGGTAAGGACTAAACATGGGGATTAACACAGCATGGTAAGGACTAAACATGGGGATTAAGGAAGGACTAAACATGGGGATTAAGACGGCATGGTAAGGACTAAACATGGGGATTAACACAGCGTGGTAAGGACTAAACATGGGGCATTAAGGACTAAACATGGGGATTAACACAGCGTGGTAAGGACTAAACATGGGGATTAACACAGCAAAGGACTAAACATGGGGATTAAGACAAGGACTAAACATGGGGATTAACACAGCATGGTAAGGACTAAACATGGGGATTAACACAGCATAAACATGGGGATTAAGGACTAAACATGGGGATTAACACAGCATGGTAAGGACTAAACATGGGGATTAACACAGCATGGTAAGGACTAAACATGGGGATTAACACAAGGACTTAACATGGGGATTAACACAGCATGGTAAGGACTAAACATGGGGCATGGTAAGGACTAAACATGGGGATTAACACAGCGTGGTAAGGACTAAACATGGGGATTAACACAGCGTGGTAAGGACTAAACATAATTAACACAGCATGGTAAGGACATGGTAAGGACTAAACATGGGGATTAACACAGCATGGTAAGGACTAAACATGGGGAACATGGTAAGGGGGGATTAACACAGCATGGTAAGGACTAAACATGGGGATTAACACAGCATGGTAAGGACTAAACATGGGGATTAACACAGCATGGTAAGGACTAAACATGGGGATTAACACAGCATGGTAAGGACTAAACATGGGGATTAACACAGCATGGTAAGGACTAAACATGGGGATTAACACAGCATGGTAAGGACTAAACATGGGGATTAACACAGCATGGTAAGGACTAAACATGGGGATTAACACAGCGTGGTAAGGACTAAACATGGGGATTAACACAGCGTGGTAAGGACTAAACATGGGGATTAACACAGCATGGTAAGGACTAAACATGGGGATTAACACAGCATGGTAAGGACTAAACATGGGGATTAACACAGCATGGTAAGGACTAAACATGGGGATTATGTGGAGACATTAGAGCCATTCAGCCACTATAGTTCCCTGTGAATAATGGCTCACAGTGTATTGTGTGCTGTAGGTCTGTCGTGATCTATCTGATCAGTGTCCTCTGAGCATCAGTCCAGTCCAGCCCCACTACTATGCACCCCCATCCCCCCTGTGTCCTCCTATTGCCCCCCTGTTGCCCTGGCCGATGCCCCCATATCCCAGGTGGGGCCCTTCACAACACCCCCATCAGGGTCTGGGCCAGGCCTCTCTGCTCACCCCGACCCCCAGCTTCATCAAGCCAGTCAAGCAGTCTGCTCACCAACGAGAAGGACCCGACGAGCAGAAGGCCAAGCAAGAAGACATGGAGTCTGAAAAGCCTCGCAAACACAGGCGAAGCAGAGAGAGGAGTCACAGAGGACAGAGGCACCGGAACAGATGCAAGAAGTGAGCTGCAACACAAACGAACAATTCAAAAGGAACAATTCACACAACATTACAAATGTAGCATATTTCCAAGATCCATATATATTAATGGATGGCACACGAGCTGCGTGGCTGCTGTGATAGATGTTTTGATTCTTCAGCCGAGGCTTTACAACCGCACAAACCATGTAAAACCGTGTAAAACCATCTGCTCTTGAACACAGCCTGCTGGATGCCTGACCTTATTTGTTGGAAGGAGTTTGGGTTCATTTGCTCTTCAGTGTTTTTCTGTCTGATTCTCCAGTGTATTTGCACAAAATAAATTGCACATTTCCTGAAGGAATTAACATTTTTGACTGTTTGATTTGTACATTTAAAGGGTTATTTTCAACACAGAATAGCATGTGGAAATCAAAACAACGTTTATTTTTGTACGTAGATTCAAGAATGAACATCAATTTAATAGCAGTAACCTGATATTTTTCTCCCTTCAAGTGTTTTTGAATTTTTTCTGAATTAGTGACCCAAAATTTGAGAGAATGTTTTTTGGACAAAAAAATAGCATGTTGACTATTTAATTATGGGAGAATTTCAGGCTTCAGTTTTATAGTCAGTTTTTGATTATGATTGGAGTTATAATTATATTCATACAGTGGCATGTAGTTTAAAAACGTTGGACATTTTATATCACACTGTTCCTCGTTTAATCTCTGACTAACATTTCAGGACACATATTTTATATAAAAGCTCCAGTGGAAACGACATAAAGAAACAATCAGCTGGCTTCACCTTTAAAGGTGAAAACTGCAAATTACATCTCTTTAATACATAGAGTGGTTTCTGAGCTAGCTAACGCTACTTTTTACTTTAAATTAAGCCCCACTACGTTGGAATACGTTTCTAGTAGAGTATAATTTAATATTCGAATGTTAGTGAGTTATACAAATAATAAAATAATTAATAAAACTAGCCTATCTGACCCTCTCCTGATCAGATATAATGTTTATGGCTAAGATATCACAATATGGTTCTCATAAACTAGAATGCTTATCTACTAATCATTGCTTTTGCATGTGTAATAATCATTTCTTCGTCAAGTGCTATGAACAGCAATACTGAAAGCTGAATTTAGTGCATAGATTATAGGAAATAATGAATATCTAATAGTAAATGTAATAATAAGGTATTTCCTACAACAATGTTAATATTCTAGAGAGGTTACTGGTGGGAGTGGGAAAGGCTGAGTGAGTTTCTTATCAAACGCTGTTTTCTGTCATAATTTGGCATCAATAGATCAAGCAATTACCAGTGTTCAAAGTCTACCAGGAGACAGGAATAGATTTGTGTTTTTGTGATGGATTCCTTTATGGATTATAGGACGGAGCTGTAAAATGGTTGAAAGTAAAGGACAAAATTAATTAATCCAAATTTGTGCCATCGAATTGGTTTAACAAAACATTTTAATTTAATTTGATCACCTTCTTCGAACTAATTTCTTCCCTCATTCTTTAGCATTGGTGTTTTTCTAGTTAACTAAATATTTTTGCATTTATCACCAATCAGTCAGCATAGGTTGACTATCCCTTTGATATTACAGTTACAGCACTGTAAAATGGTTTACAGCAGCTCCTTTATAGAGATAAGAGCAAAGTCTCTCATAAATATGCGTCCACGTGGAAGAAACACTAATTCTGTTGGACCAGGAGTCAACAAGCACTAGAGATTCCACACATGGTTTAAGTAATATAATAGTTCATGACAGTGAACCGGTGGGAATTAAAGAAGAAGGACTGAAAGACGAGAAGATAGTGTGAAGACATTAAGGAGCTAACAGCAGGGAGCTATGTGGTGTGGAAAGCAGCGCTGGACGTCCACGGAGGTGCTTCTGACTGTGGTGTGTCTGTCTCTGCTGCTGGTGTGTGTCGGACTCATCGTCCTCTCCTGGCTCTCCCTGAAGACTGACCGTGAGAAAAAACATTCTTTCCAACAATGTAGTCGTTGAAGATGCGTTCTGGTACACTTAATTTATGTCAGGATGTGAAATATGTGCATAATCTATCAAAAGAATTCATACCATTATTAGTTATGCAAATTTTTCAGGGGCTTGCTTTGACTTGGCGGTGCTGTTTTAAGAACTTGTGGCCAAACATTCTGAAATAAATCTTTAAGATGTCCAATATTGTATTGTTTCTCCTGCTGTTTATCTGTTGGTTTGTGTATTGAGAGAGCGTGGTCAGTCATTCCATGTGTGTGTCGGTTCCAGAGGACCAGGGGGAACCAAATGGGACTGGGTTTAGTGGACGGATGGTGATTACAGGAGGTGCTGTGTTCACGGAGGAGCTGAGAAACAGAACCAGTCTGCAGTTCAAGTCCCTGGCCTTTGACACAGAGCATCTGGTATGTCCAGATGTCAAACACACATTCTCTTGTCATTCTACAGACTTATAAACAGAGCATCTGGTATGTCCAGATGTCAGACACACATGCTCTTGTCATTCTACAGACTTCTAAACAGAGCATCTGGTATGTCCAGATGTCAAACACACATTCTCTTGTCATTCTACAGACTTATAAACAGAGCATCTGGTATGTCCAGATGTCAAACACACATTCTCTTGTCATTCTACAGACTTATAAACAGAGCATCTGGTATGTCCAGATGTCAAACACACATTCTCTTGTCATTCTACAGACTTATAATTAGAGCATCTGGTATGTCCAGATGTCAAACACACATTCTCTTGTCATTCTACAGACTTCTAAACAGAGAATCTGGTATGTCCAGATGTCAGACACACATTCTCTTGTCATTCTACAGACTTATAAACAGAGCACCTGGTATGTCCAGATGTCAGACACACATGCTCTTGTCATTCTACAGACTTCTAAACAGAGCATCTGGTATGTCCAGATGTCAAACACACATTCTCTTGTCATTCTACAGACTTATAAACAGAGCATCTGGTATGTCCAGATGTCAAACACACATTCTCTTGTCATTCTACAGACTTATAATTAGAGCATCTGGTATGTCCAGATGTCAAACACACATTCTCTTGTCATTCTACAGACTTCTAAACAGAGAATCTGGTATGTCCAGATGTCAGACACACATTCTCTTGTCATTCTACAGACTTATAAACAGAGCACCTGGTATGTCCAGATGTCAGACACACATTCTCTTGTCATTCTACAGACTTCTAAACAGAGCATTTTCTCACAGATATCTGAAGCCTATAATCGTGGCTCTCTCGATGATGTCTTCAAGGCCAGTAGAGTATTACATTTCAGGTAAGGTACTGTATGTTTATAATGACATCTACAAACTAGGAACCTCATGACTGCGTGATGTTTAGTGAAAGTGAACCCTAACCCTGACCATAAATACCCACTTCCTGATGACAGCAATGGCAGTGTGGTGGTGAACTTTGACCTGCACTTCCGCCACACTGTGGAGGTTGAGAATGCAGAACAGCAGCTTGTAGCGGGGCTTCAGGGAACTGGTGGGCTGGTGGTGGACCCCAATAGCATCCAGGTGACAGGTAAAAATGTAGACAACCTACCAGTACCTACCTGTACACCTACCAGTACACCTACCAGTACAACTAACAGTACACCTACCAGTACCTACCAGTACACCTACCAGTACACCTACCAGTACAACTACCAGTACACCTACCAGTACCTACCAGTACACCTACCAGTACACCTACCAGTACAACTACCAGTACACCTACCAGTACACCTACCAGTACACCTGCCAGTACACCTACCAGTACAACTACCAGTACACCTACCAGTACACCTACCAGGGCACCTACCAGGGTACCTACCAGTACACCTACCAGTACACCTACCAGTACACTTACCAGTACACATACCAGTACACCTACCAGTACACCTACCAGTACCTACCAGTACACCTACCAGTACACCTACCAGCACCTCCCAACACCTACCAGTACACCTACCAGTACAACTACCAGTACACCTACCAGTACACCTACCAGTACACCTACCAGTACACCTACCAGTACACCTACCAGCACCTCCCAACACCTACCAGTACACCTACCAGTACACCTACCAGCACCTCCCAACACCTACCAGTACACCTACCAGTACACCTACCAGTACACATACCAGTACACATACCAGTACACATACCAGTACACCTACCAGTACACCTACCAGTACCTACCAATACACCTACCAGTACACCTACCAGCACCTCCCAACACCTACCAGTACACCTACCAGTACACCTACCAGTACCTAATAGTACACCTACCAGTACAACTACCAGTACAACTACCAGTACCTAATAGTACACCTACCAGTACAACTACCAGTACACCTACCAGTACACCTACCAGTACACATCCCAACACCTACCAGTACACCTACCAGTACACCTACCACCTACTGTTACAAGAAGATAGTATCTGTTACCATGACCTAAATCAGTTAATACGATATTAAAATGCCTGGAAAAGAATGTGAACCTAGCCTGTGTTTCTGTTTAGTGAAAGAAGACCAAACTACAACCCCATCTACAGTACAGACAACTAGAACCCCATCTACAGTACAGACCACTAGAACCCCATCTACAGTACAGACCACTAGAACCCCATCTACAGTACAGACCACTACAACCCCATCTACAGTACAGACCACTACAACCCCATCTACAGTGTCTCCGCATCTTTCCACTACAGCTCCTTCAGGTAAAATCAACGAAGTTTATATTAGACACAGGAAACATGAATTATATTAGCCTTATTGTGGGGTAGTTTACGGTTACTTTTATATGAGCTATATATTTAATTGATGATGATATTAACAGAGACGTGCCCACCCCATCATAATGCCTGTGACATAATGTGTGATGATATTAACAGGGAAGTGCCCACCCCATCATAATGCCTGTGACATAATGTGTGATGATATTAACAGGGAAGTGCCCACCCCATCATAATGCCTGTGACATAATGTGTGATGATATTAACAGGGAAGTGCCCACCCCATCATAATGCCTGTGACATAATGTGTGATGATATTAACAGGGAAGTGCCGACCCCATCATAATGCCTGTGACATAATGTGTGATGGTATTAACAGGGAAGTGCCCACCCCATCATAATGCCTGTGACATAATGTGTGATGGTATTAACAGGGAAGTGCCTACCCCATCATAATGCCTGTGACATAATGTGTGATGATATTAACAGGGAAGTGCCGACCCCATCATAATGCCTGTGACATAATGTGTGATGGTATTAACAGGGAAGTGCCCACCCCATCATAATGCCTGTGACATAATGTGTGATGGTATTAACAGGGAAGTGCCCACCCCATCATAATGCCTGTGACATAATGTGTGATGATATTAACAGGGAAGTGCCCACCCCATCATAATGCCTGTGACATAATGTTGATGGTATTAACAGGGAAGTGCCCACCCCATCATAATGCCTGTGACATAATGTGTGATGATATTAACAGGGAAGTGCCGACCCCATCATAATGCCTGTGACATAATGTGTGATGGTATTAACAGGGAAGTGCCCACCCCATCATAATGCCTGTGACATAATGTGTGATGATATTAACAGGGAAGTGCCCACCCCATCATAATGCCTGTGACATAATGTGTGATGGTATTAACAGGGAAGTGCCCACCCCATCATAATGCCTGTGACATAATGTGTGATGATATTAACAGGGAAGTGCCCACCCCATCATAATGCCTGTGACATAATGTGTGATGGTATTAACAGGGAAGTGCCCACCCCATCATAATGCCTGTGACATAATGTGTGATGGTATTAACAGGGAAGTGCCCACCCCATCATAATGCCTGTGAGGAGGTCACCATGTGTGTTCCAACCACACAGTTTTGTGACGGAGTGGCAGATTGTCCTGATGGCTCTGATGAAAATTCTACTCTCTGTGGTGAGTGTGTGAGAGCAACTCTGTAGATGATTCAACCCCTTTATAAACACATGGTTATGATGAACTTCCTAGAGGTGTAGGTTATATAGGTTGTTTATAAGGCTGTATTAAAGGGTATATGTTGTCTGGTAACAAAATTATGTGAACATCTGTGGTCTGGGAATGTGATCACAGTGGTGTCACAGAATTATGTGAACATCTGTGGTCTGGTAATGTGATCACGGTGGTGTCACAGAATTATGGGAACATCTGTGGTCTGGTAATGTGATCACGCTGGTGTCACAGAATTATGTGAGCATCTGTTGTCTGGTAATGTGATCACGGTGGTGTAACAGAATTATGTGAACATCTGTGGTCTATTAATGTGATCACGGTGGTGTGACAGAATTATGTGAACATCTGTTGTCTATTAATGTGATCACGGTGGTGTGACAGAATTATGTGAACATCTGTTGTCTGGTAATGTGATCACGGTGGTGTCACAGAATTATGTGAATATCTGTTGTCTGGTAATGTGATCACGGTGGTGTCACAGAATTATGTGAACATCTGTTGTCTATTAATGTGATCACGGTGGTGTGACAGAATTATGTGAACATCTGTGGTCTGGTAATGTGATCATGGTGGTGTGACAGAATTGTGTGAACATCTGTTGTCTGGTAATGTGATCACGGTGGTGTCACAGAATTATGTGAACATCTGTTGTCTATTAATGTGATCACGATGGTGTGACAGAATTATGTGAACATCTGTGGTCTGGTAATGTGATCACGGTGGTGTGACAGAATTGTGTGAACATCTGTTGTCTGGTAATGTGATCATGTGATGTAACAGAATTGTGTGAACATCTGTTGTCTGGTAATGTGATCACGGTGGTGTAACTGAATTATGTGAACATCTTTTGTCTGGTAATGTGATCATGTGATGTAACAGAATTGTGTGAACAACTGTTGTCTGGTAATGTGATCATGTGATGTAACAGAATTATGTGAGCATCTGTTGTCTGGTAATGTGATCATGTGATGTAACAGAATTGTGTGGTAATTTGTTGTCTGGTAATGTGATCACGGTGGTGTAACAGAATTGTGTGAGCATCTGTTGTCTGGTAATGTGATCACGGTGGTGTAACAGAATTGTGTGAGCATCTGTTGTCTGGTAATGTGATCATGTGATGTAACAGAATTGTGTGAACATCTGTCATATTTTTATAGCAACTAAATGTGATGGCCAGTTCCTTCTTTCTGGTCCCACGGGTTCCTTCCATTCAGAGAACTTCCCGCTCCCTTACCAAAGCGGCACGATATGTCGCTGGGTCATACGGTAATCCTGACCTTCACTTAAATGATTTCTCACACATCCCAATGCTAACTTTTGTCCCTTTATGCTAACATTTCTCTTTTTCTATTATTGCTTTAGAGTTCAGTCAGGTCTGGTAGTAAGGATGATGTTCCCGTCGTTCGACACAGAACGCGATATGGATCGCCTCAGTCTTTATGAGGGCACCGGACATGCGAGAAATCGGACGTGTACGTGAATTAAACTACTTACCAAATATGCTAACTGCTATTCATTAACACCGTTTATATGTTGATAACACAACCAATACTCTGTGTTTCAGACTTACTGTCTGGCTCCTCCCCCGGTATTGTTTGGTTGCTGTCTGACGAGGCCACTGTTGAGTTCTCCACCGATGATTACAACAACCGCCAAGGATTCAGCGCCACCTACTCAGCAGTCGACATCAGAAATCTCTCAAGTAAACCATCTTCCAGGGTTCCCGATATTGCGACACCATTTCACTTTGTGTCTGTGCCGTTGCCTTGGCAGTGACAGCGCCCCTCTTTTCATTTCACAGATGTTGAGCGACTGGGGTGCTCCTTTAATGCGGGTCTGTGTTTCTGGAGACAGGATCCGGAGGATGACGGAGACTGGATACGCACCAATGTCCCCACGTTCCCCCCTCTCACGGGCCCCAACTTGGACCATACTTTCGGGAACCAATCAGGTGTTTCAGATTGTAACGAGACCGTATTAGGCAGGGACTTTGTGACTTTTTCTCTGCTGCACTTTGGGTTTCTGTTCTGTGACTGTCATTGCGTGCTGACATCTCAGGCTACTACATTGTCACCCCGGTTAGTCCTGGCCAGTGGGAGAAGATCTTCAATATCCGCAGCCTTCAACTGACTCCTTCGACTGAACCAGTGTGTCTGAAGTTCTGGTAAGTGGTCTTCTCTCCATTTACGGTTCTCTCTGAGCGACTGAACCAATGTGTCTGGAGTTCTGGTAAGTGGTCTTCTCTCTCTTTACGGTTCTCTCTGAGCGACTGAACCAATGTGTCTGGAGTTCTGGTAAGTGGTCTTCTCTCCCTTTACGGTTCTCTGAGACATTCTCCAGTAGATGCAGCCTTTAACAGCTGGGTATTTCAGCTTCTCGTTTTTTCAGGTACCACATGTATGGCGAAGATGTGCATCGTTTAACGGTATCGGTAGAGAAGCTGTTATCGTCTGTGGTGGTCTTCCAGAAGGAGGGGAACTATGGAGATAACTGGAATCTGGGCCAGGTCACCCTGAACAGCACGGCTGAGACAACGGTCAGAACTCTCTGACTTCCGCTCTGACTTCCGCTCTGACTTCCGCCCTGACTTCCGCCCTGACTTCCGCCCTGACTTCCGCCCTGACTTCCGCCCTGACTTCCGCCCTGACTTCCGCTCTGACTTCCGCTCTGACTTCCGCTCTGACTTCCGCTCTGAATTCCGCTCTGACTTCATAATCATGCTGTTGTTTGTGTTTAGACGATGTGACACCTACCTGTCCCAGAGCCTTCAGGGTGTTGCTTCATGTTCAGGTGATATTCGAGGCTCACAAGAGGGGTGGTATGATGAATGACATCGCCCTGGATGACATCAGCTTGAAGAGGGGCGCTTGTATTGATGGACCTCCAGAGCCGACACTCGTCCCCACCCCAACAACGCCACCTCCCATGCCTCGTACGTCATCACTGAATGTGCTCCACTGGGAGACCTCACACTGAACACCATTACACATCTGTCACATCTGTCTGTTCATCTTTCCTTGTTTAACACGGCTGCATCTACAGCTCGTTCATCTTCAACTTGTTCATCTAAAGCTTGTTCATCTTCAACTTGTTCATCTACAGCTTGTTCATCTACAGCGTGTTCATCTATAGCTCGTTCATCTACAGCTTGTTCATCTACAGCTTGTTTATCTACAGCTTGTTCATCTATAGCTCATTCATCTACAGTTTGTTCATCTACAGCTTGTTCATCTACTGCTCATTCATCTACAGCTTGTTCATCTACTGCTCGTTCATCTACAGCTCGTTCATCTATAGCTCATTCATCTACAGCTTGTTCTCCTGTTTCTCAGCTGACTGCGGAGGACCCTTTGCCCTCTGGGAACCCAACTCAACATTCAGCTCTCCCAACTATCCATCCTCCTACGGAAACAATGCTTTGTGTAGGTA
The DNA here is from genome assembly GCA_029465975.1 of Dallia pectoralis. Classification (NCBI taxonomy): domain Eukaryota; kingdom Metazoa; phylum Chordata; class Actinopteri; order Esociformes; family Umbridae; genus Dallia; species Dallia pectoralis. Next base: position 15,279,879 of record CM055747.1, on the reverse strand, counting down.
TTTTTTATGAATTTATTTTCCAAACTTTGTGAAAATGGGAAGTTCATATGTCTTTTTTTGTTGGTCCAGGTTTGTGGATTCTTCACACCAGGGAGGGATGGAACATCCAGCTTCACTTCCTGGATTTTGATATTGAGTCGGTCTATGACATGGTGGAGGTGCGAGATGGGGCGGGGCCAATGTCTACACTGCTTGGTAAGTTTCTGTCTCTCAGGAAACTGTGACATCCTTTATACCCTGAAGTTAAAAATACAGATGATGTTCACTGGGGGAATTTATGATTATTTTTCAGGAGTCTTCACTGGTTTTGATGCTGCCTTTCCAGATGTGATCTCCACAGCCAATCAGATCACAGTGTTGTTTTACACAGACCGCTCAGGGTATGGCCGGGGTTTCCGTGCCAATTTTACATCTGGCTTAGCGTTGGGAAGGCCAAGTAAGAAATCCCAAAACTCTTGATCCTGTTAAACGAGATCATCAAGTAACCAAACTGCCTTTGTCATTACCAATACAGAGCAATGTACCACTGGACTCTATTTGTGTCATTATAAATACAGAACCATGTGCCACTGGACTCTATTTGTGTCATTATCAATACAGAACCATGTGCCACTGGACTCTATTTGTGTCATTATCAATACAGAACCATGTGCCACTGGACTCTATTTGTGTCATTATCAATACAGAACCATGTGCCACTGGACTCTATTTGTGTCATTATCAATACAGAACCATGTGCCACTGGACTCTATTTGTGTCATTATCAATACAGAACCATGTGCCACTGGACTCTATTTGTGTCATTATAAATACAGAACCATATGCCACTGGACTCTATTTGTGTCATTATCAATACAGAACCATGTGCCACTGGACTCTATTTGTGTCATTATCAATACAGAACCATGTGCCACTGGACTCTATTTGTGTCATTAACAATACAGAACCATGTGCCACTGGACTCTATTTGTGTCATTCCGGAGAATGTATTTCCAACACCAGTGTGTGTGACGGCCAGACAGACTGCACTGACTCCTCGGATGAAGCAGACTGTGGTGAGTGAACCCCATTAAGCAGACTGTGGTGAGTGATACAGGGGTGTGGTGTCACTGGCTTTGTGGTGTCACTGGTTTGGTGGTGTCACTGGTTTGGTGGTATCACTGGCTTTGTGGTGTCACTGGCTTTGTGGTGTCACTGGTTTGGTGGTGTCACTGGTTTGGTGGTTTCACTGGTTTTGTGGTGTCACTGGTTTTGTTGTGTCACTGGCTTTGTGGTGTCACTGGTTTTGTGAAGTTACTGGTTTTGTGGTGTCACTGGTTTTGTGGTGTCACTGGTTTTGTGGTGTCACTGTGTTGTGTTGTAGTGCATCTGGTATCCGTGAACAGTACGAGTATCAGGCGTCTGCAGCTCCAAGTCCAGACCAGCTGGTACACAACCTGTGCTGAGAACTGGAATGCTGAGCTATCCCAGTTTATGTGCCGATACCTGGGCTACAGGTGAGACTTCTGCTTGGTGTGTTTAGTGGACGAGAGAGAAACTTTCAGTTGTTGTCTGTGACGGTTTTTCTCTGAATTCCAGAGCAGGACGTTCTGTCCTAATATTTTCTGAGGAGAAATACTTTCCATTCATCACTGTGAGTCCTGCAGCCAATGGCAGCTCTCCGTTCGTCACTGTGAGTGCTGCAGCCAATGGCAGACTCAATCTGACCCCAAGGTGAAGTACTTTTACCAAACAGCTTTCAAGAATTCTGATTTAAAATGTGTATGAACATCCACCTGACTTGTTTCTGTATTTTGTAGTGACAAATGTACGAGTGAAAAGGTCATATCTCTGCAATGTGACAACCAACGTGAGTATCTGGAAACCCTAACGTCTCAACACACTGTCATTAGACATTATTCTTAACCAGACACACCCAGACATCCACCCGGACATCCACCCGGACACCCACCCAGACACCCACCCGGACACCCACCCTGACACCCACCCAGACACCCACCCGGACACCCACCCTGACACCCACCCTGACACCCACCCAGACAACCACCCGGACACCCACCCGGACACCCACCCGGACACCCACCCGGACACCCACCCAGACACCCACCCGGACACCCACCCGGACACCCACCCGGACACCCACCCAGACACCCACCCGGACACCCACCCTGACACCCACCCTGACACCCACCCTGACACCCACCCGGACACCCACCCGGACACCCACCCGGACACCCACCCGGACACCCACCCGGACACCCACCCGGACACCCACCCGGACACCCACCCGGACACCCACCCGGACACCCACCCTGACACCCACCCGGACAACCACCCGGACACCCACCCGGACACCCACCCGGACACCCACCCGGACACCCACCCGGACACCCTCCAAAACACCCACCCAGACACCCACCCAGACACCCACCCAGACACCCACCCAGACATCCTCCTGTCTATTGCAGCTTGTGGTGTTCGCATGGTCTCCCAGGAGACGCGTCCTAGTTGGCCGGCTGAACGAAGAATGGAGGAAAATGAGTCAGAGAAGAGTGAGACCGGCAGAGTTGTGGGAGGGACTGATGCTCCTAAAGGGGCGTGGCCATGGATGGTGTCGCTGCACTGGAGAGGCCGGCACGCGTGTGGCGCCACTCTGATTGACAGCCAGTGGTTGGTCACTGCTGCACACTGCATACACGGGTGAGGAACCCCCACCTGTCATTATACACTGCTGCACACTGCATACACGGGTGAGGAACCCCCACCTGTCATTATACAGTCCCCTTTAAGTTAATATATTCACTAAACTAAACTAAAGTGTTCACGTAACTTAGTGTTCCCGTAACTAAGTGTTCACGTTAACTAAGTGTTCACGTAACTTAGTGTTCACGTAACTTAGTATTCACGTAAACTAAGTGGTTCCCTAAACTAAGTGTTCACGTAAACTAAGTGTTCACGTAACTTAGTATTATACAAGTAATGGTCACATTATCCAGCATGCATCTTGACCCAAGACATTTCAGTTAATCTCAGAGTCTGACCTATTTCAGTACCATTTCAGTGCTGTTTGAATTACTCCTTGAATTGAATTAGTCCATGTGACATTGCTGCTGGCCTCTCAACCTGCAGGAAAAACATCCATCTTTCAAACTGGGAGGCAGTATTGGGTCTTCACTCCCAGAACAGTGTAGCTGTCGCCCCCTCACAGACGCTGAAGGTTGACCGGGTCATCATGAACAAACACTACAACAAACAGACCAAGGATTCAGACATCGCTATGATGCACCTTCACAGAAATGTTACTTTCACAGGTGTGTGCAGTCGACTCCCAACACATACGCACGCACAGACACACACAATACCAACACACACACATTATGTATTATTACAATACATTCTCACCTCTCATTGTTTTAATGTATTTTGTAATGTAAACATATTGTTTTAATATACTTTATAATTACTTCATAATGTGAACATATTGTTTTAATATACTTTATACTTTATAATGTAAATATATTGTTTTAATATACTTTATAATGTAAATATATTGTTTTAATATACTTTATAATGTGAACATATTGTTTTAATATACTTTATACTTTATAATGTACACCTTGGTACAGAATATATCCAACCCATCTGCCTGCCCCAGATCGACCAGCAGTATGAGGCCGGGAGGAAATGTTTTATAGCAGGTTGGGGAAGAGAAGCTGAGCAAGGTGAGAAAACTGATGTTAATGAAGCTGTCTAGAACGGGGTTATGTGAGGGTGTGGTTGATGTGTGTTAATGAGGCTGTCTAGAACAGGCTTATGTGAGGGTGTGGTTGATGTGTGTTAATGAGGCTGTCTAGAACAGGGTTATGTGAGGGTGTGGTTGATGTGTGTTACCGAGGCTGTCTAGAACAGGGTTATGTGAGGGTGTGGTTGATGTGTGTTAATGAGGCTGTCTAGAACAGGGTTATGTGAGGGTGTGGTTGATGTGTGTTACCGAGGCTGTCTAGAACAGGGTTATGTGAGGGTGTGGTTGATGTGTGTTAATGAGGCTGTCTAGAACAGGGTTATGTGAGGGTGTGGTTGATGTGTGTTAATGAGGCTGTCTAGAACAGGGTTATGTGAGGGTGTGGTTGATGTGTGTTAATGAGGCTGTCTAGAACAGGGTTATGTGAGGGTGTGGTTGATGTGTGTTAATGAGGCTGTCTAGAACAGGGTTATGTGAGGGTGTGGTTGATGTGTGTTAATGAGGCTGTCTAGAACAGGGTTATGTGAGGGTGTGGTTGATGTGTGTTAATGAGGCTGTCTAGAACAGGGTTATGTGAGGGTGTGGTTGATGTGTGTTAATGAGGCTGTCTAGAACAGGGTTATGTGAGGGTGTGGTTGATGTGTGTTACTGAGGCTGTCTAGAACAGGGTTATGTGAGGGTGTGGTTGATGTGTGTTAATGAGGCTGTCTAGAACAGGGTTATGTGAGGGTGTGGTTGATGTGTGTTACTGAGGCTGTCTAGAACAGGGTTATGTGAGGGTGTGGTTGATGTGTGTTAATGAGGCTGTCTAGAACAGGGTTATGTGAGGGTGTGGTTGATGTGTGTTAATGAGGCTGTCTAGAACAGGGTTATGTGAGGGTGTGGTTGATGTGTGTTAATGAGGCTGTCTAGAACAGGGTTATGTGAGGGGGTGGTTGATGTGTGTTACTGAGGCTGTCTAGAACAGGGTTATGTGAGGGTGTGGTTGATGTGTGTTACTGAGGCTGTCTAGAACAGGGTTATGTGAGGGTGTGGTTGATGTGTGTTAATGAGGCTGTCTAGAACAGGGTTATGTGAGGGTGTGGTTGATGTGTGTTAATGAGGCTGTCTAGAACAGGGTTATGTGAGGGTGTGGTTGATGTGTGTTACTGAGGCTGTCTAGAACAGGGTTATGTGAGGGTGTGGTTGATGTGTGTTAATGAGGCTGTCTAGAACAGGGTTATGTGAGGGTGTGGTTGATGTGTCTGTAATGTTCCTCTAGGTTCCGTGTGGTTAATGTGTCTGTAATGTTCCTCTAGGTTCCGTGTCTAATGTGCTTCAACAGGCCACAGTTCCTCTGCTGAGCCAGGATGAGTGTCAGAAACTGCTTCCTGAGTACAACATCACAGCCAGGATGATGTGTGCCGGCTACGCTGAAGGGGGAGTTGACTCCTGTCAGGTATGCAGAGTCCAATGGTTATAACCATGTTATGTATGGGTGGGTTATAACCATGTTATGTATGGGTGAGTTATAACCATGTTATGTATGGTAGGGTTAGTTATAACCATGTTATGTATGGGTGAGTTATAACCATGTTATGTATGGGTGGGTTATAACCATGTTATGTATGGGTAGGTTATAACCATGTTATGTATGGGTGAGTTATAACCATGTTATGTATGGTAGGATTATAACCATGTTATGTATGGGTGAGTTATAACCATGTTATGTATGGTAGGGTTAGTTGTAACCATGTTATGTATGGGTGAGTTATAACCATGTTATGTATGGGTGGGTTATAACCATGTTATGTATGGGTAGGTTATAACCATGTTATGTATGGGTGAGTTATAACCATGTTATGTATGGTAGGGTTATAACCATGTTATGTATGGGTGGGTTATAACCATGTTATGTATGGTAGGGTTATAACCATGTTATGTATGGTAGGGTTATAACCATGTTATGTATGGGTGGGTTATAACCATGTTATGTATGGGTGGGTTATAACCATGTTATGTATGGGTGGGTTATAACCATGTTATGTATGGGTGGGTTATAACCATGTTATGTATGGTAGGGTTATAACCATGTTATGTATGGGTGGGTTATAACCATGTTATGTATGGGTGAGTTATAACCATGTTATGTATGGGTGGGTTATAACCATGTTATGTATGGTAGGGTTATAACCATGTTATGTATGGTAGGGTTATAACCATGTTATGTATGGGTGGGTTATAACCATGTTATGTATGGGTGGGTTATAACCATGTTATGTATGGGTGGGTTATAACCATGTTATGTATGGGTGGGTTATAACCATGTTATGTTTGGGTGGGTTATAACCATGTTATGTATGGTAGGGTTAGTTATAACCATGTTATGTATGGGTGAGTTATAACCATGTTATGTATGGGTGAGTTATAACCATGTTATGTATGGGTGAGTTATAACCATGTTATGTATGGGTGGGTTATAACCATGTTATGTTTGGGTGGGTTATAACCATGTTATGTATGGTAGGGTTAGTTATAACCATGTTATGTATGGGTGAGTTATAACCATGTTATGTATGGGTGAGTTATAACCATGTTATGTATGGGTGAGTTATAACCATGTTATGTATGGGTGAGTTATAACCATGTTATGTATGGGTGGGTTATAACCATGTTATGTATGGGTGAGTTATAACCATGTTATGTATGGGTGGGTTATAACCATGTTATGTATGGTAGGGTTAGTTATAACCATGTTATGTATGGGTGAGTTATAACCATGTTATGTATGGGTGAGTTATAACCATGTTATGTATGGTAGGGTTAGTTATAACCATGTTATGTATGGTAGGGTTATAACCATGTTATGTATGGGTGGGTTATAACCATGTTATGTATGGGTGGGTTATAACCATGTTATGTATGGGTGGGTTATAACCATGTTATGTATGGGTGGGTTATAACCATGTTATGTATGGGTGGGTTATAACCATGTTATGTATGGGTGGGTTATAACCATGTTATGTTTGGGTGGGTTATAACCATGTTATGTATGGTAGGGTTAGTTATAACCATGTTATGTATGGGTGAGTTATAACCATGTTATGTATGGGTGAGTTATAACCATGTTATGTATGGGTGAGTTATAACCATGTTATGTATGGGTGGGTTATAACCATGTTATGTTTGGGTGGGTTATAACCATGTTATGTATGGTAGGGTTAGTTATAACCATGTTATGTATGGGTGAGTTATAACCATGTTATGTATGGGTGAGTTATAACCATGTTATGTATGGGTGAGTTATAACCATGTTATGTATGGGTGGGTTATAACCATGTTATGTATGGGTGAGTTATAACCATGTTATGTATGGGTGGGTTATAACCATGTTATGTATGGTAGGGTTAGTTATAACCATGTTATGTATGGGTGAGTTATAACCATGTTATGTATGGGTGGGTTATAACCATGTTATGTATGGGTGGGTTATAACCATGTTATGTATGGGTGAGTTATAACCATGTTATGTATGGGTGGGTTATAACCATGTTATGTTTGGGTGGGTTATAACCATGTTATGTATGGGTGAGTTATAACCATGTTATGTATGGTAGGGTTAGTTATAACCATGTTATGTATGGGTGAGTTATAACCATGTTATGTATGGTAGGGTTAGTTATAACCATGTTATGTATGGGTGAGTTATAACCATGTTATGTATGGGTGAGTTATAACCATGTTATGTATGGGTGAGTTATAACCATGTTATGTATGGGTGGGTTATAACCATGTTATGTATGGGTGGGTTATAACCATGTTATGTATGGGTGGGTTATAACCATGTTATGTATGGGTGGGTTATAACCATGTTATGTATGGGTGGGTTATAACCATGTTATGTATGGGTCGGTTAAAACCATGTTATGTTTGGGTGGGTTATAACCATGTTATGTATGGGTGAGTTATAACCATGTTATGTATGGGTAGGTTATAACCATGTTATGTATGGGTGGGTTATAACCATGTTATGTATTGGTGGGTTATAACCATGTTATGTATGGGTTAGTTATAACCATGTTATGTATGGGTGGGTTATAACCATGTTATGTTTGGGTGGGTTATAACCATGTTATGTATGGGTGAGTTATAACCATGTTATGTATGGGTGGGTTATAACCATGTTATGTATGGGTGGGTTATAACCATGTTATGTATGGGTGGGTTATAACCATGTTATGTTTGGGTGGGTTATAACCATGTTATGTATGGGTTAGTTATAACCATGTTATGTATGGGTGGGTTATAACCATGTTATGTTTGGGTGGGTTATAACCATGTTATGTATGGGTGAGTTATAACCATGTTATGTATGGGTGGGTTATAACCATGTTATGTATGGGTGGGTTATAACCATGTTATGTATGGGTGGGTTATAACCATGTTATGTTTGGGTGGGTTATAACCATGTTATGTATGGGTGGGTTATAACCATGTTATGTATGGGTGGGTTATAACCATGTTATGTATGGGTGAGTTATAACCATGTTATGTATGGGTGGATTATAACCATGTTATGTATGGGTGGGTTATAACCATGTTATGTATGGGTGAGTTATAACCATGTTATGTATGGGTGGGTTATAACCATGTTATGTATGGGTGAGTTATAACCATGTTATGTATGGGTGGGTTATAACCATGTTATGTATGGGTAGGTTATAACCATGTTATGTATGGGTGGGTTATAACCATGTTATGTATGGGTAGGTTATAACCATGTTATGTATGGGTGGGTTATAACCATGTTATGTATGGGTAGGTTATAACCATGTTAGGGGTGGGTTATAACCATGTTAGGGGTGGGTTTTAACCATGTTAGGGGTGGGTTATAACCATGTTATGTATGGGTGGGTTATAACCATGTTATGTATGGGTGGGTTATAACCATGTTATGTTTGGGTGGGTTATAACCATGTTATGTATGGGTGGGTTATAACCATGTTATGTATTGGTGGGTTATAACCATGTTATGTATGGGTTAGTTATAACCATGTTATGTATGGGTGGGTTATAACCATGTTATGTTTGGGTGGGTTATAACCATGTTATGTATGGGTGAGTTATAACCATGTTATGTATGGGTGGGTTATAACCATGTTATGTATGGGTGGGTTATAACCATGTTATGTATGGGTGGGTTATAACCATGTTATGTTTGGGTGGGTTATAACCATGTTATGTATGGGTGGGTTATAACCATGTTATGTATGGGTGGGTTATAACCATGTTATGTATGGGTGAGTTATAACCATGTTATGTATGGGTGGGTTATAACCATGTTATGTATGGGTGGGTTATAACCATGTTATGTATGGGTGAGTTATAACCATGTTATGTATGGGTGGGTTATAACCATGTTATGTATGGGTGAGTTATAACCATGTTATGTATGGGTGGGTTATAACCATGTTATGTATGGGTAGGTTATAACCATGTTATGTATGGGTGGGTTATAACCATGTTATGTATGGGTAGGTTATAACCATGTTATGTATGGGTGGGTTATAACCATGTTATGTATGGGTAGGTTATAACCATGTTAGGGGTGGGTTATAACCATGTTAGGGGTGGGTTTTAACCATGTTAGGGGTGGGTTATAACCATGTTATGTATGGGTGGGTTATAACCATGTTATGTATGGGTGGGTTATAACCATGTTATGTTTGGGTGGGTTATAACCATGTTATGTATGGGTGGGTTATAACCATGTTATGTATGGGTGGGTTATAACCATGTTATGTATGGGTCGGTTATAACCATGTTAGGGGTGGGTTATAACCATGTTATGTATGGGTGGGTTATAACCATGTTATGTATGGGTGGGTTATAACCATGTTATGTATGGGTGGGTTATAACCATGTTATGTATGGGTGGGTTATAACCATGTTATGTATGGGTGGGTTATAACCATGTTATGTATGGGTCGGTTATAACCATGTTAGGGGTGGGTTATAACCATGTTATGTATGGGTGGGTTATAACCATGTTATGTATGGGTGAGTTATAACCATGTCAGGGGTGGGTTATAACCATGTTAGGGGTGGGTTATAACCATGTTAGGGGTGGGTTATAACCATGTTAGGGGTGGGTTATAACCATGTTAGGGGTGGGTTATAACCATGCTTTGTATGGGTGGGTATAACCATGTTAGGGGTGGGTTTACTAACTGGGTGTAAGAATGTAGTCCTCAGTCTGTGTCTGTGTTGTTATAGGGCGACTCTGGAGGCCCTCTCATGTGTCAGATGGATGCCCACTGGGTGCAGGTGGGCGTGGTCTCTTTTGGACTGGGCTGTGGTCGCCCTCAGCGCCCTGGTGTGTACGCTAAGGTCTCCCAGTTCACTGATTGGTTGGTTCATACCAGGAGATCTGTTCACTGATTGGTTGGTTCATACCAGGAGATCTGTTCACTGATTGGTTGGTTCATATCAGGAGATCTGTTCACTGATTGGTTGGTTCATATCAGGATATCTGTTCACTGATCTCACTGTGTGTATGCTATGGTCTCCCAGTTCACTGATTGGTTGATACCGCTTGCAGACGGACAGAACTCTAAAGAACATTCCACCTTAAAAGCTGAATTTTACTTTTGACTACAAAGATGAATCAATGTTTTTGAATGATACCAAGTTAAAGAGTGCGATGCTAACATGTTATTAAATGATACCCAGTTAACTAGTGCGGTGCTAACATGTTTTTGAATGATACCCAGTTAAAGAGTGCGATGCTAACATGTTTTTGAATGATAGCCAGTTAACTAGTGCGGTGCTAACATGTTTTTGAATGATAGCCAGTTAAAGAGTGCGATGCTAACATGTTTTTGAATGATAGCCAGTTAACTAGTGCAATGCTAACATGTTATTAAATGATACCCAGTTAACTAGTGCGGTGCTAACATGTTATTAAATGATAGCCAGTTAAAGAGTGTCATGCTAACATGTTATTAAATGATAACCAGTTAGAGCGATGCTAACGTGTTATTAAATGATAGCCAGTTAGAGTGTCATGCTAACATGTTATTAAATGATAGCCAGTTAAAGAGTGTCATGCTAACATGTTATTAAATGATAGCCAGTTAGAGCGATGCTAACATGTTATTAAATGATAGCCAGTTAAAGAGTGTCATGCTAACATGTTATTAAATGATAGCCAGTTAAAGAGTGTCATGCTAACATGTTATTAAATTATAGCCAGTTAAAGAGTGCGGTGTTAATATGTTATTAAATGATAGCCAGTTAAAGAGTGTCATGCTAACATGTTATTGGTGATTTACAGAACATTTTTTATTTGATCAGACTCTTTCATGGCAATAGAGCTTGCCAACGACGTCACCGCGCAATGTATTGTGGGGAGTATCCGCCATTTTGTGAGGCCACACAAGCCGGTAACCAACGATAACCAAGCAACACTATATAGATAAACTAGAGAGAAACACATGTTGTTTGTATTAATTATTTATTTGAGTATCTTAAAAAATAGTTTAAAAAAAGGTGAAATTTACACGTAGATTTATAGTTTTTTATTTTATTTGATCAGACTCTTACATAGCTGAAAAGGTTGTAATGCACAAATGTAACGTTGTAGAATAAATACAACACAAGGTGGCAGTATTTCATGTTCAGGAGACAATGTTGTTAAATATGTACAATGCCTTCACATGGATGATGTATCCTTTTACAAGCCCTTAGCATTGTAAATATTATTACTGGTAATAAAACGAATATTTGTTATTCCTTGTCAAGCCATTGAATATTACGAATTATAAGTTACTTATAAATTACTTGTAAATTCTTATTAACACAGTATATTGTCACAGTTCTAACTGTTTTGCGCACCGGAAAGAAAGCACAGCGATTGCATGTGTGTAATATACTTCATGGCACCAACACAACCCGCCCAAACACCTGGCAGATTGTAGATATCATTAATGACTACCCAGCAGGCAGACACCTGTTCTGCATGTTCTTCCCACCTGACCATGTGGAGTAATGTTTGCTCTTCCAGGTTGGGAGGAACCGACTGTAACACTTTACTCTCGGTCATGAGACGACGTGGAATATCTCAACTTCAGCAGTTATGTTTATCTGATTGTCTGGTCATTGGTTTCCCCCCAAACTTACCAGCTACTTTCATGAGAAGAATTAGTTAGCGAATAAAGCTAAGTTAGGAACCATGACACGGTACCGTTCTGACTTGGATCTAAGCTTCCTAAGCACTGAGGAGGCCCAGGTTGTTCTTGGTGTTCTGGAGAGAGACAAGCGTTTGAGGGAGATAGAAAATGAGAGGATTTGGTGAGTATAACACTACTGTATATTACACTACTGTATATTACACTACTGTATATTACACTACTGTATATGACACTACTGTATATGACACTACTGTATATGACACTACTGTATATTACACTACTGTATATGACACTACTGTATATGACACTACTGTATATGACACTACTGTATATGACACTACTGTATATGACACTACTGTATATAACACTACTGTATATAACACTACTGTATATGACACTACTGTATATAACACTACTGTATATGACACTACTGTATATTACACTACTGTATATGACACTACTGTATATGACACTACTGTATATGACACTACTGTATATGACACTACTGTATATAACACTACTGTATATAACACTACTGTATATGACACTACTGTATATAACACTACTGTATATGACACTACTGTATATTACACTACTGTATATGACACTACTGTATATGACACTACTGTATATAACACTACTGTATATGACACTACTGTATATGACACTACTGTATATGACACTACTGTATATAACACTACTGTATATAACACTACTGTATATGACACTACTGTATATAACACTACTGTATATGACACTACTGTATATTACACTACTGTATATGACACTACTGTATATGACACTACTGTATATGACACTACTGTATATGACACTACTGGGTGATTCTCGCGAAATTAGACTTATGAGGTGTCATAAAACATTTTGATGATAAAAGTAAATGCTATCAAAATAAGAAGGATACCGTTATAAACATCTCTTCATGTACGATTTTGCACATGATTTCAAATGAAATCATGAATACGAATTTTGTTTTTTTTCAACATTTAAAGGGAAATTTCTCATTACCGCAACGTGTCCATGACTGGATTTTGGTCCTTTGAGATGGAATTATTCATATTTAAAAAATATAAAAAATAAAAAGCTTCAGTGCATGTTATAATATAAACATTTACAGTAAAGAAACATGTGGTATTTGGTGATCATTGGTAAATGTAGTGCCAATAATAAGGAATAAAAATGTGTCCAAGACCAATTTTCTCATCCTCCGCAACAATTTTCAATCATTGTTTAAGTGCTCAAGGAACTATCATTTTTTAAGGAATTTGTTGTAAGGGACATAAATGACTGTGACACTCAAGATGGCTATCAAGTAACCAGTTATAATTTTTTCTCTCCAGATAAAAGTAAAAATTTGGCGTGTCATAGTACCTACACGACTTTTTAGTTCTCATTACTGAAACATGTGTTTGTGAAGTTATAAAAAATGTTGCAGTTAAATTTTTTTGATTACTATATACCCCATTATGGTCTAAATATAAAAAGATAGGGAATGTTTAGCTAACTCTCATTTAGCTTCCACAGTTAGCAAGAATGTTTAAGGTCGCTCATCCTCCGCAACACCCCTATCATTCACCGCAACAATTGAAGGCCTGTTGCGGTGGAGATACTCAATGTTCCGGTAATGAGAAACAGACTTATGAAGGAGGCACGTACACTATAACTGTTGCTCATTTTAATATAACTTGATAGTTTCCTTAAACGCTTCTTGAACAGATTGCGTAAACAAAATAGCTATTACAACCCCCCCAGCAGTGGTCACTAATTATTTATTTTTTTAAATGCTTCCACAAAAAGCAGTATGAATGCAGTATAGGCCACCTATTATTAATGCAATATTATTTACTATTTCATAGTTTTACTGTGAAACAATGTATTTCTTTTCTTTTTTACAAAATGTTACATTCAAGATGGCAATTGTGTATTTTGTTACAGACAGTTGAAAAGAAAAGGGCATCAGCGAAAAACAGTCTGGCAAAGCATAGGGAGAAAATACACAGTAATCCAGTGTTACTTGAGGATTACAGAAGAAATGAGAAAGAGAGGTCAGGGGACAGGGTGATAATAGGGAAAGGAGAGAGAGGTCAGGGGACAGGGTGATAATAGGGAAAGGAGAGAGAGGTCAGGGGTCAGGGTGATAATAGGGAAAGGAGAGAGAGGTCAGGGGTCAGGGTGATAATAGGGAAAGGAGAGAGAGGTCAGGGTGATAATAGGGAAAGGAGAGAGGTCAGGGGTCAGGGTGATAATAGGGAAAGGAGAGAGAGGTCAGGGTGATAATAGGGAAAGAGAGAGAGGTCAGGGGTCAGGGTGATAATAGGGAAAGAGAGGTCAGGGGTCAGGGTGATAATAGGGAGAAATATAACTTGGATTCATTGTTTTGACCAACACTTGCACACACACACACACAGACACACACACATTGACAACGCTTCACCCAAGTTGGGATAGCAGATAGCATGGTGGGGGTGGCTTGGTTTGTTTTTATTGGGTTGTCAACAGTGAATGTGTGAGCTAAATCTCATTTCCGAAACAATGATCCTCACTACCGAAATGGCATTTTCATTACCGCAACATGCATCTTTTTTACCAATTAAGTGATAATAAGATAATCATATTTTGTTTTAAAATGTATATATGTTTTATACAACACTACTTATTTAAGGTCTGCTACATAACAAAAGTGTATGTTATCTATTAGTAAAACAATTAAATAAAAGAAATTGTAAATCATCACGTATGTTTCGGTAATGAGAGAAAATAAGGAAATTACAAAACATAATAAATATGAAAAAGTAATCTCTCCAGAGTTTTACATAGCTTTGAGCATGAGAAATAAAAGTCTACTTTAACATTAGCCAAAAATACAAGTTTCTAACCATATATTTAATGTAATGTCATGTTGCGGTAATGATAATTTTTTATGGACTTCATCTGAAAAATGTAAATAATTATATAGGAAATATTTTTTTAATCTCCTAAAAATAATGGTCTTAGTAAGTTCCGACCTTAATCTTATATGTGCAAAAAGAAAATTGGCTTCAAGGGCATTTTAAAAATTCTGATGCTGGACACCTTCTAAATCTGGATTTCGTGAGAATCACCCTACTGTATATTACACTACTGTATATGACACTACTGTATATAACACTACTGTATATGACACTACTGTATATGACACTACTGTATATAACACTACTGTATATGACACTACTGTATATAACACTACTGTATATGACACTACTGTATATGACACTACTGTATATGACACTACTGTATATGACACTACTGTATATGACACTACTGTATATGACACTACTGTATATGACACTACTGTATATAACACTACTGTATATGACACTACTGTATATGACACTACTGTATATGACACTACTGTATATAACACTACTGTATATAACACTACTGTATATGACACTACTGTATATGACACTACTGTATATGACACTACTGTATATGACACTACTGTATATTACACTACTGTATATGACACTACTGTATATGACACTACTGTATATGACACTACTGTATATGACACTACTGTATATAACACTACTGTATATAACACTACTGTATATGACACTACTGTATATAACACTACTGTATATGACACTCCTGTATATGACACTACTGTATATGACACTACTGTATATGACACTACTGTATATAACACTACTGTATATGACACTACTGTATATGACACTACTGTATATGACACTACTGTATATGACACTACTGTATATAACACTACTGTATATGACACTACTGTATATTACACTACTGTATATAACACTACTGTATATGACACTACTGTATATTACACTACTGTATATTACACTACTGTATATGACACTACTGTATATGACACTACTGTATATGACACTACTGTATATAACACTACTGTATATGACACTACTGTATATGACACTACTGTATATGACACTACTGTATATGACACTACTGTATATGACACTACTGTATATGACACTACTGTATATAACACTACTGTATATGACACTCCTGTATATGATACTACTGTATATAACACTACTGTATATGACACTACTGTATATAACACTACTGTATATGACACTACTGTATATAACACTACTGTATATGACACTACTGTATATGACACTACTGTATATGACACTACTGTATATAACACTACTGTATATGACACTACTGTATATGACACTACTGTATATGACACTACTGTATATGACACTCCTGTATATGACACTACTGTATATGACACTACTGTATATTACACTACTGTATATTACACTACTGTATATAACACTACTGTATATAACACTACTGTACATTACACTACTGTATATAACACTACTGTATATTACACTACTGTATATAACACTACTGTATATGACACTACTGTATATGACACTACTGTATATAACACTACTGTATATGACACTACTGTATATAACACTACTGTATATCACACTACTGTATATCACACTACTGTATATGACACTACTGTATATGACACTACTGTATATGACACTACTGTATATAAAACTACTGTATATAACACTACTGTATATTACACTACTGTATATAACACTACTGTATATTACACTACTGTGTATAACACTACTGTATATAACACTACTGTATATTACATTACTGTGTATAACACTACTGTATATAACACTACTGTATATAACACTACTGTATATTACAGTACTTTACTAAAAATAATACAAATATACATGAAATTGTTTTATTTCAAATGAAATGGCAGCATTGGTATATTGTGGATCCTCTCTCCCCCTTCCTCCCCCCTTTCTTTCTCTACCCCCCCCCCCTCTCTTTCTGTCTATCCCTCGCTCTTTCTGTTTATGTGTGCACAAACCGTGTCTTACTAATTCATGGTTGTGGCTCATCAGCCAACAGCGTGATCAGCTTGTGGATTACAGGTCTGTGTTGTGGCTGGAGAACCTGACGAGCCAGCAAGCAGATAGCTGTGTCCTGCCGAATCAGTCACCACACCATAACACAGCCACCACCAGGTCACCACACAGCCATAACACAGGTGAAAGCAGACAACCAGAGAGACTTCACCACTGCCACAGCACAGTCACCACACAGCCATAACACAGCCACCACCCTGCCACCACACAGTCACCACACAGCCATAACACAGTCACCACACAGCCACCACCAGGTCACCACACAGCCATAACACAGGTGAAAGCAGACAACCAGAGAGACTTCACCACTGCCACCACACAGTCACCACACAGCCATAATACAGCCACCACACAGTCACCACACAGCCATAACACAGTCACCACACTGCCACCACACAGTCACCACACAGCCATAACACAGTCACCACACAGCCACCACCAGGTCACCACACAGCCATAACACAGGTGAAAGCAGACAACCAGAGAGACTTCACCACTGCCACCACACAGTCACCACACAGCCATAATACAGCCACCACACAGTCACCACACAGCCATAACACAGTCACCACACAGCCATAACACAGTCACCACACTGCCACCACACAGCCATAACACAGTCACCACACAGCCACCACCAGGTCACCACACAGCCATAACACAGGTGAAAGCAGACAACCAGAGAGACTTCACCACTGCCACCACACAGTCACCACACAGTCACCACACAGGCATAACACAGTCACCACACAGCCATAACACAGTCACCACACTGACACCACACAGTCACCACACAGCCATAACACAGTCACCTCACTGTCATAACACAGTCACCACACAGCCATAACACAGTCACCACACAGCCATAACACAGCCATAACACAGTCACCACACAGTCACCACACAGCCATAACACAGCCATAACACAGGTGAAAGCAGACGACCAGGGAGACTTCACCACTGATTTTTGGATGGCTAAACAGAGGTGTTGAATTTCAGTTATGGCTGAAGGTTAGGTCGCAACACTTTACAGTCAAACACGCCAAACTAAGAACGCTCCTAGTCTTTCTGCCCGTAACTTTGGTTTGTGAAGAGTTATATATGTCGTTATAGCATAATATATGTTCTAAAGTTACGACACCTGGCAATTTCTGGATAATATGTGTTTGTGCTTTATTTATGTCTGATATTATGACACTATTTAGTATTTAGTTTAGTCTGATATTACTGACACTATATAATATTTAGTTCATGTCTGATATTACTGACACTATTTAATATTTAGTTTATGTCTGATATTACTGACACTATTTAATATTTAGTTTATGTCTGATATTACTGACACTATTTAATATTTAGTTTATGTCTGATATTACTGACACTATTTAATATTTAGTTTATGTCTGATATTATGACACTATTTAATATTTAGTTTAGTCTGACATAACTGACACTATTTAATATTTAGGTTAGTCTGATATTACTGACACTATTTAATATTTAGTTTGTCTGATATTACTGACACTATTTAATATTTAGTTTATGTCTGATATTACTGACACTATTTAATATTTAGTTTATGTCTGATATTACTGACACTATTTAATATTTAGTTTATGTCTGATATTATGACACTATTTAATATTTAGTTTAGTCTGACATAACTGACACTATTTAATATTTAGGTTAGTCTGATATTACTGACACTATTTAATATTTAGTTTAGTCTGACATAACTGACACTATTTAATATTTAGGTTAGTCTGATATTACTGACACTATTTAATATTTAGTTAGTCTGATATTATGACACTATTTAGTATTTAGTTTATGTCTGATATTACTGACACTATTTAGTATTTAGTTTATGTCTGATATTACTGACACTATTTAGTATTTAGTTTATGTCTGATATTACTGACACTATTTAGTATTTAGTTTATGTCTGATATTACTGACACTTTTTAATATTTAGTTTATGTCTGATATTACTGACACTATTTAGTATTTAATTTATGTCTGATATAACTGACACTATTTAATATTTAGTTTAGTCTGATATTATGACACTATTTAGTATTTAGTTTATGTCTGATATTATGACACTATTTAATATTTAGGTCAGTCTGATATTACTGACACTATTTAATATTTAGTTTAGTCTGATATTACTGACACTATTTAGTTTAGGTTAGTCTGATATTACTGACACTATTTTATTGATAACCCTGTCATGTAAACATCATTAAGAACTTGGGCGTCTATTGGTTACTTAGACACGGTTGTTCAGGTTGGTCCTATTTTAAAGTTCATCTATTTTAGTTGTTTGCATTAGGGGTTGTTTGTCCTAACGCTTATTTACATCTGTCATCTACAGAGCAGCAAAACCTCAAACGTGAGCCGAGACAAGGGAAAGATTCCAGAGGTCATACAAGCCTCAGAGCTCGTCTTAAGTCTGTGTTCAGCCTCAGGTTTCCTGTGAAGGGCAGTGGAGATCCGGAGAAGAAAGGCAAAAGCCTCAGCTATAACCATAGGTGAACCTTCACCACCCATCTGTATACTCATATACCCATCTGTACACTCATATACCCATCTGTATACTCATATACCCATCTGTATACTCGTATACCCATCTGTGTACTCATATACCCATCTGTATACTCATATACCCATCTGTACACTCATATACCCATCTGTATACTCGTATACCCATCTGTATACTCATATACCCATCTGTAAACTCATATACCCATCTGTTTACTCATATACCCATCTGTACACTCATATACCCATCTGTATACTCGTATACCCATCTGTATACTCATATACCCATCTGTAAACTCATATACCCATCTGTTTTTTCCCATCCACAAATTGTAGCAACATCCGTTCATCCTCAGAAACAAGCGGTGAAGACAACAGGACTGATACAAAGCATGAGGAGGTGCTCAATGAGGAGGAACTTTCTAAGGAGGAGCTCACTAAGGAAGTGCTCACACAGGATGAGCTCACTAAGGAGGAGCCCACAGGAAAGAAGCTCACTAAGGAGGTGCTCACAGGGGACGAGCTTACAGAGGAGGTACTCAAAGTAGAGCTGCTTAAAGAAGAGAAGCTCAATAAGGAGGTGCCATCAGGGGAGGAGCTTACAAAGGAGGTATTCAAAGTAGAGCTGCTTAAAGAAGAGAAGCTCAATAAGGAGGTGCCCACTGGGGAGGAGCTCAGAAAAGAGGTGCTCACATGGGAGGGTCTCAATAAAGGGGAGCTCACAGGGGAGGAGCACAATAAGGAGGTGCTCACATGGGAGGAGCTCCCTAAAGAGGTACTCACAGAGGAGATTCTCTGTGAGAAGGTGCACACAGGGGAGGTGCTCAAAAAGGAGGTGCTCAGTGAGGAGGTGCCATCAGGAATCAAGCTCACTAAGGAGGTGCTCACATGGGACAAGCTTACAAAGGAGGTACTCAAAGAGGAGGTCCTTAAAGAGGAGAAGCTCAGTGAGGAAGTGCCATCTGGGGAGGAGCTCCCTAAGGAGGTGCTCACTTGGGAAGAGCTCAATAAGGAGGTGCTCACAGGGGAGGAGCACAATAAGGAGGTGCTCACAGGAGAGGAGCTCAATAAGGAGGTGCTCACAGGAGAGGAGCTCAATAAGGAGGTGCTCACAGGGGAAATTCTCAGTGATGAGGTGCCCACTGGGGAGGTGCTCAATAAGGAGGTGCTCACATGGAAAGAGCTCAATAAGGAGGTGCTCACATGGGAGGAGCTCAATAAGGAGGTGCTTACAGGGGAGGAGCTGCAAAAGAAGGTGCTTATAGGGGAGGAGCTGCAAAAGAAGGTGCTTACAAGGGAGGAGCTTACCAATGAGGCGCTCACACAGGAGGAGCTCAATGAGGAGGAGCTCAGAGGGGAGGAGCCCGTTGAGGATCACTCAGGGAAGCATAATAAGGTACTGATGAATGAGCTCAGTTGGTTCTGGAGGTGTGAAGTTGGGGCCTTGGGTCGATCGGCCCCACAGTGTGGTCAGTAGGCATGTGTCCTCATTAATGGAAACACGACACAGATAAAGGTTAGACACTCTGGTTCCCCACGTCCCCGGCACAATAGTGGACAATAGTCCAGAGAAGCTGTGGCCCTGAATAGGGTAAACCCTGAACAAGCCAGAAAACATCCACCCACTAAGTTTGTTTTTCTAATGTTAGGTACAATTAGAAGGCCAGCATCTTTTGATCTTAGGTTACGTTTAGGTATGTAAGGCTGGACTAATTCAGCGAGGTAGATGGGAGCAAGTTCATGTAAAGCTTTATATGATAACATGTAACAATATAACTTTAAATGAACTGATGTAAAGAGGGGTAATACCGGGGTAATGTGGTAAATTTTGTCTAGCAGCTGTATTAAGTACAAATTGGAGTTTCTTTATCGATTTATCAGAATTACCAGAGAATAGAACATTGCAGTAATCAAATCTTGAGGTAACAAAAGCATGGATACATTTTGCTGCATCATTCTTTGATAAATTCTATACGATTTTTGCAATATTGCGAAGATGGAACAATGCTGTCACTGAAATATATTTGATATGTTTGTCAAAATAGAGATCCGGGTCGATGGTCACGGCAATTATTTTCACAGTTTTTTGTGATACGACCATACATCTGTTTAGGTTTAATGTGAGGTTTGTCAACAAGTCTCAATGTTTGTTAGGTCCTAAAACTGGCATTTCATATTCAATATATATATTTTTTAATATGTATTTTTATTTATTTAGGAGAAGACAGTTTTCTGTCATCCACTTTTGTATATCTAAAACACATCCTTCCATAGTTGCTTAACCTAGGGGCTTCTTCATGTTTCATTGAAATAGGCAGCTGTGTGTCATCAGCATAACTGTGAAAATTGACATTCATTATGGTTTCGGATGACATCACCCAGAGGCAGCATATAAAGTGAGAACAAAAGTGGTCCTAAAACTGAGCCTTGAGGAACACCAAAGCATACCTTTGATTTGTCCAAGGCCATCTCCACAAACAAACTGAAGTCTATATGATAAACAAGATCTAAACCACTTGAGAACATGTCCTCGTAGCCCAACAAGGGTCACCAATCTTTCCAAGAGATGGGAGTGATCAATAGTGTCACAGGCAGCACTAAGATCAAGAAGCAATACGAGAGATGCAGAACCTTTATCCGAAGTCAATAAAAGGAAATTTACCTCCTTAACAAGTGCAGTCTCTATGACGGGGTCTGGGTTTCTTGTTCCGTATTGCTTTTGTTTTTAGCAGTGCCACAGCATCTAAAGTCTTATGCAGTGTTTTATTTAAATCTTTTATTAGATTATGTACAGATAAATTAACTCTATCACCATATAGCAGACCAAGCGAGCCTGGGAGTGCATCAAGAAATCTATTAGTATTATTTATCTACTCTGTATGTCTCGGCTCTAGCATCACCATGAAATATATTAGTATTATTTATCTACTCTGTATGTCTCGGCTCTAGCATCACCATGAAATCTATTAGTATTATTCATCTACTCTGTATGTCTCGGCTCTAGCATCACCATGAAATATATTAGTATTATTTATCTACTCTGTATGTCTCGGCTCTAGCATCACCATGAAATCTATTAGTATTATTTATCTACTCTGTATGTCTCGGCTCTAGCATCACCATGAAATATATTAGTATTATTTATCTACTCTGTATGTCTCGGCTCTAGCATCACCATGAAATATATTAGTATTATTTATCTACTCTGTATGTCTCGGCTCTAGCATCACCATGAAATATATTAGTATTATTTATCTACTCTGTATGTCTCGGCTCTAGCATCACCATGTTTGCAGTCATAACCACATATATTTGCTGAGGAAAAACTCTGTGCTTTCGGCGAAGTTTTCAGACCCGTTGACTTTCCAGACATTTTATTGGTCTATAGGCTTAATTTATTATTTGATATATTCATTTTGTTTGTTTTAGTCTGAGGTCCTGTGTGTTCAGGATCAGTTTATTTCTCTGTGAGTGATGTGCAGATTGGACACCTGGACATGTGAGTGCTTTTCTAAATCATGTCCAATCAATGAAATTGGCTAAAGGCTCCAATCAGATTGGCTACAGGCGCCGATCAGATTGGCTACAGGCGCCGATCAGATTGGCTACAGGCTCCGATCAGATTGGCTACAGGCTCCGATCAGATTGGCTACAGGCTCCGATCAGATTGGCTACAGGCTCCGATCAGATTGGCTACAGGCTCCGATCAGATTGGCTACAGGCTCCGATCAGATTGGCTACAGGCTCCGATCAGATTGGCTACAGGCTCCGATCAGATTGGCTACAGGCTCCGATCAGATTGGCTACAGGCTCCGATCAGATTGGCTACAGGCTCCAATCAGATTGGCTACAGGCTCCGATTAGATTGGCTACAGGCTCCGATTAGATTGGCAACAAAACGTGGTTTCGTTTTGACATTATAGCGTAGTTTGCATAGATTGGTGGCAAAATAATTCAGAATAACAACATGAAGAAAGTGAAGTGGTCTGATTACTTACTTATAGATAGTCCTTAAAAATGTTGTGTGGTTGCATTTGTTTTTGACTTGATTAATTCATGCACAAGACATAAATAAACTGATTTGCATTCCTCTCTCGCTCGTTGTCTTTTCCAGGTGATTGAGCCAGCAGTCTGCTCTGACGGTGAAACATGGAAGAGAAGCACAGTTACCCTGGAAACAAAGCATGAGCGCTCTACAGGTGTGTAATGGCGGCTTTCTGCCTCGGGTTCTTTGCTGGAGAACAGACAGTAAACAGTGTTGGGTGGGGTGAAAGAGCAAAACAAACAGTTTCTTTGAATGTTCTGCAACTTAGGTACACACAAATGAGGTCACGTACAGTACACTTAAACGTGGTTACCTCACACTTAGACGTGGTTACCTCACACTTAGATGTGGTTACCTCACACTTAGACGTGGTTACCTCACACTTAGACGTGGTTACCTCGCACTTAGACGTGGTTACCTCGCACTTAGATGTGGTTACCACACACTTAGACCTGGCTACCTCACACTTCGACGTGGTTACCTCACAAAAATTAGGTCACGTACAGTACACTTAGATGTGGTTAACTCACACTTAGACATGGTTACCTCACACTTAGACCTGGTTATCTCAAACTTAGACATGGTTACCTCACACTTAGACGTGGTTACCTCACACTTAGACGTGGTTACCACACACTTAGACATGGTTACCACACACTTAGACGTGGTTACCTCACACTTAGACGTGGTTACCACACCGAAAACATCAAAGATATAATACAGACTAGTAAATAACCATTTTGTTATTGTTTATGGCTATAGGTCCGGCTCACTGCAGCAGTACTCTGACAGTGGACCTAGAAGGTTCTAGTGTGGAGGGACCAGCTCCAGAACCACAGTCAGGGGGTCACTATCCAGTCGTGTGTGACCCACCTCAGCTCATCCCAGAAATATATCCCCCCAATAGCACAATTCTGAGAATGGGTGGTGCCACCCCCATTAACCCCCAGCAACCTGACATGTCCTCCTCCCGTCTCCTCCCCCTGTCCTCCTCCTGCCTCCCTTTTGGGAGTCACTCCCCTGAGAATAGAAACATTCCATTACACGGCCCATATGAACCTCCAAAGCTTCTGCTTTCAAACCTCAAGAGGAGTCCGCTCCAGGAGCGCGCGGGTCCAGTCATAACACCAGCTCCTCATTTGACCCGGACATGGAGTTTGGTGTCACCAGGAACGTTCTCCTTGCTCAGACCAAACAGCTTCACCTCCCCTGAAGAGGCTGGGGCCTCCCACCTCCCCTCCCACCTCCCCTCTAACCTCCCCTCTAACCTCCCCTCTAACCTCCCCTCCCACCTCCCCTCCAACCTCCCCTCCAACCTCCCCTCCCACCTCCCCTCTAACCTCCCCTCTAACCTCCCCTCTAACCTCCCCTCCCACCTCCCCTCCAACCTCCCCTCCCACCTCCCCTCCCACCTCCCTCCAACCTCCCCTCCCACCTCCCCTCCAACCTCCCTCCCACCTCCCCCAACCTCCCCTCCCACCTCCCCTCCAACCTCCCCTCCCACCTCCCCCTCCAACCTCCCCTCCCACCTCCCCTCTAACCTCCCCTCCCACCTCCCCTCCAACCTCCCCTCTAACCTCCCCTCCCACCTCCTTCCCACCTCCTCCAACCTCCCCTCCCACCTCCCTTCCCACCTCCCCTCCAACCTCCCCTCCAACCTCCCCTCCAACCTCCCCTCCCACCTCCCCTCCAACCTCCCCTCCAACCTCCCCTCTAACCTCCCCTCTAACCTCCCCTCCCACCTCCCCCTCCAACCTCCTCCCACCTCCCCTCCAACCTCCCCTCCAACCTCCCTCTAACCTCCCCTCCCACCTCCCCTCTAACCTCCCCTCTAACCTCCCCTCTAACCTCCCCTCCCACCTCCCCTCCCACCTCCCCTCCAACCTCCCCTCCCACCTCCCCTCTAACCTCCCCTCCCACCTCCCCTCTAACCTCCCCTCTAACCTCCCCTCCCACCTCCCTTCCCACCTCCCCCCCACCTCCCTTCCCACCTCCCCTCCAACCTCCCTCCAACCTCCCCTCCAACCTCCCCTCCCACCTCCCCTCCAACCTCCTCCAACCTCCCCTCCAACCTCCCCTCTAACCTCCCCTCTAACCTCCCCTTCCACCTCCCCTCCAACCTCCCCTCTAACCTCCCCTCTAACCTCCCCTCCCACCTCCCGTCTAACCTCCCGTCTAACCTCCCCTCCCACCTCCCCTCCCACCTCCCCTCTAACCTCCCCTCTAACCTCCCCTCCAACCTCCCTCCCACCTCCCCTCTAACCTCCCCTCTAACCTCACCCCCACCTCCCCTCTAACCTCCCCTCTAACCTCCCCTCCCACCTCCTCCCACCTCCCCTCCAACCTCCCCTCCCACCTCCCGTCTAACCTCCCCTCTAACCTCCCCTCTAACCTCCCCTCCCACCTCCCCTTCCACCTCCCCTCCCACCTCCCCCCCACCTCCCCTCCCACCTCCCCTCCAACCTCCCCTCCCACCTCCCCTCCAACCTCCCCTCCAACCTCCCCTCCAACCTCCCCTCCCACCTCCCCTCTAACCTCCCCTCCCACCTCCCCTCTAACCTCCCCTCTAACCTCCCTCCCACCTCCCTTCCCACCTCCCCTCCCACCTCCCTTCCCACCTCCCCTCCAACCTCCTCCAACCTCCCCTCCAACCTCCTCCCACCTCCTCCAACCTCCCCTCCAACCTCCCCTCCAACCTCCCCTCTAACCTCCCCTCTAACCTCCCCTTCCACCTCCCCTCCAACCTCCCCTCTAACCTCCCCTCTAACCTCCCCTCCCACCTCCCGTCTAACCTCCCGTCTAACCTCCCCTCCCACCTCCCCTCCCACCTCCCGTCTAACCTCCCCTCCCACCTCCCCTCCCACCTCCCCCCACCTCCCCTCCAACCTCGCCTCCCACCTCCCCTCTAACCTCCCCTCCCACCTCCCCTCTAACCTCCCCTCAACCTCCCCTCCCACCTCCCCTCTAACCTCCCCTCTAACCTCCCCTCTAACCTCACCCCCACCTCCCCTCTAACCTCCCCTCTAACCTCCCCTCCCACCTCCCCTCCCACCTCCCCTCCAACCTCCCCTCCCACCTCCCGTCTAACCTCCCCTCTAACCTCCCCTCTAACCTCCCCTCCCACCTCCCCTCCCACCTCCCCTCCCACCTCCCCTCTAACCTCCCCTCCCACCTCCCCTCTAACCTCCCCTCTAACCTCCCCTCTAACCTCCCCTCCCACCTCCCTTCCCACCTCCCCTCCCACCTCCCCTCCAACCTCCCTCCCACCTCCCCTCCAACCTTCCCTCCCACCTCCCCTCTAACCTCCCCTCCCACCTCCCCTCTAACCTCCCCTCTAACCTCCCTCCCACCTCCCTTCCCACCTGCCCTCCAACGTCAACTCCAACCTCCTTCCCACCTCCCCTCCAACCTCCCCTCAACCTCCCCTCCCACCTCCCCTCCAACCTCCCTCCAACCTCCCCTCTAACCTCCCTCCCACCTCCCCCAACCTCCCCTCTAACCTCCCCTCTAACCTCCTCCTCCCACCTCCCGTCTAACCTCCCTCCCACCTCCCCTCCCACCTCCCCTCTAACCTCCCCTCCCACCTCCCCTCCCACCTCCCCTCCCACCTCCCCTCCAACCTCCCCTCCCACCTCCCCTCTAACCTCCCCTCCCACCTCCCCTCTAACCTCCCCTCCAACCTCCCCTCCCACCTCCCCTCTAACCTCCCCTCTAACCTCAGCCCCCACCTCCCCTCTAACCTCCCCTCTAACCTCCCCTCCCACCTCCCCTCCAACCTCCCCTCCCACCTCCCTTCCCACCTCCCCTCTAACCTCCCCTCCCACCTCCCCTCTCACCTCCCCTCTAACCTCCCCACACTATCTCACAACCCTCTCTGCTATAGGAGCAAATTAAGTGCATCCATGATATTTAAACCTCTCCTAGTGTCTAACAACACATCTGATACAGCAGCTGAGAATACAAACGACTCTTCTGGGGCCACGTCACTTGGCGAACATTTAACCGAGGCTTTATCTAAGGGAACAGCTGGTGAAAATCACCCCCCCTGCTCACCACAGACGAAAACAAGATGGATGTCGTCCTCTGAGAGAATCAACATGTTGGCTAAGCAGCACAGCTTAGTAGCCCAGGTTGGTTTATCAAAAACCTTCAGCAATGAGAGAAACCTGCTGAAGAATGCCTCAGTTCAATGTAACAACCAGAGAATATTCAAGGTTGATGAAGATAATGCGATTGTCAATCCTGGTCCCGATCTTGAATTCAACACTCCCTCTCATTCCAACGTCGGCTCCGGCATCAGGCGTCAGTCACACCCTCACGGCTTCCTGGTTTCATTGGATCATGTGACTGATCTCAGCAGATCAAGTGATCGCTCACACGACGACCCTTCGCATAATAAAGACGTAATGACAGGAGATAGGGAGGAAGCGATTGGTTCCGAGATTATAAATAGTGAAATTATTATCAGCAAGCTGAAACAACAGACTGAATTTCAGAATAGACAGAATAACTTGGGTCTGTCTGCTTCCTGTGTCACTCTCATATCTGGGAGAACTGAAAAAGAGCTCAATGGATCCAGAAGTAACCGGAAGGTAGACCAGATACTCAATCACCTCAGAAGGACTTTCAGTAGCAAAGGGATTGAGAAAAACAGCGTGTTGTTTGGTAAAAACGAGAAAACAGTGCCATCAACATTTAAAAAAGGTATTGACATCAGTCGATATAGAACAGGAGAAAGACGGCCAGCAGAAATAAATAAAACACTGAAACACGGTGTTCAACATAATGAGGAAGGTAATCTACAGATACAGGATAGTGGCGGTGACAGGCTGATGTCCAAAGATTCACGTTCAGGGAACACAATATCTATTGAGAGAAATGGAAACCAATTGCAGTCAACAAATGAACCAACTGGAACCAATAAACCTCAACCCTTCCATCTCGGTTGCCAATTCCTGACTGTTTCTGATAGTTCTAGCCTCAACACAAATGTTAATAATGTCTATTCTAGATTATTAGGTAAGGACAGAAGAGCAGACGGAAAACCTGTTGCCTGTTTAATACCCAGGCAGTCCTCGTACCCTGAGAACATTCCCATCACTAGGGATTTTGGCGTGACACATCGCCACTCCATCTCTGTTACTAACATTAACTCGAACAGAACTGCCAAAAACAGGCGGATCTCCAAAGGAACCGATATGGCCCCAATAAGGAACCTGAAGAGCCTGGAGGATGTCAGAGGGTCAGGAGATCAGATTTGCCCACCCGTTACCCTTTCCAGAACATTCTCCTGCATATTAGGCCAGACAAACTCCTTTAAGGAAATAAAAACAGACTTGGGTCTGAGCAGTCTCACATTACCCAGACAAATACGGACCAATGAGTCTTCCATTCTTCCTACAACAAATTCAAACCCACCAATCATAAATCCCATGTCACAGGTTTTTCGAGCCTCTGTGGTTCA
>CM055747.1:15196868-15250443 GCA_029465975.1 Dallia pectoralis | reverse complement strand
AGGTGAGGCTGCCTGATGTGGAGTTTTACATCAATGTGGGCGACTGGCCAATGGAAACCAGGAAAGCTGAAGACATTCCCGGGCCAGTTCCCATTATCTCCTGGTGTGGTTCCACAGACACCCGTGACATCATCCTCCCCACCTATGACATTACGCACTCCACCCTGGAAACCCTGAGGGGTGTTTCCAATGACCTGCTGTCCATCCAGGGTAACACGGGTAAGACATGTTACAGTGGGGACAGTAGGGGAGTGGTCCTTATGGTTAAAAGATCAAATGCACTCCCCCAGGGCAGGGAAGGGGACATTGCCTTGCAAATGATTTTGTTTCCTGTCTGTGGTTACTTACCCTTTGCAAGGCATTCATCATGAACGTAACTAAAGTGATTTCAGTTCAAATCGTGTTTGAATCTTCTAACTGGCTTATTTCATCCCTTTGTTCTGGTCAATGTGTGAGGAACCCTCTACGTTCTATGTTTTCAATCAATAATGTGTGTTTGTCACTCTGCATGTGATTATTCAGTAAATTATTTAAATGAGAGTTAATGTTAAAATGTAACATGTTTGATTGTTCCTTGAACTACTTCTGCTAACTGTACATCCACTCCTTGTTTTCTCGGCTTGTAGGTCCGCCCTGGTCCAACAAAACAGAACAGGCCTTCTTCCGTGGCAGGGACAGCCGTGAAGAGCGTCTACACCTGGTCACTCTGTCCAAAAAACACCCAGAACTGCTAGACGCTGGTATCACAGGCTGGTTTTTCTTCAGAGACCGGGAAAAGGATCTAGGCAAAGCGAATCTGGTTGGGTTCTTTGACTTCTTCAAGGTGAGCGAACACTCTTTAGATTCAAATCACCGTCAGTTTACTGGCCCTGCCCTAACAAATACATTTCCAATGTAAATTCTGATTTCCAGTATAAGTACCAGGTGAACGTGGACGGCACCGTTGCTGCTTACAGGTTTCCTTACCTGATGCTGGGGAACAGTCTGGTGCTGAAGCAGAACTCTCCATACTACGAGCATTTCTACACCCACCTGGAGCCAGGAACCCACTACATCCCTGTGAAGAGGAGTCTCTCTGACCTTATCCGAAAGATTGAGTGGGCCAAGGTAATAAGGGAGAGTGTGTGTGTGTGTGTGTGTGTGTGTGTGTGTGTGTTCCCTAATTGGTATTGCAGATTCATATTTGTCTGCTTGAAATGCCAATGCATATTTATATGGACCGGATATTTTAGCTGTGTTTTTATGCATATTTGATTGTGCTCTTTTTATTTTCAGGAGAATGATGCTGAAGCCCAAGCGATAGCTAAAGCTGGCCAGGCAAAAGTCAGAGGGCTCTTAGAACCTAACAGATTGTACTGTTACTATTACACTGTGTTGCAGGTAAATATGTCGGTTCTGTCTTTTTTCTTACACAATCAATGTTCCATGAGCTCATCTTCACATAATCATGCTACTGTGTCTATTTAGATATTATTGTGTCTTGTTGTAAGAGGACCCCAGCTGGTAAAGCTCTCTCCTGTTGCAGATGTACTCTGAGCGGCAGACAAGCCAACCCTCACTACGTCCTGATATGGAGCTGGTTCCTCAGCCCTCTGACTCAAGTACCCTCTGTAGCTGTCAGCAAAAGCCTCCAAGAGATCACCTCAGCCAGGACAAGGATGAACTCTGATCCAATTTGTAAAAGGGGCAAATAAAAGCTCTTTGAATAATGTGCCTTGGATTCCTGCTTGCTTGCTGGCAGAGAGTCGATGCAAGAAAGAAGCACTGCTGTTGTCAGGACTGCTGGCACATGTTAAATATGCAGTTGGGTTTCTTGAAGGCATCATGTCATTGCTATTGTCAGTTTAATTTACTTGGCCCGAAATACGACTGCGTTGTTGAGTTTGGCCATT
Source organism: Dallia pectoralis (assembly GCA_029465975.1). Classification (NCBI taxonomy): domain Eukaryota; kingdom Metazoa; phylum Chordata; class Actinopteri; order Esociformes; family Umbridae; genus Dallia; species Dallia pectoralis. Next base: position 15,248,551 of record CM055747.1, on the reverse strand, counting down.
ATGCTGCATAAGCTTCTTTCACCAATGTGTTTTTTCAGACCACATTTTTTAACTGCATTATGATACAAAAAATAAATATTATATTTTCTTAGATTGTGTACTTTTCCTCAGCAAGGTGATTATTATTTGTTTTTGCGTTGATTACCATTATATTGATAGATGTATCAATCATGTGCTATTAACCAACCTAAATAGCTTTTTCAAAGATTTACAGTTTTTTCCGATTGCTAAACGACCGTGTGCACTGAAGTCACATGTGCAAAACTCTAACTACAGTCTGCACAGCAGCAGTTCATGTGGACCAAACTCTAGTTCGTTTTTCATTGCTTCAACACAGTTTTCAAAACTCTACACACTTATCCCATTACCTTAACCACAACCTGCACAACACTGTGGATTCACAGCACTTTGTTCAAATGCTAACACACTGTTGTCAAAACTGTTATCCACACATTCAAAACAGAATGGATTTCATCTTGGTGCATTTCAAACACTGCTGATTGTAATTTCAGCTCAAAGCCAAAGCAGGTGTCTTCTTTTAGACTTGTTAGGAAACACATGTATGTATAAATATATATATAGGTAGAACTCAACACACCAGTCATTGGCCCATACAACACAGAAAGGCGTATAGCTTTCCTAGAACAGCTCTATGCTCAGCTAGTTCCAGCAGAACTGGGGGAGCCAGTAAGAAACACCCAAGTTTTTGTCATAGTTTGCGATAATGTTGCTTTTCACCGCTCTGCAGCTGTCACAGATTGGTTTGCAGCACATCGCAGATTAATGGTTTTGTACCTGCCTCCATATTCACCCTTCCTCAACCCAATGGAGGTGGAAAGTGTTTGGTCACCACCACATGACCAAATGCCATGAGTGCTGGACGTGAGGACATAAGTCCAGAATAATGCCAGGGACAGATAAGGCACTCCAGAAGGTTCTTCCCCAGGTGCCTGGCAAGACAGAACATTAGATGTGATGTTGATGAAAACCTGTGGCCTAATTCTGGAGAGAGGCAGGATTAGACCCTCAATTATTTGTTAGAATTACTGTATGTACTTTTAGTTTCTACCTTTTTTCCTCATTACTGTAACTCCGTAAATTACATACAAATATATATCTATTGAAGCATACTGCTAATTTTCATTTACCTAAAAAATTTTATGTTCTAAAATTAAAATGATTCATGTGAAAGAATGTCACTTTTTTGTTTGAGGAAAATATTGCTTTCTCTGAATTCACCCAAATTATTGAAACAAAAAAGTTAGTATTTTCTGTAATGGTGTTTGACGTTAGTGTTTTTACTCTCAGTGTGTTCTGAGTGACAGTCTGTGTTATCTCAGTGAGGATTGTTTATAGTGTTTGGCTGCACTGAGCCTGTTTTGAGACGTGTGTTAAGAGTTGTGTTGCTTGAAATGAGTTTTGCAGGAGATGTCAACTGTTTAGCTCAGGTGACTGTTGGTAGTGCAGAATGTAGTTAGAGTTTTACAGGACATGTTAACTGTTTAGCTCAGGTGACTGTTGGTAGTGCAGAATGTAGTTAGAGTTTTACAGGACATGTTAACTGTTTAGCTCAGGTGACTGTTGGTAGTGCAGAATGTAGTTAGAGTTTTACAGGACATGTTAACTGTTTAGCTCAGGTGACTGTTGGTAGTGCAGAATGTAGTTAACCCTCGTGTTGTCCTCCCAGGTGCCTTACACCTTTTGTCCTCTGGGGTCAAAATGACCCCGCATGGTTTGACTGTTTATAAAGCATACAGTATACATTTATAATCAATTCTGTGTTACACCTTTAGTCTTACTTCAGTTCAACCCATTACTAGAAAAAAAATTGCTTTTTTTGGGAAATTAGAGCCAAATGACCCTGTTTACATAAAAGTATACCCTGTTTTTGAGTACAAAACTGAAAAAAACTATGAATTATTTTGACCTAATATTATTTTGACTATTTGACTTATCACTGAGTGGTATTTGTCAAAGTATAGTCAGGATGCTGTTTTTGAATAATTTTATTTTTAGAAATGACAGCCCATAATCACACCTTTTGTCCTCTGGGGTCAAAAATGACCCCGCCTGGTTTGACTGTTTATAAAGCATACAGTATACATTTTCAATAGATTTTGTGTTACACCTTTAGTCATACTTCAGTTCAACCCATTATTAGAAAATTTTTGATTTTTTTGGGGAATTTAGAGCCAATAGACCTTATTGACATAAAACATACCCACATATGCCTGCAAATCCATTTGATTCATCTTTCTCAACTTGTTACCATAAATGCGTTGCCCCTCCTTGTTTGTCATGTTCAGCACTATGTCTTCAATAGGCAGAAACAGGTCAAAAGTGGACTTTATGTCATCAATCTGAGACCTTGCATATGCAGTTGGACCATTGTGGCTTGTCTCTCTCTCTGCTGACAACATTCTTCGCCGGTCACTGGGAGGGATGGAAGACCAGATCAATGTTTCATCCTTTGACTGGAAATATTCTTCTATCTCAGCTGGGTCCTCTTCCTCATTCTACCTCATCTGTTGATTCTTCATCTTCATCATAATATATGTTGTCCTCCATTTCTGACACTTCTTCCATTTCAACTTCAGATTCTACCTCATCAGTTGATTCTTCATCATAATAGGTGCCTCATCAGTTGATTCTTCATCATAATAGGTGCCGTGCTTCACTTCTGACACTTATTCCATATCAGCTTCAGATTCTTCCTCATCATCACGTTCATCCATTTCCTAAAATTCATAATCATCTTCCATTTCTGCAGCAAGAGATGTGGGGGCTTCTTCAGAGGAAGAAGTAGCATGCTGTCTCTATGTTGGATCTATCACCTCATCATAATGTTCCTCCTCTTCTGACCCTGAACCCTCTTCATCAGTTGATTCATCCTCATTATATTCAGCATTGTCCTCCTGGTCATTATTTTCTTTTATATCAAAAATTATCTTGCAAGCCTCATGTGCATTATAAAACGTCTGCCTCCTCATTGTGCTGCCTGACTCTCTCAGACTAACATGTGAAATGCCCCAAACACCTGTGAGAAAATACTTGTTTTGTTTTGTGTTGTTGTCATAACCATTGCTTGACCCCACACAACAAACACACAAGATCAAAGTTGTTTTGCCAAGCAGTATTATGTGACAATTTGCTCCATTGGACTACTTTGTGCTGCGGGGTCTTTTTGACCCCAGAGGACAACAGAGGTTATTACATTTAGTGAAACACCCAGAATTCAATCAAATTACTACTAATTAGTTTGACTCATAAAGAGCATAGTAATAAACAACTACCCTTATTTTCAGACCAATTAATGAAAAAAAAACATATTTTTCGGCAAAATATTTTTTTTGGGGTCAGAATGACCCCAGGACAACACGAGGGTTAAAGTTTTGCACATGGCACTTCAGTTGTGGCCACTGTCGTTTATCAATCGGAAAAAAACTGTAATAACGACGGTTTTGAACACAAAGTTAAAAAATGAGGGGGCACCCGGATTTGAACCGGGGACCTCTTGATCTGCAGTCAAATGCTCTACCACTGAGCTATACCCCCACACATGTTAAAGGCGGAAATATAAACATATATATATATATAGTTATAAGGTTCTGGAGAGAAAGTGGCTTCAACCGTAGGTTGGGATGTCGATTTAATTTATTAGAACATGCAGTTTTGTTAATAGTCTCAAATAGGAGCAGCGAAGCCACAAAAGTATACCGGAAGTAGACTACTAGTACAGGGTTCCACATCCTGTCGGGAGGCGCAGACAGTGTGGACAAATCTAATGGTTACTACAAAGATATATACATGTGGTTACTATACAAACTGGGCTACGTGAAACCGAGTCCTGAGTGAACATGTAGTGGTCGTGGACAGCAGTTGTTTGGGGTTACTTCTAAACGTCACAGCGGCCGCGTACATCTGTCTGATGCTTCAGATAACTTGTGTTGCTTCTCAGGAAGCATGAGGCACCAGTAGCGCGACTGCGCATGCGCAGAAAGAAACCAGACAACAGCGCAAAGATCCCTGGACGAGTGACGTCACGTGAGGTCTTACAGTATGAGAAACCAGTGTCACGCAAGCAGCACATTACAGATTATACTTACGGGTCATAGTCACACAACAATGTTAATTAAACCTCCGTTGTTTTGGTACAGTTCCAGCTAAACAAGGACATTAATGTTCCAACTCATAAGAACATTTAGAGTATCTATCATCTATTGAAGACTTAATCTGGTACAGAGCAACACTAAAATAGACTGCACTTACTGTCTAAGAAAGGAATGATCCTGTGGCAGAATCTTAAATGGCAGACATGTTTTCCCCATATCTCAATGTTGATTTGGGAGAGCCAAATGTAATGATTAAGTGATATTATATTGTCAAGTTTGTTAACACATACGAGGAATTTGTTCTGACCCATACGCTTATGTTCACGAGTTCGCACTTACATGCCAATTAAGGGATATAGGTTTAATGCGTATTTGGCGTGCTGTCCGGAGGGAGGGTTCCGGGCTCGGAATCCGGCCCGGGGCTCCGGGCTCGGAATTTGGCCCGAACCCAGAGTACCCCCCGCATGTAAGTGGTTAGGACTAGAATTTGAGCGGAGAAGGGGTGGTGGGGGGATGCTGCGAGCTGTCAGCGGAGCGAGGTAAGACTGCTGAGTCTATATGTACCCTCTAGCTGTTAATTGCTGAGGGCTTCCACCTGTAATTAATTAGCTGGAAGTCCTCCTCCCGAACCTTGTTAGTAAACCTCATTTCACGAGTTCGCACTTACATGCCAATTAAGGGATATAGGTTTAATGCGTATTTGGCGTGCTGTCCGGAGGGAGGGTTCCGGGCTCGGAATCCGGCCCGGGGCTCCGGGCTCGGAATTTGGCCCGAACCCAGAGTACCCCCCTAACGCTAAGGAGCCGAGGACAGCCGCTGGATTATAAACCCCCCAGAGAGCCGCGCTTGGCGGACTGGCATCGCGAGGAAGGGTCAGAATTTTTTTTTTTTTTTTTTTTTTTTTTTTTTTTAAATGTTATTTATTATTATTATTATTATTTTATTTTTTTTTTTTTTTTTTTTTTTTTTTTTTTTTTTTTTTTTTTTTTTTATTAATCTATATTTTTTTTTTTTTTTTTTTTTTTTTTTTTTTTTTGTATGCGCGCGGGCCTGTGAAGCCGTTCACGGCCTGGACTAGGCGGGCCCTGCTGGCCTGTGGACGTGGGGCGTTTGAACGTTTGTTGCGGGACTGAGGCCCGCTTGGTGTTCCTATTCCGACCGCTGGGAGACCAATGCTCGCTGGACGGAACGGGGAAACGTGGGAGCTTTGCTGTGGGACCAATGCCCGTTTGGTATAGATTTATTCCGACCGCTGTGAGACCAATGCTCGCTGGACGGAAAGGAGGAACGTACAGGAAAGTGAGTGCTTGCCCGGGAGGTTCTCACGCGGCATCTGCTGGAGACCAATGCTCTCTGGATGAAAGAGAGAACGATGGGCTCGACCGGGAAGTTCTCACTCCGTCCGCTGTGAGACTAGTGCTCGCTGGACGGAAAGGGGAAACGCGAAGGGGGAAAATGAGTGCTTGCCCGGGAGATTTTCTCACGCGGCACCTGCTGGAGACCAATGCTCACTGGATGAAAAGAGAAAACGTTGGAGCTCGACCGGGGAAGTTCTCACTCCGTCCGCTGTGAGACTAGTGCTCGCTGGACGGAAAGGGGAAACGCGAAGGGGGAAAATGAGTGCTTGCCCGGGAGATTTTCTCACGCGGCCTCTGCTGGAGACCAAATGCTCACTGGATGAAAAGAGAAAACGTACGAACTCAACCGGGGAGGTTCTCATTCCGTCCGCTGTGAGACTAGTGCCCGCTGGACGGAAGGAAACGGGAAATAGCGAAAGTGAGTGCCTGCCCGGGAGATTTTCTCACGCGGCATCTGCTGGAGACCGAATGCTCACTGGATGAAAGAGAAAACAGGAGCGCTCTACCGGGGGGGCTCTCACTCCGTCCGCTGTGAGGCCAATGCTCGCTGGACGGAAAGAGAGGACAGAAAAGGAACAAGGGGGGGTTCTATTAATTAGAACGGAGTTCTATTACTTAGTTGATTTAATTGTCCATTTATCTATTGGTTGATTCGTTTACGAGGGTTTGGTGAGCTATTTTGATATGGGACCGATTTGTCCTGATATAGCTTTGGAAAGCGTCGGAGGACCATCTCCCTAGGGCTTGGATCTGCTGTTGGGAGAGGCCTTTTTGGGCTGCTGAAGTTGCTGCCCCGATGCGGAATGAGTGGCCTGAAAAGTGTTCTGCTGGAATGCCTGACTGCTGGAGAACGGATTTGAGGTGCTTCTGGAACCAGAAACGTGACACGGGTTTCCGGGATTCGTCCATGAACAGGGGTTCCAGAGGAGATCTAGCCTGGGATCTTCTCCGTTGCAGGTAAACCCGAATTGACTGGTACGGTTGGATTTGCGAGGCTAGGTTAAAAATGTAGATAAAATGGCCTTTATTGTTCTGGTCGGTCTTGCTTCGTTTAATCAGAAATGAAATTGCCTCGTCGTCTATTACTGATAGGTCTGAGATGGTGGGGTGGATTTCGGGGTCGAATTTGGAAGTGGTGGTGAGTTCCGAGCACCTGAGGAAGCCGAAAAGGCTAGGATAAACATGGCGTCAAGTGTGCGGGCGGCACCTAGGGGCTGGTAGCCTGTGCGGAGGGTGTAAATGCATTTGGTTAAGATATCAAGGGTTAAGGGTTGCCTGGCGTCGGTACGGGTGGGCTGGGATCTTTGAATCCCTTTAATCAGGAGGGAGGTTTGTGCGTTGCTTATTCCGGGGGAGGGAGCGCCGTGCATCAATTTATGGAAAAAACTGGATGCCGCTCAGGTACCCTCTAATGGACCCGGCTTGTAAGCCCTTTATAGTATAAAGATAGGAGGTGAAAGACGTTATGGAAAGAAGGGAAAATCGGGGAAGGGTAGGTTGTAAGAAGCGTGGAATGTTTTAAAACTTTTCCAGGCGGTAAGGTAGGATTGGAGGGTCCTGGGGCGACTGCGTGAAGGATGGTGTTGAGTGATGAGTCGAGCAGGGTTTTAGCGGGTGGTTTACGGGAATATCAACTCCGAATAGCGAGGTACCGGAGTAGGGATATGGTCCGCCTCCGGAGCCAGCGTCCTGAATTTCTGAAACAGAAAGCGAGACAGGGAGTCAGCGATTTGATTCTCCGACCCGGGGATATGCTTAGCGACGATAATGAATTGGTCGCAAGCTGCGATCCAGGTGAGGCGCCTTAAGAGTGGCATCAGAGCGGGTGAATGGGAACGGCCTCTGTTAATGCAGTGCACGGTCGCCTCGTTGTCGCAATGCACTAGGATGCTTGTAGAGGACCATTCCTTCCCCCACAGGAAAGCTGCTACTACGAGGGGGTAGAGCTCGAATAGCGCCGAGGATTGCGGTAATTGCTGGAACTGGGGTGGCCACGGAGCCGCGAACCAACGACCTTGGTAGAATCCCCCGAACCCGATTGAGGGGGCGGCGTCTGTGAACAGTTGGATGTCGGTGGGGAACGCGACGAGGTTTTTGTGAAAAACGATAGGCCGTTCCACTGTTTTAGAAATGTTACCCATAGCCTAAGTTCGTCGCGGCATGCTTGGGTTAAGGAAATGGGGTCCTCTAGCGAGTGGACGGAGGATGCGAGTGAGAGGAGATGCGATATAAAGGGGCGACCCTGCGGGATGATGCGCGTCGCGAAGTTTAAATGGCCAAGCAGGGACAAGAGTTCACGTTCGAGAGAACCGATTTCTCGAGGAAAGTAGAGGAGACGAGAATTATTCGGTCGATTTTCTTCTTTGGCAGGGATGCTTGGAATTCCCTAGAATCCAAGTTAATCCCTAGGAACTCGATGGACGTCGCGGGGCCCATGGTTTTCTCCTCTGCGAGGGGGATTCCAAGCTCGGAGAAGACGTTTTGGACTGAGAGGAGGTGCGCGGCCGGGATGGCGTTGGGAGGCGAGATTATTAGAAAATCATCTAGCAGGTGAATGAGGTGGGGGATGGCGTAGTTTTTGACAAGATCCAGCAGACTGCTTCTGATAGCATGTCGAATATTTTAGGGCTGCTTTTGCATCCGAACGTTAGACGTACGGCGAAATAGTATTTCTCGAGCCAGCGGACTCCAAAGAGATGCCATGAGTCGGGATGGATGGGCATGACTTTGAAAGCGGATGTAACGTCAACTTTGGCCAGCCAGGCACCCCGACCCGCGATTTTAATCAGGTAGATGCCTGGTCTATGCCGTGGAATTTAAGCGAAGATTCGTCGAGAGGGGACAGGCTGTTAACACTTGGGAACGGGGAATTGCGTGGGTCTGACAGGGTGATAAAAATGCGTTTTTATCTCGTCCGGGTGGATGGCCGTTCTAAAGGCATTGCCTGAAATTTTTAATTAATTAATTTTATTATTGTTATTTATTTTTTATTTTATTTATTTATTTATATATATATATATTTTTTTTTTTTTTTTTTTTTTTTTTTTTTTTTTTTACGGGAGTCGTGGAATAATTTGGATGTTTTATTTGCGGGTTTAGGCTGGACGTACGCCGCCGCAGAGCTACAAATATGCATGGAACGGCTGCGTGCTCTATGGCATCCGCCCGCGTTGAAATTATCACCGATCTGCCTGCCTTCGATAAGAGCGGAGACCTGGGTTCAGTGGGTTGCGCTGGTGGTTGCTGTACGAGTTACGTAGCTGGTGGACAAATAGGGTTGCTCGAACCGGAGTGGGGAGGAGGGGAGGGGGAATGGCGGTTGGAAGGATGAAGAGTGAGCTTGCGCAGCGAGCGGGGCGGGCCCGCGCTGGTTTGGAGCTGTGGGGCTGCGGGCCTGCGGGCCACTGCCGGTGGGCGGGGTTGTGCCGCTGCCAGTGGGCGGGGTTGGCACCTGGAGGGTAGAGAGACTGGAGGCGAGGGTTAGCCTGTACTGCTGGCTGGGAAAGCTTCGCGCTAGTGCCCGGGGGCGGAGCTCGGGGCCGCTGGAAAGGGAGAGGGTTATTAGGGGTATAAGGCTGAGCTGTAAAAGGGGAGCAGCTGGGCTCGTCCGAATGCGGCGCTGCGGCGGCAGAGGCATTGGCGGAGCAAAGCGAGCCGTGTCCTGAGCGGGAGGACGACGGAGTTGCCTGGGGCGGTATATTTTGAGCCCTGCGGGTTTTGCCCTGCCTGCGGGCCGGTTTGGGAGACATATAGGTCGTACGGCTCCGCTTTGTGCGTCTTCCTTGAGACCTGTGGGTCCGACTTGCCCAGCGCTTGTCTTAGCCCGGCTACAGTCCAGTTCCCGACGGGAGGGATCGTCGGGATGGTCGAGCGGTAGGAGGAGGCCGGGGAAGAAGGTGGTGGTTTTGCTGGGAGCGGCGAAGCCTGGTACCGGCGTCCGGGTGAACGCGCGGATGGTCGGGCCGGAGTGCGGCCGCGAGAAGCCCTGGGCTCAGGAGTGGTGTCCGGCATGACCGAAATGGTCGGGAGACCCGCGACTTGCGGGGGGACATTCCTGGGATTGTTAGTGCCTTCCGCGGAGGAAGCGCTTTAGCGAGACGAGTAGTATCTGGGCGAGAAAAGCTGCTGCGAGCTGTCAGCGGAGCGAGGTAAGACTGCTGAGTCTATATGTACCCTCTAGCTGTTAATTGCTGAGGGCTTCCACCTGTAATTAATTAGCTGGAAGTCCTCCTCCCGAACCTTGTTAGTAAACCTCATTTAGTAAGTCTCTCAACTAGTGCTATATTGGGTTTATATGGGTTTCAGTATTTAGTATTTTTATTAATTCATTGTTTATTCATGTCGAAACTGGTCACAAATCACACTGATATGCTGATTGACAACTCAGTTTGTTTATTTGTGTAATGAAGCGTCACACAGGATTTGTTGATAGAAATACAACCAGAGTCGTACCACCTCCTTCCCATTCTGAATACTGTCACCTGCTGTAGAGAACAACTCTCATGTTTATACTGTCTTCCGTGGAAGAAGACATCGTCAGGAATTATTCTATTAGAAAGACAACACTGTGTCAACTAAGTAGGAAAGATAATCAGGTAAGTTTAGAGAAAATAGTCCGAAGTAACATTTCTTAGATTTCCAGCGGTAATAGTATTCCGCTCCACCAGAGAACTCAGCACGTGCAGAATAACATACATCTGCACTTGATGTTCTGATGAGCGTTAATACACAGATAATAGCTGATATAATGCAGGCACAATAGATTCTAACAAGAACGATTTGTTGTTGTTGTAAAGAAGCATATTTTCATTAACATATTTTATGTTTACATTGAATGGAAGAAACCCACAAAAAAAGTGAATAAAATAGACAATAAAACTTGATGGCCATTATATAATGTTGGATACAGATTCAGGCTCCTCTCGTTGTAATCCTTCAGTCTAGCTTCTCCTCCTGGAAATAGTCTGCATCATTTAGATGATCCTGGAACTTCTCATATTGCTGACGGACAGAAAGCGTGAAATGGTGACGGGGTTAAGAGCATTGATTTGGATTTCACATTATTAAGTGTTTACTTAAACAAGTGGACATTCAATGAGGTGTAATGCTTTCTAATGGAAGGTTACATGTAGACAGATCTATAGAAGCATCCATATAATATTCCCATAGGACATGAGCATTCTTTATCATTGGCTAATCTGTTCAGATGACCCAGTTGGCTGTGACTCCTGATTGGGCCATCAGGTGGGATCAGCCAATGAAGGTGGACGTACCTCTGAGATCCAGCCCCTCTCCTCCAGCTTCCCAAACACCCTTTTCACTGTTTCCTTCACCGGTTCTTCCTCCTCAGCCTTTTCCTCTTCCATCACTGTCCGGCAGTGTTGATACAAATGGTACTTGAAGTGTTTCAGAACATGGTAAACCTCTGTTCGTCTGGCACAAACTGAACCCACATCATAAGCCTGCATTTTAGGAAAGAGAAGGTTACTGAATGCTCTCGGTCATGACCTTCCACAGAAGCATAAAGATACTGAATGCTCTCCCTTAGACTAGAGGTCATGACCTTCCACAGAAGCATAATTGGTACCAATGAATTGATTCTTGATGCCAATGTACAATCTTTCTTTATGTGCTGTTTGTTTGGGTGAACTTCAGGATTCTATGTAAAGTATGCTTTTATTTCTGCGCACACAGATGAATAGAACAAAGACCGTATACAATTGTTTTTGTAAGGAAGTACCTGTGTGTCATCGGGCATGAACTGGTCCTCTGTAAGGGTGTTGACGTCATACAGTTGCCCAGATAGACGCACACTGAAGCTGCATTGTCTCTGCAGTTTACAGGCCTCACAAATAGTTATCCCGTCCAATCCTTTCTTCACCAGACGGACTTTGGGGTAACATTCCACACGCTCCTGCACAGAAACAGGCATTAAAAACATATTGTTTGCTTTTAACTAGAACAAGAAATATGGTAATATCACTGACCTCTACACTGGCTGCCTGTTAACCTGTTAATGCTCCAGCTGACTTTCTACTGTTCTCTCTGAATAGGTTGTAAGCACCAGGGCTGGCTCCTGGGCCACAGTGTCTCCAGTCCATATGTTTAAGCTGTAAACTTGTATGTGTTGGCAGAGTAGGGTCAGTGAGTTCTATGCTAAAGTATCTATTTATATCTAAATAATCTAGAAGGACTACCAGCCCTGATGGCACCTGGGTCTCCCTGTCCAAAGTCAACCGGGTTGTGTCGCAAATCTATCTTCTGCAAGACAATTCCAGAGGCCACAAAGACTCTGGACACAAACGTCTCCAGTTGTCATCATGTTCTCTGTGCAATATTTAGACAGGTTTAGCCAGGTGAGTCTCATGTTCTCTGTGCAATATTTAGACAGGTTTAGCCAGGTGAGTCTCATGTTCTCTGTGCAATATTTAGACAGGTTTAGCCAGGTGAGTCTCATGTTCCCTGTGCAATATTTAGACAGGTTTAGCCAGGTGAGTCTCATGTTCCCTGTGCAATATTTAGACAGGTTTAGCCAGGTGAGTCTCATGTTCCCTGTGCAATATTTAGACAGGTTTAGCCAGGTGAGTCTCATGTTCCCTGTGCAATATTTAGACAGGTTTAGCCAGGTGAGTCTCATGTTCCCTGTGCAATATTTAGACAGGTTTAGCCAGGTGAGTCTCATGTTCTCTGTGCAATATTTAGACAGGTTTAGCCAGGTGAGTCTCATTTTCTCTGTGCAATATTTAGACAGGTTTAGCCAGGTGAGTCTCATGTTCCCTGTGCAATATTTAGACAGGTTTAGCCAGGTGAGTCTCATGTTCCCTGTGCAATATTTAGACAGGTTTAGCCAGGTGAGTCTCATGTTCCCTGTGCAATATTTAGACAGGTTTGGACAGGTGAGTCTCATTTTCTCTGTGCAATATTTAAGACAGGTTTAGCCAGGTGAGTCTCATGTTCCCTGTGCAATATTTAGACAGGTTTAGCCAGGTGAGTCTCATGTTCCCTGTGCAATATTTAGACAGGTTTAGCCAGGTGAGTCTCATGTTCCCTGTGCAATATTTAGACAGGTTTGGACAGGTGAGTCTCATTTTCTCTGTGCAATATTTAAGACAGGTTTAGCCAGGTGAGTCTCATGTTCCCTGTGCAATATTTAGACAGGTTTAGCCAGGTGAGTCTCATGTTCCCTGTGCAATATTTAGACAGGTTTAGCCAGGTGAGTCTCATGTTCCCTGTGCAATATTTAGACAGGTTTGGACAGGTGAGTCTCATTTTCTCTGTGCAATATTTAAGACAGGTTTAGCCAGGTGAGTCTCATGTTCCCTGTGCAATATTTAGACAGGTTTAGCCAGGTGAGTCTCATGTTCCCTGTGCAATATTTAGACAGGTTTAGCCAGGTGAGTCTCATGTTCCCTGTGCAATATTTAGACAGGTTTAGCCAGGTGAGTCTCATGTTTTCTGTGCAATATTTAGACAGGTTTAGCCAGGTGAGTCTCATGTTCTCTGTGCAATATTTAGACAGGTTTAGCCAGGTGAGTCTCATGTTCCCTGTGCAATATTTAGACAGGTTTAGCCAGGTGAGTCTCATGTTCCCTGTGCAATATTTAGACAGGTTTAGCCAGGTGAGTCTCATGTTCCCTGTGCAATATTTAGACAGGTTTAGCCAGGTGAGTCTCATGTTCTCTGTGCAATATTTAGACAGGTTTAGCCAGGTGAGTCTCATGTTCCCTGTGCAATATTTAGACAGGTTTAGCCAGGTGAGTCTCATGTTCCCTGTGCAATATTTAGACAGGTTTAGCCAGGTGAGTCTCATGTTCTCTGTGCAATATTTAGACAGGTTTAGCCAGGTGAGTCTCATGTTCCCTGTGCAATATTTAGACAGGTTTAGCCAGGTGAGTCTCATGTTCCCTGTGCAATATTTAGACAGGTTTGGACAGGTGAGTCTCATTTTCTCTGTGTAATATTTGACAGGTTTGGACAAGTGAGTCTCATGTTCTCTGTGTAATATTTAGACAGGTGAGTCTCATGTTCTCTGTGTAATATTTAGACAGGTGAGTCTCATGTTCGCTGTGTAATATTTGACAGGATTGGACAGGTGACTCATGTTCTCTGTGCAATATTCTTCACCTTGTACCGGTCGGTCCAGCGGCTTCGTTGTTTCAGGTTCTCCAGACGAGGGAGGACGGTCCTCTCATCAAAGTGGAACAACGAGGCCTTCATCTCCTGAGCATATCTCTTGGTACGATCACCGCCTGGTCACAGTTGTTAACCAATTCAGATTTCTATGCTTGAGTCATACATTCAATCTCAGAAAAAGGTTAGACTTACAAACACACTTACAGTACAGAGACTTCAGAAAAGATTCATCCAGGACGTTGATCATAAGGGCTTTGACAACCACTTGAAAGTGATTGAGCTGTGACCCAGTAATAACTAGAAACCGGAGAAAGGAATCATGGGAATGATATAAAACACACAATTGCTATCCCATGTAAATTCTGAGCTATGCGGTTTGCTTAGACTTACATTGGCGAGGAAGAGAGACGGCTGTTTCATCTGACACATCACCATCCTGGTCACCCGTCGTATTCTCAACTATGAAATCCTTCAGACTGTCGCTGTCATCTGCGGCCTCTTCATCACTGCTGCCAACCAATGCTTCTGGGACACAGTCATCATCTTCAGCATTACCACCATCGTCATCACCCCCACCAGTAGCATCTTCGGCTTCTTTGCCCTTCTGTCTCTCACTTGAATCCTGGACAGTTACAAGAGAGCAGCAGAAATACATGTCTAGCCACAGGAGAACATGTTGTCATTATCTTTAAGGAGAGGAAATCGTGAGTAGCACATAATATGTCCTAGAGAATATACAAACACCGGTATGTTTACACTGTTTTATGATAACATACATCTAACGTCCCCCTGCGTTTCGGAAGTCGGGACTTGATCTCCTTAGACAACGCCAGGAGTTTAGACTGCCGCTGCTTTCTTTTAGCTGCCGTTTCTTTGGCAACCTTCTCAGCCTTTTGTGCAACCTTCTCAGCCTTTTGTGCAACCTTCTCGTCCTCCGAATCAGAATCTTGACTTTGCACTTTGATGCGTTTTTTGGGGACGACTTTCCTTTTGGGTTTGGATCCCACATCGCTGTCAGAGTCGCTGGAGCTGTCAGCCAGGATGCGCTTCCGTCGAGGACGGGATCTGCCATCGCTGGAGCTGCTGCCATCACTGCCGGGACTCTGTTCCCCACTGCCGGGGCTCTGTTCCCCACTGGCAGCTGAACTCTCACTTCCACTGTCCGTATATTCACTCCCCGAGTCAGACGCACTGATACTGGTCGTACTGGCACACGACTCCTCATCACTGTCATCCAGGATCGACGACGGCAGACCGATTTCAGCCCGTTTCTTCGAGGCTTCGGCTTTATTTTTTCGCATCGTGGCGAACACTTTCCGCTTGTACAGGCTCTCCATTGTGGCCTCTAGAGCTGCCAATATACCGATTCAAATACACGAGAATAACCGTAATAATCCGTGCTATCCTACAAGCTAGCAGCGTTATTATTAGCTAATGCGAGACGGCAAACACGCTCATTTACATGCAAATATATATTCAAACAATAGAAACAATGTTAATTTGTTATGATGCCAAGCGTTAACAGCACTAAATCTTTAAATAACCTATCAAATTAAATCTCGCATGCATGTTTTGGGTTTGTTGTTGTTGTGTGCTTTTCCCACTTCCGTTCGCGACTCCCGCCCTCCAATCACAGGAAGTGCTTCTACCGTCACAGCGCCTCTAGTGGCATTGTAGAGGTATGCAGTCTCGAAAGGTTTGTGTCGGTCCCAAAATTGTACAATGTCACATAATATTTTTTAAGCCATGTTAATTTATTAATGCTTCAGTTCAGGGAAAAAAAGTCACGTAGTTATTTCATTCAGATTAGGTTGTACATATTCTTCAGTAATAATGTTTGTGAACAAACTTCTCAATAACATTCAATGTAACATTGCAATAAAAGGTATATAACAAGTCAAGCTAAAATCATTTTAACTATTTATTAATATTCATGACCAGAGGATGATGGAACCATCAGATGCGGCTGATAAAATGTACTCTCCATTATGATCAAAGATCACACTCTGGACCGCATCCTCGTGCCCTAGTAAACTGGACACCTGAGTAGTAGCCAGCTCCATCAGCTTCACTGAGCCATCATTACTAGCAATAGCTAGTGTGCGACCTGATGGGCTAAAGGCCACTTGGTTGCTAGGATCTGGTCCAGTGTTCTTGGTTACCATGGCTGCCACTTTCCTCACATCCCATAGTTTCACCACTCCATATGAATCACAAGAGGCAATAGTGTTTCCCAGTGCATTGAACATGGCATAGTTGCAGGAGTGCTGGTGCCCATAGTAAGTCTGTGAACACAAACCAATCCTGGCATCCCACAGAGACAACGTTTTATCAGCAGAGCAAGTCAGAAGAGTGTTGGAAAAGGGCAAGAAGGTAACACTATTGACGGAGTCGGCGTGGCCACGCAGAGTGTTTCGACAGCGCTCGCTCTCCAGGTCCCATACCTTTGTTGTGTTGTCCATTGAGCAGGACGCCACAAAGTCACCACATGAGTGGAAGGAGGAGCCCCACGTGGCGTGAGTGTGGCCCTCCAGAGTCAGGATGCAGCGGCCTTGGGAGAAGTCCCAGATTCTCACCGTTGTGTCTCCACTGGTGGTGGCCAGCATTCCACCGGTTGGGTGAAAGCTGCAACCAGAGAGCCAATCACTATGGCCCTCTCCAGTCATGATCATCTCCCCAGCAGGCATTCCCCACAACCTCCAGAGCTGGTCGTCGCTGGAGGAGGCCACTATAAAGTTGCTGGGATGCAGTGCTAGGCAGCTTATTGGCTGGGTGTGGCCCTTCAGTGAGTTGGTGAGGTGGAATCCAGATGTTTTCTTGCTCTTTGTACCCAGAGCTTTTATTTGGCCCAAGTAGGGGTTCAAGCGGCTGCTGACTGGAAACGCTGAGTCTTTCGGGTGTTTCTGCGCTGTGGATTTGGTTGGGTCTTTGTCTAGGTCACTGAGGGCAACTCCATCATTTAGTAGTCGGACTCCTTTCCCAGACTTACTTTGGGTCTTCTCCCGTTCCAGGGGCGGACCTGTGTCTCGGTTTGCTGAACTGATTTGGGGTGGCAGTTTGGTGCTATGGAGGGTGGCTTCCAGGCTGTTAGCCTGGCCAGAAGCTCTGTCCCTCTCCAAACTGATGAGCATCTTCTGTTTCAAAGCCACTTGGTACTTATCACTGAGCTGCTTCAGAGCTGGCTCGTAGGACTCATAGTGTTTCTTGAGTCGTTTGATATCTTCAACAAGCCTGTTCTTCTCTTGGACAACACGCTTGTGCTGCATTCGATGGAAATTCCGCTCTTTCTGAAGCTTTATCTGTGTGTCAGCAGCTTGTAAAGCTGCCTGCCTGAAGCTGTCACGCTCTCTCTGAACGTTTTTCAGCTCGTTATCTAGTAGTTGGTTGTGAGTATATGCGTCAGGCACAAACTCCACAAGCTCAGGTTTCAACACCCCTCTGTGCACCATTTCGTACCACTCTGCTTGAAAGCAATCCAGAGTTCTACTCATGCCCATTTTCACGAGAAAGTTGCGTAGAAAATCATCCACCACTTCTGGAATGTGAGAGTTCGGTTGTTTAGCTGAGGTGAGCTTCTGTAAAACGGTTCCACGTTCATGTGACGGCTCACCCAATGGCCTCACTGTGGCCTCCAAATACTCATCTTCCCCAGACATGCTGTAAGCTTCATCTGCCAAAACCTCCTCATATTGATAATCGTCTTCTGAGTCATCTGGTATTAACACGTTTTCATCGACAGACTCTTCATGTTTTGCAGCCATTCTTCCAACCTCGTTGTGTGTTTGTTTACCGGTCTCCATGGTTACGGATTCTCTTCCGGGTAGATTTAAACAGCACGTTCTGTCTGCATGGAGCACAATGTTTGTGATTATTAAATAAGTGTGAATTAGTGAATAAGTGTGAATAACGTGGTTATTAGAAATGTTACACTTTATCATATATCAGTTGCGCATGTTTTGTGCCTTTACTCAAATAAATGACACGAAAATCAATGTATGTGATATGATTTTTTATGTTAGGATTTTTATTATGCAGGACTACCTGTTTTATTAATGTTAAGGACATTTAATGGAGAGATATTGAAGAAGACAGAAACAATAACTGCTGTTTATTTCCCAACCTGCAGTAGCAACACAAATACACAAGGTGGTATATTTTATTCACAGTTGACTCAATAGCACGCTCAATGACACACAGTCTGGCTGCTTTCCGAGGAAATAAAATGTTAGGAAAAGGGGTTATTTGACTTTAAAGCACCATTTATTAATGGGTTCCGGAAAAAGTACATTTTTCTTGGCTTCTAAATTAAAACTATTTTATTATATTCTTATTATGTAGAAAACACAGAATAATCCGACATTTTTGTCGTTTTTTCGTTGTAGGGACGCGTTTATAGTGAGCATGTATTTTATTACAACTAGGTGTAACAAACACACCGCCAAGAAATGTACATATAAGGATATAGTAGCCTATATAGGCTACTTCAAATAATCGAATAAACATTTTGGAAAATATTTTTTTCCATATGTCAAAATGGAATCTAATCTGAACGTTTGACTAACACGAAAAAGTATAGTAAAAGCTCATGAAAAGGCAAGATAAGATGCGTCCAGTTATTGAAATTGAACTGACTGACAATCAGGGGTTATGATATTTCTATACTCAGCTGGCAACCAATCGGATGCCCAGAACACGTGGATGCAGATTTGGAGATTGTGGCAAGTGAAGCCTCCTTCAGATGTCAGTGTAGACTGTAGACAGAGGAGGCAGCCGAGCCGTATTCACGTTTACATATACGAGGTCTCTCACCTGTGAAGCGCAAGACATGAGCCATCCAGATGAGAAAGATGCCCCAGAAAAAAATGAAATTAAATCCAAATCATCCATGCTTTCCTCTTACTGCATCGAGAGCATACTTGCCCGAAGAAGTCCTCTAAAAGTCAGACTCACAGGAATGCAAAGTTTACCAATGCTTACAGGGAGAGTGGAAAATAACGCGTCTCTGGAAGGTAAGGGGTTGTAACTTAGTTGTTAATTAACTGCACACATATTGGTACCATTAATGCACTTGACAATTAAATACAGCTCATATCTAAATGCGTATGTATTTATTTATACAGCTTTACACACTTTTTCAAAGCCTGGTTAAGATATAGCCTAGCTGTGTACAATAAAATTAACAACGTAAATCAAAGAAACAATTAAATATGAGGTTTCGAGTAATAAAATTAATCTAGATTTGTCTATTTAGGTAAATACTTTAGGAAATTGTTGATCGAAAATATTGTTTTATTATGGTAGATATTTTGCTTTTAATTGGCTATAACAAATATGCTACATGTATTTAATTATACATATACACCAACATGGCTATATATCTTAATGAAACATATAGTGCATGTTGCACAGTTGGTTATTAAGTTCCTTAACATGCATGTAATCTGTTTGCAGCCTCTCAGATAGATGCTGACAGACACCTGCCTCCTAAGTTGAGGCGTCTGTATGGACCCGGAGGAAAACTAATGGACATCAGCAGAGGAACTCAAGAGCACCAGGAGCCTGGAGAGGATGAAAGTCCTACAGACAAAGTTTACGAACATCTGAAAATCACCCAGGCGCCCCAAGTGAGCATCAGCCGCACTAAATCATACAGAGAAAACGGGTCCCTGCACGGTCAAACCGAGGACCTGGTGGTCGGGACGGAGAACCACGCGGAACCGGACGCCCTGGGGTTGGAGGAGGAGGAAACCGGTCAGGAGCGCATCAGTGAACACATAGAAATGTCCCCAAATAACGTAGAAAATGTGCCAATCAATGGAGATGTAAAAGATGGAGAGGACAGTGTGTGCCTCTCAGCTGGCAGTGACTCAGAGGAGGTGATGCTCAAACGGAAACAGAGAAGATACAGGACTACCTTTACCAGTTACCAGCTTGAGGAGCTCGAGAGGGCTTTCCAAAAGACGCACTACCCAGATGTGTTCACAAGGTATGGTATCGGGCCACCAGCGGAGACTATTTTAATATGTTAGAAAAGTTGCTTATATGTATTTATATATACATGGTCATTACAGTTTTTAGCAATCCCTTTGACCATTACCTCAGAACCTTAATGTCATTTTCCACAACTCTAGACACAAAACTCACAACAGTAAACACTTGTAACACAGGCTCTCCAATGTTCAAAACATTGCATTGTGCATTCATATCTTTAAAGATACCTTGCATTTGCACAATCAATGGTTCAAACAATAGATTTATCATGGAATACCATGGGTACATTGATTTAGATCACCCAGACAAAAGATACCCATAGTTTCACTAGTTAGTTGTTTGTCCAATCATTAGATATTGGTGCACAAAATTGATGATACATGTTCCATTATGGTACTACAAGCAAATGAATCCCTGTAAATGTACTTCTGTGGTAAAGAGAATAGTACAAACACAGTGGAATCATTGAACAACATATGAAATGTATTACTGTAATGAAATAGAATACAATCACAACATATGTTTATTTGAATCAAAGCAAAAATAATTAGCGATGAAATAGAAAAATAGAGACAGTACTGTAAAACATCAAATGCAGTGTTCCTCAACTTGTTTGCTTGTACTGTAAGAAACAAAACAGGAGTGATTACAGTACTTCTACATTGTCATCAACTCTGTGTTGTGGATTTGGCCACTGGTTCTCATCTACATCACATTGGATGTTTTCATTAGCCAAACATCTTGGATTGTATTTTTTTTTGCCTGAATTTCATTCGGCACTCTATGCTGTTGCTGCCGCTGTCTTGGTCCGTGGCCTCGTCCTCTACCACGTTCCCCCACACCTCTCAAACGAGGCCCACGACCACCTCTCAGAAAGGGTGCCTGCCATGCCATTCCTTTGACCAACACGTCTTCCTCGTCTTTCTCGTCTTCCTGCCACCACTGCTTGACCTCCATTGTGACCTGGATCACCTGCTGGCTCCATGTTACGAAGCACTTTGCTCTTGCAATTGGATCCAAATCAACTCTTTATGTATATACTCATTCCATAATGTGCACTAAACCATCAGTAACGGGTTGGCTGAATTGGACAAGCAATTACAAGGGCCTGCATCTATACAGTGTACTACTGTCAGTACTGTAAATAGTCTAAAACGGTGGTGCAGTATTTGGGACCATAGACACAGTGTAGCATTACAGTATGATAAAATATTAGGCTACATCCATGGATATTGTAGTCTAATTGGTTCATGCTCCATGCTAATTGGTGACAATAAATCTCTGTATCTTGAATCTTTCATGATTTACTGTAAACTTGGAATGTTGTTTGTCAGTTTCCATAAAACTATGCATTAAGAGTAATGCAGCAAATACTTATCATTTTGACTTGTTGTATCAATTGATAGTTAGATCTGTCAAATGAAATGAACAGACTATCATTTCAAACGTAATGTAGGAATCGCATTTTGAAATAGTAGTAATTTGATGTTACATTGTATCATATTGAACCGGTGATAAAAGTTAAATGAACAAATGATCTTCAGTTTAGGTGTATTGTATCCAAGCAATTGAAAAAACGTGTTAGAGTTTTGAGAAAAGTGCATTTTGATCTTCGGTTGTGAGTTTTGTGTCTAGAGTTGTGGAAAATGACATTACGGTTCTGAGATAATGGTCAAAGGGATTGTTAAAAACTGTAAATAAAAAAATGCAGATCTCGTGTTAATATATTAATTGGACGTCTTTATGGTAAATCCGTACTGAGGGGATGAAAAACGTGTTTTATGTTCTTAAAAATATACAAATGTAAGAACATGAAAAATCGAATATTATAAGAAGCATTCCAGTCGTATTACTTAGTTAGTTACTATTATTAACTATTAACAAATTAGGCAATATGGCTATCAGTAATAACAAAAAATATAGCAATGCACGCATAATCATAAATGTCCTACAAAAAAATATTTTAAAGATTTTAGCAATGTCCCCGAAACTGTATAAAAAACAACGGCAAAATGTAATAGTAACGAATTTAAAAGAAGGTGTTACATTATTAAACACATTCAATCTCTTTTTTTGAATTATTAAATATTTGTATTATTTACAACGTGTGTCTAGTTGACAAAAATAATCTCATTTGCTAAATATATTGTTTGAAATCGTTTATTGTTTTGAGATGCCAACTGATTTAAGCTGCTGCACATGGAAATCTGTACAATGCAGAGCGACTTGCATAATTACAGCTCTATGAAAACATTTGTGAGACAGGATATCTATTGCCTGATTAATAAAGGAACATTTGGAAATAGATTGATGGCTATAGAGAAATAACTTATAGGGCCGCTATTCTTATATCTCAACCACGCTCAACCTGATGTAATCCAAGGGTTATTTCATATATGCATCGGTGTCCTATAGGTTGGTATTATTGTTAGCATTGTAAAGCTATAATAATAACTTGATGTGTCATTTATTCTCTATTTAGGGAGGAGTTAGCCATGCGGTTGGATCTCACAGAGGCCCGTGTACAAGTGAGTGTCATATATTATCTCATATTTACATGTCTCATATATTATCTCATATTTACATTCTTATGTCTCATATATTATCTCATATTTACATTATTATGTCTCATATATTATCTCACATTTCCATTCTTATGTCTCATATATTATCTCATATTTACATTCTTATGTCTCATATATTATCTCATATTTACATTATTTTGTCTCATATATTATCTCATACTTATCTAGATTTATGTCTAGACTACATAACACTCATTAATACAGTAATAAGTCTAAACGGTGTCTATTAAATAACATTTAAATTCGATAAGGAACAATACATTATGGGCTTATACCTAATAATAACGTTAATTAAAAAATCTGTTGATATGTTTATTACATTTGAATTATACGCTATCGGTTCACTGTGGATTAAAATTATTCAACATAATACAAAACCACATTTGTCAGCGCAAACCGTCAGTATTGACCCAAAATGCATTTCTGCATAGCGGGTTAATTCAGATTTCCCCACCTTGTAATTGTTTTAAAAGCGCATTGATGTCAGACTTAAAGTTAAACTGGCACTGTTATATGTGTGTTAGCATCCTATCCTGAGTTAGACACTGTTATATGTGTGTTAGCATCTCTAATATCCTGAGTTAGACACTGTTATATGTGTGTTACCATCCATAATATCCTGAGTTAGACACTGTTATATGTGTGTTACCATCCATAATATCCTGATTTAGACACTGTTATATGTGTGTTACCATCCATAATATCCTGATTTAGACACTGTTATATGTGTGTTACCATCCATAATATCCTGATTTAGAACATAGCTTACATTGCAAACATGACTCACAAGTTTAGGCCAGCAGACGACGCATTTAACCCACCAGTTGTCACTGACTTGGGAGATTTAGATCAGCAGATCACTATTTGAAACTATAATTTAATATCCACTTGTTAAAGACTTCGAGGAAAGACAGTGTCGTTTTTTTCTGAAAGATCTTAGATGTTATGGTTAAGATTCCAACCTATACGACAACAGGACATGAGACATCTGGACCACTCGACAGGCCTCAGACCTGCTAAATTATGTTTAAATTCATTGCCATTCATATCTAAGTTCACAAGCACGTCATTTCCTCTCTCCGTTTAATTCATAACAGTTCATAACTTTCACAAGAAGAAAATATAATTTCAAACTTAAATATAAATTAATAATATATAAATTTAATTATAAATGCTATATAATATATATAATAGCTAACTCTGACTACTAGGTTTTCCCATCATTTCCCATCCTTGGTCTAACAGTTTGTCCTGTCCTCTCTCCAAGGTGTGGTTCCAGAACCGCAGAGCTAAGTGGAGAAAGCGGGAGAAAGCTGGGGTCCACAGTCACCCCTTTACTGGGCCCCTGGGAGCCGCCCACCACCTCAGCCATTACCTGGAGGGCAGCCATTTCTCCCCTCACTCCCACCCCACCCTGGAGTCGGCCTGGTCTGCTGCTGCCACATCTTTTCAGGGTCTGCCCCAGCCCCTCGCCAGCTCTGCGTCCCCCCTGGGTTTTGGTCCCTTCCTGGGTGCAGCCATGTTCAGACAGCCCCCGTTTATTAGCCCCTCCTTTGGAAGGTAATCTCAGAAGACAACACAGTAGTGATAAGATCACACATTTTGTTATATCTAAATGTCTGATGTCATCTTCTCCAGTCATTCCAACCTGCTCTTCTCTCCTTCCATCGGCAGACTCTTCTCAAGCATGGGTCCTCTGACTCTCTTACGCCATCCCGTACCAGCAGTCGAGTCTCCGGTCCAGCCACCCACTGCTCTGTCAGAGCCTTCTCCCTCCTCACCTGTGGACCGCAGGGCCTCCAGCATCGCAGCACTGCGGCTCAAAGCTAAAGAGCACTCGGCTCAGCTGACTCAACTGAATGTCCTTCCTTCCAGCACCACTGGGAAGGAGGTGTGCTGAGACAGACACGGACTCCTAACCCAACCCCTCCACATGGAGCCTGAGCCATGAACAAAGGACTAGCAGCGTACTGGTGGTATAGCAGAACCTCCCCATCCTACTCATAAACTAGAAAAGAGAAGAAATAAAAAAGAGGACTCCTGCCTTTTGAACCTCAGGAATGACCCGTATAGCAGCCTAGGAGCTACAGGTCACCACAGGGTGAAATCTATAGGCCCTTGAGAGGTTCTAATGGAGAGAAATGCTGTAGGCTACAGACTGTAAGTTTTACTATCACACAATGTAGGCTACAGACTGTAAGTTTTACTATCACACAATGTAGGCTACAGACTGTAAGTTTTACTATCACACAATGTAGGCTACAGACTGTAAGTTTTACTATCACACAATGTAGGCTACAGACTGTAAGTTTTACTATCACACAATGTAGGCTACAGACTGTAAGTTTTACTATCACACAATGTAGGCTACAGACTGTAAGTTTTACTATCACACAATGTAGGCTACAGACTGTAAGTTTTACTATCACACAATGTAGGCTACAGACTGTAAGTTTTACTATCACACAATGTAGGCTACAGACTGTAAGTTTTACTATCACACAATGTAGGCTACAGACTGTAAGTTTTACTATCACACAATGTAGGCTACAGACTGTAAGTTTTACTATCACACAATGTAGGCTGACTGTAAGGCTACAGACTGTAAGTTTTACTATCACACAATGTAGGCTACAGACTGTAAGTTTTACTATCACACAATGTAGGCTACAGACTGTAAGTTTTACTATCACACAATGTAGGCTACAGACTGTAAGTTTTACTATCACACAATGTAGGCTACAGACTGTAAGTTTTACTATCACACAATGTAGGCTACAGACTGTAAGTTTTACTATCACACAATGTAGGCTACAGACTGTAAGTTTTACTATCACACAATGTAGGCTACATTTGATGTGTTGACGGATGTGCTGTTTGTTCAGTCTTCTCAGATGACTTGGTTTTTAAGTTATTATTTATGAAAAGTCCCATTTTATGAGCCAGAAGGAAGTGTTCACAAGGAACAATTTATTTTATTTTAAAATGGTTTTCTGGCTTCAGAATCAGTAGAGAAGACCGTAAATAATAAATTGTCAAATGGAAAACGTTGCACCTTTCCTCTATTTTAACTGTGTTTTACTGAAAATTGAAATTGAAAAGTAAACAATACATCTGCGAATAGAATGACGTGTATTTAATATACAAACACGTAGTACAATCCACTTGGAACAGTAATAGAGTTTAGCCTGCATGGCAGATTGACGAGTCCATAAACCAAACCTCACAAAATTAAACACCAAACCATGAATGTCATCATTAGTACTGTTAATCCCAAGAGCGGAAATCAGCACTTCATCTGTTCATTAATTACATCAGACAAATAATT
This sequence comes from Dallia pectoralis, assembly GCA_029465975.1. Lineage (NCBI taxonomy): Eukaryota > Metazoa > Chordata > Actinopteri > Esociformes > Umbridae > Dallia > Dallia pectoralis. Next base: position 15,223,044 of record CM055747.1, on the reverse strand, counting down.
GCGTTTCATGCAACACCAACAAACAATATTTCTGCAGATATTCACAGCCGAAATAATAAGTCGCAGCTAATCAGGACATAACTGGCAATTCTACCGCCTGCATTGGGAAAGGTTGTAGACGTGCATAGACATGCATTACGGGTTATAGACGTGCATAGACATGCATTACGGGTTATAGACGTGCATAGACATGCAATACGGGTTATAGACGTGCATAGACATGCATTACGGGTTATAGACGTGCATAGACATGCACTACGGGTTATAGACGTGCATAGACATGCATTACGGGTTATAGACGTGCATAGACATGCATTACGGGTTATAGACGTGCATAGACATGCATTACGGGTTATAGACGTGCATAGACATGCAATACGGGTTATAGACGTGCATAGACATGCATTACGGGTTATAGACGTGCATAGACATGCACTACGGGTTATAGACGTGCATAGACATGCATTACGGGTTATAGACGTGCATAGACATGCAATACGGGTTATAGACGTGCATAGACATGCATTACGGGTTATAGACGTGCATAGACATGCACTACGGGTTGTAGACGTGCATAGACATGAATTACGGGTTATAGACGTGCATAGACATGAATTACAGGGTTATAGACGTGCATAGACATGCATTACGGGTCGACACTATACTTCTGTTTGTGAAGGTAAAATAATATATATATATAAGATACTATAGGCTATATATAGGCTACTATTTATAATATAAAATAGATATATATAGGCTACTATATATAATATAAATAATATATATATATATATATATATATAGGCTATTATATAGCCTACTATATAAAATAGAAATAATATATGTATATATATATATATATATATATATATATATATATAAGCTACTATATAGACTACTATATATAATATAAGTAATATATATATAGGCTATTATATAGGCTACTATATATAATATAAATAATATATATATAGGCTATTATATAGGCTACTATATATAATATAAAATTATATATATAGGTTACTATATATAATATAAAATTATATATATATAGGCTACTATATATGATATAAATAATATATATATATATATATATATATATATATATATGTATAGGCTACTATATATAATATAAATAATATATACATTTATAGGCTACTATAGCCAATATATATATACCGTTATGTGCACAACGTCCTGTAGATCTCCATCTAGGTTCTAACAGTAATTCCAACTGACAGCTGCTCCTTGCAAAAAGTCCTCCTCAATTTCACCTGTTCTATGGTTCTGAACCAAATCGCGTGAAATTACCCTTGGGATTATTTTTTCCGGTTTATCAAAACCCCCTCTAATTTCTCCTGCTTAATCCTGTTTTATTTAACGACACAACTACGTGGAGTTTGTAAACGATAATAAACGATGTAAATAAGGGGCATAGTGAGCATTAACAAAACTGAATGGACCCAATTGTCCAACAATTACAAATAACATTTATTTCATATGACATCATAATGTGTACTACATCCTTTATTTCATATGACATCATAATGTGTACTACATCATTTATTTCATATGACATCATAATGTGTACTACATCATTTATTTCATATGACATCATAATGTGTACTACATCCTTTATTTCATATGACGTCATAATGTGTACTACATCATTTATTTCATATGACATCATAATGTGTACTACGTCATTTATTTCATATGACATCATAATGTGTACTACATCCTGTATTTCATATGACATCATAATGTGTACTACATTATTTATTTCATATGACATCATAATGTGTACTACGTCATTTATTTCATATGACATCATAATGTGTACTACATCATTTATTTCATATGACATCATAATGTGTACTACATCATTTATTTCATATGACATCATAATGTGTACTACATCCTTTATTTCATATGACATCATAATGTGTACTACATCCTTTATTTCATATGACATCATAATGTGTACTACATCATTTATTTCATATGACATCATAATGTGTACTACATCCTTTATTTCATATGACATCATAATGTGTACTACATCCTTTATTTCATATGACATCATAATGTGTACTACGTCATTTATTTCATATGACATCATAATGTGTACAATACGTTATTTATTTCATATGACATCATAATGTGTACTACATCCTTTATTTCATATGACATCATAATGTGTACTACATCATTTATTTCATATGACATCATAATGTGTACTACATAATTTATTTCATATGACATCATAATGTGTACTACGTCATTTATTTCATATGACATCATAATGTGTACTACATCCTTTATTTCATATGACATCATAATGTGTACTACATCCTTTATTTCATATGACATCATAATGTGTACTACATCCTTTATTTCATATGACATCATAATGTGTACTACATCCTGTATTTCATATGACATCATAATGTGTACAATACGTTATTTATTTCATATGACATCATAATGTGTACTACATCCTTTATTTCATATGACATCATAATGTGTACTACATCCTGTATTTCATATGACATCATAATGTGTACAATACGTTATTTATTTCATATGACATCATAATGTGTACTACATCCTTTATTTCATATGACATCATAATGTGTACTACATTATTTATTTCATATGACATCATAATGTGTACTACATCCTTTATTTCATATGACATCATAATGTGTACTACATTATTTATTTCATATGACATCATAATGTGTACTACATCATTTATTTCATATGACATGTTATGACCAGTGTAAGGTCATCTTAACATGTACATTTACTAGGCTACTTATTTCAACACTACCAAAGTATTACTTATGGGAAAAGGGATTAGTTACACCTCAAAACATGTGAGACTAACTGTCACGGATCCGTACAGGTGAAGTGCAGAAGGAGCAAGATTCAGAGCCAGATAATCACGTTCGTCGTATTTAATTGTAGTCTACAACAAACATAGAACAACGAACGGACAAAACTATACTGACGATAAATGAAATGCGCTTACACAAAGCGACTTGTACATTTACAAACACAACAGTATCAATGGGACTTATACACAACACTCACCTACAACGACACGTAGCGTAAAATAATATCAAGCACCAGTGAACCTAACCAGGGGACTTAAATAGCCTACTGATACAAACCTATGCCCGGTGCTTAATTAACCCAACTCAAAACAGCTGTGCTCCTAATTACAATATACATACACAGAAGTGCTCTCCCAACCACCCTGTGTACAGCACAGCTCACCCAATATGTTACACTAACTCGATGTATACGATTTTAATATTACTAAACCACATTTTTTATATATTAATATAATAATATTTTTTTATAATACATAGTCTCACTAAATGTCTGAATAAGATAATTATATTTCTATAAAGAACTCCATCCGGGAATTCTAACATCAAAATAGAAAGCGCATATAAATATATAATTTTTTTATTTCTCAAAAATTACATTATTTTAAAGGCTTAACTTTTGTTTGTGTGGTCTCAAACAAGAGTGGTTTCAAAGAAGTAATCTTGCCAATGTTATCATAAAAAATAGCTTATTAAATTATTTATTATAAAAAGGCGGTAATGTAATCAGAATTGCAACATAAACTGTCAATACAGCATCATCTTTCCCCAATTTTTGATTGTAATGCAAATATTGGGTCACGACTTAGGCAACTTGTACGTCGAAATCTTTTAAAATTACTAAGTTTGTGCTTTTTTCTCCAAAGACCACGACAACCTTTTCAATCTGGTTGCCATCTATTTCTAGTCATCTGCATTTTGCTACCTAAAATAGGGGGATTCTAGCCTACCATAGATAGGGTTGCAAATCATTTCGTATAACCAGCTATAAGCCTGCTCAGCTCTTACTGCTCAGCAGACTGTCCTCTGGAACGATTACAATCAAGCCTTTCTGGTTGTTTAGATGAGGTAGAGCTGAAGTAATCTCCAGAATCAGTGTTCTGAAGGCTTCAGACGTTTTCATCTTAACTGAAAAGCGTTTAGCAGGTCGTGCATGAGTTAGACATTTGACATTAGAATATGAAAACAAATCTTGGGCAAGGGAATTTTTTATACGGTGCCGAGAAAATACTAATAATCACAAATAGTTATTTAAATCGCTAAAGCCAGGAAACGGTGACCAAATATTGACAAGCTGTCATTGTTAACGTAATAATATTACATTCATTGAATGGAAAGCATAAAAAAATTACAACAAAATAAATATTATTATATCAATTATGACACTGGATTACATTTGGTTTTAGCATTTAATTTGATTACTTACAAATCCATTTCGCACAATATGCTTTGATTTGGTTATGTTTAAGATTCTAGACATCTACACATCCTGTCCCTTAAGAACAAGAGATTAACAAAAGATTAAAATTGAAAAGCACTGACTAAAGTCTGCCCATCTTTCTCCATCGCCCAATTAGAATACTTCATTAAGCAGTTTGTCATCTTACAACTTCCCATTCAGACAACAAGCAAATCAATTTGTTAAGCTGGGGTTTAACTTGCAAATTGAATAGGCTAATGGTGAGGGGATAATAGACAAGTCCCACGCCAATCTACTGACAAAGGCCTGAAGCACCATAACACACAGACTTCCACTGCCAAGCATAATACAGGCATTAAAAGAAAATTCAGAGGGGAAAATAAATTGAGAAAGAGCCAAGCACCTGTCATATTACCACGACTGGTGGTCAACAGTATTTGGTCCAGGCTCAAAGAAGACAACAGGCCGTTCTGAATCATTATTCTGAATGCCAAGATGCATTTGAACAGATTTCAGACCACAAGACATAAGCGGTACAGACCACGAGACATAAGGGGTACAGACCACAGGACATAAGGGGTACAGACCACAGGACATAGGGGGTACAGACCACAGGACATAAGGGGTACAGACCACGAGACATAAGGGGTACAGACGACGAGACATAAGGGGTACAGACCACGAGACATAAGGGGTACAGACCACGAGACATAGGGGTACAGACCACAGGACATAAGGGGTACAGACCACGAGACATAAGGGCTACAGACCACGAGACATAAGGGGTACAGACCACGAGACATAAGGGGTACAGACCACGAGACATAGGGGTACAGACCACAGGACATAAGGGGTACAGACCACGAGACATAAGGGGTACAGACCACAGGACATAAGGGTTACAGACCACGAGACATAAGGGGTACAGACCACGAGACATAAGGGGTACAGACCACGAGACATAAGGGGTACAGACGACGAGACATAAGGGGTACAGACCAAGAGACATTAGGGGTACAGACCACAAGACATAAGGGGTACAGACCACAAGACATAAGGGGTACAGACCACAAGACATAAGGGGTACAGACCACGAGACATAAAGGGTACAGACCACACGACATAAGGGGTACAGACCACGAGACATAAGGGGTACAGACCACATGACATAAGGGGTACAGACCACGAGACATAAGGGGTACAGACAACGAGACATAAGGGGTACAGACCAAGAGACATAAGGGGTACAGACCCCAGAACAAATTGTCACACGTAAAAGATATGAAACAATAGAAATGTTCTCTGTTAAATCGACAAGAAAAGACACATAAAGTGCTTTACCCTGCTTTTACTGGGCAACTTCTGATGCCAGGCAATTGTCATCTTACAAAAGAGTTAATCAATGCGATTAAAGCAACTAACAAATGGACAATACTAGTCCACATAAATAGGTCTGTAGTGGAATTCACATCCTTACAATTCACACAGAGAGAAAAAGAGACAGAGAGATAAAGAGAGAGAGAAAGTGAGAGAAACTGAGAAATAGAGACGGAAGACAAGAGAGAGTTTACCCACACTAGATGGGGTATTGACTTTTCCCACCAGGTTGGAGTAAATGGGACTATTTGCTCCCGAGCACAGCTGTAGGGGCGTGACGACCAAACTTTGATTTACTGCCATGTGGGCAACTTGAAGAGTAGAGGAGGCGGGATAAAGCTGAAGGTTTGGCATTTGGGAGGTGGCTTAGAGACAGAAGGAGATTTACTCAAATATCTTTAAACACCTAGTGATGTTCAACTGTATTTTAATATGTTTAGTATTCGTTAATTTCAACACTGTCAACTTGAAATTGGACTAAAATTACAAAACTTTAACAATGCCCTTTTTGTGTAAGAGCAGTTTGGGTGTAATGGTATTTCTGTCACGCTGCATCATGTTGTGAAGGACTGATTTAATTATGAAAAGTCTGTCCTGTCAGCCAATCAGCTCAGAGTATGCAAATATCTTCACCCACACAATTAATTAATTAATTAATCAATTAATTAATTTTTCATCTATATACTTTACATTTCTTATTAACGCACACCCTTCACATAATTCTCAGCTGGCCTCAGACTTTTTAGGAGGGCTATATACTAGGAACAGGATTGGCCAAGAAAATAGGAAGGCCAAACCAGACGTTGCATAACGGTAGCTGGCTGTCATCTAGTTAGCTGTTAAGGTTATCTTTAATTACAAATAATAGTTTTTGCTATTTGTGGATGTAAGATGTCAGATATTTGCTGGCTAACAGCAGGTGAAAATGAACACTAGAAATTGCTTATTTGAATGTCAATTCTTTTAATCTGACAAAAGGTGACTTGTGCCACAAGAGGTCGACAATAGAGCTATTTACAATTTTAGTACATTTTCATTAATTGTTATGCATAAAGGTGGATAGAGAACTCTGTAATACTGTATCTGCCTCATCCGCACTCTCCATGTTCTCACTATGATGCCACACATGAACATGCCCTCTATGCATCTCTATGCACGAACAGGGAAATATTTATTATCAATAAGATTAACAAAAGTACAATATGTGGATCACTAAGAATAACTTTGTAAGACTGAAATATCCAAACACTTAGCTCGGGAGTAATAGAAACATGGTTTTTATTCCTTGCTTTTCAAGGCGCTGTCTATTACCAGAGCAAACATTCAATGCTACCTATAATTTAAAACTGCTGGCTGAGACATACAAATGTTATCAACTGCTAGGTTACGTTTTAGATTTACCTTCTCGTTTTCTCATTTGCTTTAAAAATGATTTTATATTGAAATACTGCTACTCACATACTGCTACTCAATTACTGCTACTCAAATACTGCTACTCAATTACTGCTACTCAAATACTGCTACTCAAATACTGCTACTCAAATACTGCTACTCAAATACTGCTACTCAATTACTGCTACTCAAATACTGCTACTCAATTACTGCTACTCAATTACTGCTACTCAATTACTGCTACGCAAATACTGCTACTCAAATACTGATACTCAAATACTGATACTCAATTACTGCTACTCAAATACTGCTACTCAATTACTGCTACGCAAATACTGCTACGCAAATACTGCTACTCAAATACTGCTACTCAATTACTGCTACGCAAATACTGCTACTCAAATACTGCTACTCAAATACTGCTACTCAAATACTGCTACTCAAATACTGCTACTCACATACTGCTACTCAAATACTGCTACTCTGGCCTGGATTGCGGGCCACAGGTGAAACTCAGAGATGAACAGAAGATTACTGCACCAAAAAGTCCCCTTACAAGAACATGTAAAGAGAAACCATGAAGGTAAACGGAGGAAGATTAAATATAATCAACCCAGAAGCAACCATGCTATCCATTCTTCAAGATTAGATTTTTGTTGTGTTTTTCTCCCTGTGATGTCTATTTTGTGACGGATGGAGAGGTAGATAGATCACGTTGCAGTAATCGGGGCTGTATAAGTCATTTTGTTCCTTTGAACACTTTCACCTGTAAGAATGACTGTAGCACAGCGGGGGTCATTTCACAAGTCAAATGGCCTTCCAGCCCAGGAGAATGAATAAGGAAGACGAACAGAAAGAAAGAGAATGAATTCATTTTAAATGGGAGCTAAAATAGCCAGGAACTGGGAGGACGAAATTGCAAAACAAAAAGACAATAAAATATTGAAAAAGAGCATGAGGAAACTAAAAGTACAGGGTGCAGGAAAAAGGTTGGACGAGATAAAGAGCCAGAGAAAGTGACAGAGATCAAGCGAGAGAGTAAGAGAGAGAGAGAGAGAGAGAGAGATGGAGAGATGGAGAGCTATAAATGCAGTGATGCTGTCTTCCACAGCCTGCACAGGCAGCCAGTAAGTGTATCAGCTTGGGTGAGTGCTAACAAGGTGTAAATTCAATAACAAGCATGTAATTAAGTGAGCATGATGAAGTTAATAGAGATAACACAGTCCATTTGAGCTGCTTATGAATATTCTATTAGGTTATTAGGCAGCTGGAATAGCTGTTAATTTAATCATCACTCCGAGCAGAGAGAAATTCTTTGTGCGAGGGTAATTGCAGAGAATGAATAATTGATTTGACAATTGTACCAGTGGATTCACAATGGCGCTTGGCTCAGGGGGTGGTAGGTGGGTAGAGTGGATACACCGGGAAGACGTGGAAGCTGAGAGAGCAGGAACAAAGCTGATCAAGGGCCATTTTGGGTTATCAGTGCGCGTGCAATGGCACCGAACACATTATATAACCAAAGTATGAGGAAATTCAAAATCCCAAAGAGAATGTGTTTATATTGGGTGTTCATTTGTCTGTTTTTACGTTTCACTGAATGGCTCACACTGCGTTTCAAATTGCCTGCACATTTACTCGGTAGCCGGCAATCAGACAGAGAGAATTGTGGTCTACATGTAGATGAGACATGAGCGCTCTATAGCATGAATCTAAATCATTTTCCTCTACTTCTCTCTTTATCCTCTCTTTTCCTGTCCTGTTCATAAATCACAGCATATTCCGGTGCTATTGTGTTTTCAAATGAAAGGAGAACCAATGTGGCTCTAAATGATTAGGCAGGAAATGGGTTCAGAAGCTTGTCATGCACGGCAGGTGAGAGAACACATCTGTGAGGGAACTATGTGCTTTTCAAGGTCCGTTCACCGATGACCAAGGGCCAAATCGGGTAGGAACCAAATTATAGGGGCCTGATCAGTGAACCATAGAACTGAACCCAATCATTATGTTAGGGTTAGGGTTCGTCTCTACAGAACAAATATTCATAGAAAAACAAATGTCCCACTGGATTGTGTTTGGTGATGAGTTATACATTCTATATGGCAGGAAAGATGCAAATATAGCTGAAATCATTACTTATATCTTAGCGTTATAGTGTTTAGGTGATACATCACTACAGATATTGTTATAGACACTGAAGCTACATGACTACACATATTGTTATAGAAGCTGTTGGTTACATGACTACACATATTGTTATAGACACTGAAGCTACATGACTACACATATTGTTATAGAAGCTGTTGGCTACATGACTACACATATTGTTATAGAAACTGTTGGTTACATGACTACACATATTGTTATAGACGCTGTTGGCTACATGACTACACATATTGTTATAGAAGCTGAAGCTACATGAGTACACATATTGTTATAGACGCTGTTGGCTACATGACTACACATATTGTTATAGAAGCTGTTGGTTACATGATAACACATATTGTTATAGAAGCTGTTGGCTACATGACTACACATATTGTTATAGAAGCTGTTGGCTACATGACTACACATATTGTTATAGAAGCTGTTGGTTACATGACTACACATATTGTTATAGACGCTGTTGGTTACATGACTACACATATTGTTATAGAAGCTGTTGGCTACATGACTACACATATTGTTATAGAAGCTGTTGGTTACATGACTACACATATTGTTATAGAAGCTGTTGGCTACATGACTACACATATTGTTATAGAAGCTGTTGGCTACATGACTACACATATTGTTATAGACACTGAAGCTACATGACTACACATATTGTTATAGAAGCTGTTGGTTACATGACTACACATATTGTTATAGAAGCTGTTGGCTACATGACTACACATATTGTTATAGACACTGAAGCTACATGACTACACATATTGTTATAGAAGCTGTTGGTTACATGACTACACATATTGTTATAGACACTGTTGGCTACATGACTACACATATTGTTATAGAAGCTGTTGGTTACATGACTACACATATTGTTATAGACACTGTTGGCTACATGACTACACATATTGTTATAGAAGCTGTTGGTTACATGATAACACATATTGTTATAGAAGCTGTTGGCTACATGACTACACATATTGTTATAGAAGCTGTTGGCTACATGACTACACATATTGTTATAGAAGCTGTTGGTTACATGACTACACATATTGTTATAGACACTGTTGGCTACATGACTACACATATTGTTATAGAAGCTGTTGGTTACATGACTACACATATTGTTATAGACACTGTTGGCTACATGACTACACATATTGTTATAGAAGCTGTTGGTTACATGATAACACATATTGTTATAGAAGCTGTTGGTTACATGACTACACATATTGTTATAGACGCTGTTGGTTACATGACTACACATATTGTTATAGAAGCTGTTGGCTACATGACTACACATATTGTTATAGAAGCTGTTGGTTACATGACTACACATATTGTTATAGAAGCTGTTGGCTACATGACTACACATATTGTTATAGACACTGAAGCTACATGACTACACATATTGTTATAGAAGCTGTTGGTTACATGACTACACATATTGTTATAGAAGCTGTTGGCTACATGACTACACATATTGTTATAGACACTGAAGCTACATGACTACACATATTGTTATAGAAGCTGTTGGTTACATGACTACACATATTGTTATAGAAGCTGTTGGCTACATGACTACACATATTGTTATAGAAGCTGTTGGTTACATGACTACACATATTGTTATAGAAGCTGTTGGCTACATGACTACACATATTGTTATAGACACTGAAGCTACATGACTACACATATTGTTATAGAAGCTGTTGGCTACATGACTACACATATTGTTATAGAAGCTGTTGGTTACATGACTACACATATTGTTATAGAAGCTGTTGGTTACATGACTACACATATTGTTATAGAAGCTGTTGGTTACATGACTACACATATTGTTATAGAAGCTGTTGGTTACATGATAACACATATTGTTATAGAAGCTGAAGCTACATGACTACACATATTGTTATAGAAGCTGAAGCTACATGACTACACATATTGTTATAGAAGCTGTTGGTTACATGACTACACATATTGTTATAGACGCTGTTGGTTACATGACTACACATATTGTTATAGAAGCTGTTGGTTACATGACTACACATATTGTTATAGAAGCTGTTGGTTACATGATAACACATATTGTTATAGAAGCTGAAGCTACATGACTACACATATTGTTATAGAAGCTGAAGCTACATGACTACACATATTGTTATAGAAGCTGAAGCTACATGACTACACATATTGTTATAGAAGCTGAAGCTACATGACTACACATATTGTTATAGAAGCTGAAGCTACATGACTACACATATTGTTATAGAAGCTGAAGCTACATGACTACACATATTGTTATAGAAGCTGAAGCTACATGACTACACATATTGTTATAGAAGCTGAAGCTACATGACTACACATATTGTTATAGAAGCTGAAGCTACATGACTACACATATTGTTATAGAAGCTGTTGGCTACATGACTACACATATTGTTATAGAAGCTGTTGGCTACATGACTACACATATTGTTATAGAAGCTGTTGCAGTGTCCATCTAACATATTCTAAACTGCTCTGGTGCCAATTACTAGATCTTGAGTTAGGTTACCTTTTGTTCTGTGACAAATATGAGCAGTTCCCAAGACCATGGCCAGCTCCAAGCACAAGTAAGAAATGCAATGACACAGGATTGAATATTATTTTGTCATTTACAATGAACCATAGTGACTAAGTCTGGGAGAAAGGCATTTAGTTTGGTTTGAGTTCTTGGCGGGTACAAGCGGCCGAAATGGGTTTTCTCAGAAAGGTGGCTGGCCTCTCCCTTAGGGATAGGGTGAGAAGCTCAGTCATCCGAGAGGAACTCGGAGTAGAGCCGCTGCTCCTTTGCGTAGAAAGGAGCCAGTTGAGGTGGTTCGGGCATCTTGTACGAATGCCACCTGGGCGCCTCCCTAGAGAGGTGTTCCAGGCACGTCCAGCTGGGAGGAGACCTCGGGGAAGACCCAGGACTAGAGCTGGCTAATGTTGCCCGGGAAAGGGAAGTTTGGGGTCCCCTGCTAGAGCTGCTACCCCCGCGACCCGACCGCGGACAAGCGGTTGAAGATGAGATGAGTTCTTGGCCCCTGTCACTAGGAACCATTTGGTTTGAGTTCTTGGCCCCTGTCACTAGGAACCATTTGGTTGGAGTTCTTGGCCCCTGTCACTAGGAACCATTTTGATTGAGTTCTTGGCCCCTGTCACTAGGAACCATTTGGTTTGAGTTCTTGGCCCCTGTCACTAGGAACCATTTGGTTTGGGTTCTTGGCCCCTGTCACTAGGAACCATTTGGTTTGGGTTCTTGGCCCCTGTCACTAGGAACCATTTTGATTGAGTTCTTGGCCCCTGTCACTAGGAACCATTTGGTTTGAGTTCTTGGCCCCTGTCACTAGGAACCATTTGGTTTGGGCTCTTGGCCCCTGTCACTAGGAACCATTTGGTTTGGGTTCTTGGCCCCTGTCACTAGGAACCATTTGGTTTGAGTTCTTGGCCCCTGTCACTAGCAACCATTTGGTTTGGGTTCTTGGCCCCTGTCACTAGGAACCATTTGGTTTGGGTTCTTGGCCCCTGTCACTAGGAACCATTTGGTTTGGGTTCTTGGCCCCTGTCACTAGGAACCATTTGTATCAAAATGCCAATCCCTAAAACACACTCAGACACACATGTAGTTCCATTCCATATTTCCATCTAAAAGACTTGAGGTGATGTGACGAGTGGTGAGGGGGCGTGGTATTTTGGTGTGTCACTTCCGGGTTTTTGGGTGTTAGTAACAGTTGGTTATTATTTCATGTCATTAGTGAGGGCTATAAAGGGGATTGTTTAGTATTCACTGGTGCTTGGCATTGTTACATGTTACGTTGGTATTAGAGGTGAGTGTTTGTATATATATAGCTGTTGTTCTTAAACGTTTGTGTGTAAGTCGCTATGTGCGCATCTTTGATTTAAGTTCACAGTTTAGTGTGTTTTCGCTGTACTCGGTTTGTTTTACTTTGAAGTGTCTTTAATAAACCTGGTTAAACGGATCTATTGGCTCTGCATACGGCTTCCCACACCACACCCCTACCAGCATCCTTACAGGTGAGCAAGATAGACCTAATGGGAGGAATATGTTGGCTGTACCTTCACTATGTACCCCTGGTATGTGTGGAGCGATGTGTAATTGTTAAAACAAGCCTCGTTCGAATAAACTGATGGGAAACAATTCTCTTAGCTGGTCCCCTCTAAGATACCTTTAAGGTGCAGATGTTCCTCACAAGCAACAGAATGTCCTGCCCATTTTGGGGAAACAGTAGATCGTTTATTGTCCATCCTGGGCATCTGGAAGAGACTGGTTGCTTGAGCAATTCTGTGCCAGTCACTTTCCACAACAATCTGTCCCAGACGTTTAACGGAGACCAAGAAGACAAGCTGCCAACCGACTCAAGTAACAATCCTTTCCGACCATCAGATGGACCAAATTCTAAACCTCACATATTCTTGTCTTCAGAGAAGCCGGAATATTTCAGCTCGTCAATGCAGAGCGAAGAATAACAATGTTTTCCTAAAGCTGTAATTAAGAAACGGCGGGCTAAAAGTTTCATTCTGCCTTTCTTAAAGGCGTGATTGTATAATTTAGCAAATTCTAGTGGTGACTATCAAAGCCAGAGGGTTGTAGCAAGTCAGACAGACCTGTTTCAATATCAGTCATACGGCGTTTGACGTCACTTGCATATAGGGACTTGAACTCTTTCAATAATGCATAAACGTTTGATGACCTAATCACTGATATATGTCTCATTTAAAGCAGAGGAACACAATGAAGTGCATTTAATAACCACTAGAGGTGTCTGTTTGTTTGTCTTCAGTACGGGCGAATGTGTGTACGTTTTCTACGAATTATGTGCGAGCCGTCGCGTGCCAACAGCTGGTGAATCAGGCGGAATACAAACACGTTGATGATTAAATATATACAGTGAATTATGAATGCCTGAGTGATGCCTGAACACGGAGGACAGGAACATAATCATGTTAGCCTCTCCCCTCGACTCTGGCCTGGACCCATGAGCTTTCATCTATTGATTACACATCCAACCAACCAGCCTCCCTGCCTTTCACTCCCCAAAGTGTTCGCTCACATTTGAACGATTCCATTCCAAGAGGGTCCCCTTTTTCAATCAAGTGACATCAATCAAGGCAGCGTGTGATGATAAATATCTCTTAGGTTTGCCTGTGCTCCGGCGGCAGATGAAAATACTGCACCCAGGAGTTGGACTTGAGTCCAATCTGACCCGCTCAAACACATGCTCCATGTCCCATTATTTATGGAGGGCTATCCTTTTGCCCTCTCGTCAATTACTCTCCCTGTCATTTCTTTGAGTCAGAGGACTGTTTTTCAATCAGCACGTGTCGTCCAGACAATGCAGAGTGCCCCTCCTCCCTCTGGTCCTTATCGAGGATAATGATTGGTCCAATTTCTTCTGGCTCCTTATCTTGCTCGAGGATAATGATTGGTCCAATTTGCATTGCGGACGCGTTCTGATTGCGTCCACTGTCAAAAACATTGGCTGTCAACATGTCCTTACTTCAGTGGAAAACGCAAACTGAGGAACGAATGTATTTAAGTGAAAAACACAAGACATAAATCCTATATAACTAAAATACAGGGCATAAGTCCTATATCACTAAAACACAGGACCTAAGTCATATATGACTAAATCACAGGACATAAGTCATATATCACTAAATCACAGGACATAAGTCACTAAATCAATGGACATAAGTCCTATATCACTAAATCACAGGACATAAGTCATATATCACTAAATCACAGGACATAAGTCACTAAATCAATGGACATAAGTCCTATATCACTAAATCACAGGACATAAGTCATATATCACTAAATCCCAGGACATAAGTCCTATATCACTAAATCACAAGACATACGTCATATATCACTAAAACACAGGACATAAGTCACTAAATCAAAGGACATAAGTCCTATATCACTAAATCACAGGACATACGTCCTATATCACTAAATCACAGGACATAAGTCACTAAATCACAGGACATAAGTCATATATCAGTAAAACACAGGACATAAGTCACTAAATCACAGGACATAAGTCATATATCAGTAAAACACAGGACATAAGTCACTAAATCAAAGGACATAAGTCATATATATCACTAAATCACAGGACATACGTCATATATCACTAAATCACAGGACATAAGTCATATATCACCAAATCACAGGACATAAGTCATATATCACTAAATCACAGGACATAAGTCATATATCACTAAATCACAGGACATAAGTCACTAAATCACAGGACATAAGTCATATATCAGTAAAACACAAGACATAAGTCATATATCACTAAATCACAGGACATAAGTCATATATCAGTAAAACACAAGACATAAGTCATATATCACTAAATCACAGGACATAAGTCATATATCTTTAATATAATATCTCTTCACAAGGTCAAAGCATTGGCATGTTTCAATCATCAACAATAAGCGGGACTAGAGGCTTATAATCCACATGGCACCGTGATCTATGAAATAAATACTGTTAATTACTGTTCCTAAACTGGTTCCTTGTTCTAGCCAATAGAGGACGGAAGCAGAGCTTTTGTTTTCTTTGTAAATGCGTCAGTAATTGGCCTAATCCAACTAAACACCTGCCAGTGAGGCTCCGGTCAGACATGGAGGGCTGGAGAAAAGCAGCGAAATTACCTTGTTCTTAATAGTTTGTTTTGATGTGCATTATGTCAGAAGCTGATGAGTGCTGACTGTCAATTTGATTAGCCATTATTCTTTCTGTTAATTTGTCCATATTGGGTGGGGCATCACTGTGTTTCACCAAGGAAGCCATGCAATCCTGGCATGAAAAACACTCTGTGGGGAATTAGCAAGAGATGTGAAAGGTTTTAATTGCTCTCAATACTCTGGTAACTGTTGACCCATCCACTGTAACCTGTCAATTAGCACTATAATATATCCTGCCCTCTTGTTCCCAACCATCCACGCACGCGCACACGCACTAACACGGACACTCATTCGCACACGCACACACACTCACACGCACACACACACACATGCATGCGCACACATGCACGCACGCACGCACGCACGCACGCACGCACACACACACACACACACACACACACACACACACACACACACACACACACACACACACACACACTCTTGTTGATTTGTTGTAAAAGCTCCATTAACACAGATTTGTCAGCCTGAGCAACGCTGGACTTTACCAGCTGTGAAATTACTTCTTTATCAGTGCAATTTCATGTTCTCCATCTATTGAATACAACCCAGTCTGAAAGCAAAGCATTATGGTCCACCTCACAAATGACCAATACACCATCACATACATGACGTTAAACGTGTGAACAATATAATGGTCAACAGAAAGAATTCACTGAAAACCTACAGTCCAACACCTTACAATTACTATCTAATAACTTCAAATGACTGTCTAATAACTTCAAATGACTGTCTAATAACTTCAAATGACTGTCAAATAACTTAAATCACTGTCTAATACATGTAACTTCAAATGACTGTCTAATAACTTAAATGACTGTCTAATAACTTCAAATGACTGTCTAATAACTTCAAATGACTGTCTAATAACTTCAAATGACTGTCAAATAACTTAAATCACTGTCTAATACATGTAACTTCAAATGACTGTCTAATAACTTAAATGACTGTCTAATAACTTCAAATTACTGTCTAATAACTTCAAATGACTGTATAATAACTTCAAATGACTGTCTAATTACTTCAAATGACTGTCTAATAACTTCAAATGACTGTCTAGTACTTTAAAACTACTGTCCAATACTATAAAACTACTGTCCAATACCTAAAAAATACTGTGATTCGAAATGTTCAAACCATCTTAAATGATTCAGTTCACATTGGTCTATTAGCTCACATGGACAGCTTTAATACACCTCAAATCAGCAGTAAACACATATCTATGTCAAACAACCTGATTCTGGTCCTACAACCTGCATCTCAAACAACCTGATTCTGGTCCTACAACCTGCATCTCAAACAACCTGATTCTGGTCCTACAACCTGCATCTCAAACAACCTGATTCTGGTCTGCAGCTGCCGTTGAGAAAATAAAACCCTAAACAGTTTTGATGAAGCTTAATAAAAAGAGCCAATTTTAGTTAATTTATTGGTCAAAAAAGAGCGTGGAAGGGAACCCACTGAGCTGGGTCTCAGTCAATATATGTAAATCTTTACAAGGCAAACACTGTTGGAAACAAAGACATTTAACTGAAGCACCAGTTGATGTCTTTTTGTTGCGTATAATTTGTTCCCATTGAAAGGTATAATTGTCTGCAATTTCAAGATATTCAGGCTCAATTTTTGAAATTAATTTCAATTGGGAAATGTAGAAATGTCAGCTCTCGTGAAAGGGATTTGATTTCAATTATCCGTGCTCAAAAGAGCGTGATTCCCAAATACACTCACGTGAAATTATGACATGAATTTGTGTTCCAGAAATTCAGTGCTTAAAGAGCGATTAGGCGATAAATGGACGGTCTTTGAAACTGAGTGAATGTGCTGGGCTCCATCTGAAAAGCACTCAATTATCTCTGATTGCTCCCCTTTATAAAGTATCACAGAGAGATACCTGCTATTGCGGTAATTTGTGGGAGAATTAACATGCTGCAATTTGAATGGAAGAAAAAAAGAAATCATAATGGAAGCCTGAATGTACATCAATACGACCAAGCGATAAAAAGGGAAGGTGAGAGTGAGATGAAAATGGTCCATGTATTGGAGAGCCGCCAGTGTAAAGAATTGATTTGATCACATCAACTCTCAATACATCTAGCAGGTTGTTCTTTCATTCATTTGACCATCTAATCTCTCTTTCTGATCACATTGATTGATCACATTAACTCTCAATACATCTAGCAGGTTGTTCATTCATTCATTTGACCATCTAGCCGACTGTATTGGAGAGCAAACATAGCAAAAATCCTCCTGAAATCTACAATGGACTCTTGTCTCACATGTATCTTCTTCAAGAAAACTCAACTTCTACTTTTGTAAGCACACATTGCATATTATGGCATTGACATAATATGTTTTATTTGATATTCTTAAGGGCTATTTTAAAATCAACCAATAAATGCTAAGATGCCAAGACAATGCAACTTATCCGGTTGTTATGGGGAGAAGATGAGGATGTCAGAGAGGTGGGAGAAGAAAAGAAATCAATTCCCGCAGCTGACAGCTCATCCCATGAATAAACCTCCCCCTATTGCATAATTATACCGTCAATATCTAATGCAATGAACACAGACACCTCTGCAATGAATTCCAGGTAATTTAACACAACAGAGCAAAGCTCCAAGGGCTCTGTATTCAAACCAAGAAACCTACAATGAAGTCTCTCTCCCCCTCCCCCTTTCTCCCCCCCTCTCCCTCTCTCTCTCTCTGTCTCTCTCTAACTCGCTCTATTCTCCATCTCTCTCTTTCTCTCCCTCTCTCTCTCTCTCTCTCTCTCTCTCTCCCTCTCTCTGTCTCTTTCTCTCTCTCTCCCTCTCTCATTCTCTCTCTCTATCTCTCTCCCTCTCCCTCTCTCTGTCTCTCTCTCTCTCTGTCTCTCCCTCTCTCGCTCTATTCTCCATCGCTCTCTCCCTCTCTTTTGTGCAGCTGTAAACGGCAGCCTCCCACCCTGGCTCTAACGCGACGAGGAGTTAGCCCAAAGAAAAGCCACCAAATAAGCCCTCTTTTACATTTTCTGGTTAATCAAGGGCTTTCTATTCAGCAATTTGACCTATTGTTTATCACAGATGATCACTTTCTCTCCTCTAAGTCCACCCCCCCATCGTATCCTTCCACCAGCCGGTTACCATGGGCGACCCGCATGGTGAGGGTAATTGCAATAATTTGCAGAACGCCATGGCAACCTCCATTAAAGCGGGGTAAATACTAGGTCTTTGTGCCACACTGTTATTTCTGCTAGCGGCGCTGGGCCAGGCTGGGGGCGAATGTGTAAATGTATATTTGCTTTTCCTTAAGAATGTAAGCTTCCTAATGAGGACAGTAGTGATGTACCCAGGACCTCTGCATCTCACTCTCCTGGTAATGAGGACAGTAGTGATGTACCCAGGACCTCTACATCTCACTCTACTGGTTAATGAGGACAGTATTGATGTACCCAGGACCTCTGCATCTCACTCTCCTGTTTAATGAGGACAGTAGTGATGTACCCAGGACCTCTGCATCTCACTCTACTGGTTAATGAGGACAGTAGTGATGTACACAGGACCTCTGCATCTCACTCTCCTGGTAATGAGGACAGTAGTGATGTACCCAGGACCTCTGCAACTCACTCTCCTGTTTAATGAGGACAGTAGTGATGTACCCAGGACCTCTGCATCTCACTCTCCTGTTTAATGAGGACAGTAGTGATGTACCAAGGACCTCTGCATCTCACTCTCCTGTTTAATGAGGACAGTAGTGATGTACCCAGGACCTCTGCATCTCACTCTACTGATTAATGAGGACAGTAGTGATGTACCCAGGACCTCTGCATCTCACTCTCCTGGTAATGAGGACAGTAGTGATGTACCCAGGACCTCTGTATCTCACTCTACTGATTAATGAGGACAGTAGTGATGTACCCAGGACCTCTGCATCTCACTCTACTGATTAATGAGGACAGTAGTGATGTACACAGGACCTCTGCATCTCACTCTCCTGTTTAATGAGGACAGTAGTGATGTACCCAGGACCTCTGCATCTCACTCTCCTGGTAATGAGGACAGTAGTGATGTACCCAGGACCTCTGCATCTCACTCTCCTGTTTAATGAGGACAGTAGTGATGTACACAGGACCTCTGCATCTCACTCTACTGATTAATGAGGACAGTAGTGATGTACCCAGGACCTCTGCATCTCACTCTCCTGTTTAATGAGGACAGTAGTGATGTACCCAGGACCTCTGCATCTCACTCTCCTGGTAATGAGGACAGTAGTGATGTACCCAGGACCTCTGTATCTCACTCTACTGATTAATGAGGACAGTAGTGATGTACCCAGGACCTCTGCATCTCACTCTCCTGTTTAATGAGGACAGTAGTGATGTACCCAGGACCTCTGCATCTCACTCTACTGATTAATGAGGACAGTAGTGATGTACCCAGGACCTCTGCATCTCACTCTCCTGTTTAATGAGGACAGTTGTGATGTACCCAGGACCTCTGCATCTCACTCTCCTGTTTAATGAGGACAGTAGTGATGTACACAGGACCTCTGCATCTCACTCTCCTGGTAATGAGGACAGTAGTGATGTACCCAGGGCCTCTGCATCTCACTCTCCTGTTTAATGAGGACAGTAGTGATGTACACAGGACCTCTGCATCTCACTCTCCTGGTAATGAGGACAGTAGTGATGTACCCAGGACCTCTGTATCTCACTCTACTGATTAATGAGGACAGTAGTGATGTACCCAGGACCTCTGCATCTCACTCTCCTGGTAATGAGGACAGTAGTGATGTACCCAGGACCTCTGCATCTCACTCTCCTGGTAATGAGGACAGTAGTGATGTACCCAGGACCTCTGTATCTCACTCTACTGATTAATGAGGACAGTAGTGATGTACCCAGGACCTCTGCATCTCACTCTACTGATTAATGAGGACAGTAGTGATGTACACAGGACCTCTGCATCTCACTCTCCTGTTTAATGAGGACAGTAGTGATGTACCCAGGGCCTCTGCATCTCACTCTCCTGTTTAATGAGGACAGTAGTGATGTACACAGGACCTCTGCATCTCACTCTCCTGTTTAATGAGGACAGTAGTGATGTACCCAGGGCCTCTGCATCTCACTCTCCTGGTAATGAGGACAGTAGTGATGTACCCAGGACCTCTGTATCTCACTCTACTGATTAATGAGGACAGTAGTGATGTACCCAGGACCTCTGCATCTCACTCTCCTGTTTAATGAGGACAGTAGTGATGTACACAGGACCTCTGCATCTCACTCTCCTGTTTAATGAGGACAGTAGTGATGTACCCAGGGCCTCTGCATCTCACTCTCCTGGTAATGAGGACAGTAGTGATGTACCCAGGACCTCTGTATCTCACTCTACTGATTAATGAGGACAGTAGTGATGTACCCAGGACCTCTGCATCTCACTCTCCTGTTTAATGAGGACAGTAGTGATGTACACAGGACCTCTGCATCTCACTCTCCTGTTTAATGAGGACAGTAGTGATGTACCCAGGGCCTCTGCATCTCACTCTCCTGGTAATGAGGACAGTAGTGATGTACCCAGGGCCTCTGCATCTCACTCTACTGGTTAATGCCTCCTTTTGGACAGGACTCTCAACACAAACAACAGCATGTTCTTAACTGTAGGCATGTAAACTCCAACGCTCCATCTCCACTGTCCTCCTGTGGTATTTGTCTTCTATTGCCTAATGTAACCCATTATTACAGTGGGGGGGGCTGTACTCCCACTAACACTAATGGATTGAATAGTGTGACAACAGGTGAGGACTGGGTTAGAACATATGTTCAGATGGGGTCCTCTTTTCTACATATTTGTGTCAACAAGCGCGTTTAGTCTTTTGTGTATAAGTGAATACATATCCATAGATGAGTACATATCTATAGATGAATACATATATATAAATGAATACCTATCTATAGATGAATACATATCTATGGATGAATACATATCTATAGATGAGTACATATCTATAGATGAATACATATATATAAATGAATACATATCTATAGATGAATACATATCTATGGATGAATACATATCTATATATGAATACATATCTATAAGTGAATACATATCTATAAATGAATACATATCTATAAATGAATACATATCTATAGATGAATACATATCTATAGATGAGTACATATCTAAAGATGAATACATATCTATAGATGAATACATATCTATTGATGAATACATGTCTAAAGATGAATACATATCTATAAATGAATACATATCTATAGATGAATACATATCTATAGATGAATACATATTTATAGATGAATACATATCTACTGATGAATACTTATCTATAAATGAAAACATATCTATAGATGAATACATATCTATAGATGAATACATATCTATAGATGAATACATATCTATAGATGAATACATATCTATAAGTGAATACATATCTATAGATGAATACATATATATAGATTAATACATACATATAGATGAATACATATATATAGATTAATACATATGAATACATATCTATAAATGAATACATATCTATAAATGAATACATATCTATAAATGAATACATATCTATAAATGAATACATATCTATAAATGAGTACATATCTATAGATGAATCCATATCTATAGACGAATACATATGAATACATATCTATGAATGAATACATATCTATAGATGAATACATATATATAAATGAATACATATCTATAAATGAATACATATCTATAGATGAATACATATCTATAAGTGAATATATATCTATAAATGAATACATATCTATAGATGAATACATATTTATAAGTGAATACATATCTATAAGTGAATACATATCTATACATGAATACATATCTATAAATGAATACATATCTATAGTTGAATACATATATATAAATGAATACATATCTATAGATGAATACATATCTATAGATGAATACATATGAATACATATCTATAAATGAATACATATCTGTAGATGAATACATATGAATACATATCTATAAATGAATACATATCTATTGTGGAATATATATCTATAAGTGAATATATATCTATAGATGAATACATATCTATAAATGAATACATATCTATAGTTGAATACATATCTATAAGTGAATATATATCTATAGATGAATACATATCTATAAATGAATACATATCTATAGATGAATACATATCTATAGTTGAATACATATCTATAAGTGAATATATATCTATAGATGAATACATATCTATAAATGAATACATATCTATAGATGAATACATATCTATAAATGAATACATATCTATAGTTGAATACATATATATAAATGAATACATAAATGAATACATATCTATAGATGAATACATATCTATAGATGAATACATATGAATACATATCTATAAATGAATACATATCTATTGTGGAATATATATCTATAAGTGAATATATATCTATAGATGAATACATATCTATAAATGAATACATATCTATAGTTGAATACATATCTATAAATGAATACATATCTATAGTTGAATACATATCTATAAATGAATGTGACAAGATGGCAACTTGAAATGTTACCTACCGCTCAGTAATTGCAATGGCTCAGGTGACAATGTAAATAGAATCATTCTTAAAGCTTAGAAATACGCAAATTAAATGTTGCTCTATTAGGATACATTTATAATTGTGCTATAGATTTGTAGTAAGATTAAATGCCAAAAGAAATCCACAAAAGCTCATATAATCAACACGTTTGAAACATTTTCTTGACGGCTCACAGACATTTGTTAAGTTGGACCGGGACTTTTCTCTGGTTTGGTCCGACTCGTCAGGTTACACGGTCAGAACTGTTGGCCCGGAACATGAATAAACTGTTTTATGAGACTTGTGTAATCCTTCAGATCAGTGTGACGTGTTCCACTGCATGTCAGACCAGATTCAGCGGACAGCAGCGTTTATCTCCCAGATGCCTCTGTTCATCTGGCTAATTAGCGGACATTTAGTCTCCATTATCAGTGCTGTAAGTGCTGAGGAAACCCAATCCGCTGTTTTGCAAACGGCTCTCTTAATTGGATGGAGGAATTCCAACATGTTTACACATCACTCTGTATGAGCGATAATAGGTGTGACTAAAGTGACAGTGGGACAGATGGCTCAGGGTGGGTTTGCATGGGTTAAACTGCACTATAGTGAGGGTTCTGACCGACACACACACACACACACACAAACACACACACGCACGCACACACACAGAGGCACACACAGGCACACACACACAGTTTAAACACTTCCAACTTTCCAACTTCTCCATGTCCACGTGTAACTGGGAAATGGAGTGCACTGTAGCGAACTGTAACAGCTGCCAGGAGAGCCGCGCTGGCAGGATTCACGACAACGTCAGGAAAAAAACACATTTAATTAGAAAATGTATTCAGTAATTCAACACTCTGCATCAGAGTGAGCCACTATGATTTCCTTTTAAATGGAGGATAATTGAGTGAGCGGGTTATAAACAGCATTTAAATGGGACTTGAGATCCACACACAGACAGAGTCATAATAACTAGTAATGACTGCTAATCAGGAGACGCTTGTGAGGCAGACAGTTCCCCCACTCTGCCCTAACAGCTGCAATAAGTGAGAGAGACGGAGAGAGATGTTAGAAGAAGAGAGGAAGGAGAGTGGGAAAAAAGAAAGAGGCATGAGAGATGTGTGGAGAAAAAGAAAGTAGCTCCAACTGTCACATTAAAGTGCATCAATAGAAAACTGTAGTGTGTGGACAGAACAGTACCATATAGGTGAATAGAGAACATGGACAACTGAAATGGTTCAATCTGGTTTGCATTTCAATGACGGAAGTTCATTTGGAACGACCAAATTAACTGACAACAATATGGGTTTTCCTTCATAAAACATAGTTTACATTCATGGTTGTCAATTCTGTCACATTCAGTGTTTAGTTGTTCTGTCACATTCAGTGTTTAGTTGTTCTGTCACATTCAGTGTTTAGTTGTTCTGTCACATTCAGTATTTAGTTGTTCTGTCACATTCAGTGTTTAGTTGTTCTGTCACATTCAGTATTTAGTTGTTCTGTCACATTCAGTATTTAGTTGTTCTGTCACATTCAGTGTTTAGTTGTTCTGTCACATTCAGTATTTAGTTGTTCTGTCACATTCAGTATTTAGTTGTTCTGTCACATTCAGTATTTAGTTGTTCTGTCACATTCAGTATTTAGTTGTTCTGTCACATTCAGTATGTAGTTGTTTTGTCACATTCAGTATTTAGTTGTTCTGTCACATTCAGTGTTTAGTTGTTCTGTCACATTCAGTATTTAGTTGTTTTGTCACATTCAGTATGTAGTTGTTCTGTCACATTCAGTGTTTAGTTGTTCTGTCACATTCAGTATGTAGTTGTTTTGTCACATTCAGTATGTAGTTGTTCTGTCACATTCAGTATTTAGTTGTTCTGTCACATTCAGTATTTAGTTGTTCTGTCACATTCAGTGTTTAGTTGTTCTGTCACATTCAGTATTTAGTTGTTCTGTCACATTCAGTATTTAGTTGTTCTGTCACATTCAGTATTTAGTTGTTCTGTCACATTCAGTATTTAGTTGTTCTGTCACATTCAGTATGTAGTTGTTTTGTCACATTCAGTATGTAGTTGTTCTGTCACATTCAGTATTTAGTTGTTCTGTCACATTCAGTATTTAGTTGTTCTGTCACATTCAGTGTTTAGTTGTTCTGTCACATTCAGTATTTAGTTGTTCTGTCACATTCAGTATTTAGTTGTTCTGTCACATTCAGTGTTTAGTTGTTCTGTCACATTCAGTATTTAGTTGTTCAGTCACATTCAGTATTTAGTTGTTCAGTCACATTCAGTATTTAGTTGTTCTGTCACATTCAGTATTTAGTTGTTCTGTCACATTCAGTATTTAGTTGTTCTGTCACATTCAGTATTTAGTTGTTCTGTCACATTCAGTATATAGTTGTTTTGTGTTTATAATGTGTTTATAATGTGTTTAAAATGTGTTTAAAATGTGTTTATAATGTGTATGTTTAGTTACTGTTGATGCTCTATGATAAACATGCGTAATGTGTCCTGAGTAATGTGTCCGTGTGTGTATGTGTGTGTGTGTGTTCTATGTGTGTGTGTGTTCTATGTGTGTGTGTGT
>CM055747.1:15094368-15191868 GCA_029465975.1 Dallia pectoralis | reverse complement strand
CCGTCCCCCCACTTCCTCACCCCCCCACTTCTTCACCCTCACCCCCCCACTTCTTCACCCTCACCCCCACTTCTTCACCCTCACCCCCCCACTTCGTCACCCTCACCCCACCACTTCTTCACCCTCACCCCCCACTTCTTCACCCTCACCCCCACTTCTTCACCCTCACCCCCACTTCTTCACCTTCACCCCCACTTCTTCACCCTCACCCCCACTTCTTCACCCCCACTTCTTCACCCTCACCCCCACTTCTTCACCCTCAGCCCCCACTTCTTCACCCTCACCCCCACTTCTTCACCCTCACCCCCCACTTCTTCACCCTCACCCCGACTTCTTCACCCTCACCCCCACTTCTTCACCCCCACTTCTTCACCCTCAGCCCCCACTTCTTCACCCTCACCCCCACTTCTTCACCCTCACCCCCACTTCTTCACCCTCACCCTCCACTTCTTCACCCTCACCCCCACTTCTTCACCCTCACCCCCTTCTTTACTTCACCCCCACCCCCTCACCCCCACTTCTTCACCCTCACCCCCACTTTTTCACCCTCACCCCCACTTCTTCACCCTCACCCCCACTTCTTCACCCTCACCCCCACTACTTCACCCTTACCCCCACTTCTTCACCCTCACCCCCACTTCTTCACCCTCACCCTCCACTTCTTCACCCTCACCCCGACTTCTTTACCCTCACCCCCACTTCTTCACCCTCACCCCCACTTCTTCACCCTCACCCCCACTTTTTCACCCTCACCCCCCACTTCTTCACCCTCACCCCCACTTCTTCACCCTCACCCCCACTTCTTCACCCTCACCCCCACTTTTTCACCCTCACCCCCACTTCTTCACCCTCACCCCCACTACTTCACCCTTACCCCCACTTCTTCACCCTCACCCCCACTTCTTCACCCTCACCCCCACTTCTTCACCCTCACCCCCCCACTTCTTCACCCTCACCCCCCACTTCTTCACCCTCACCCCCACTTCTTCACCCTCACCCCCACTTCTTCACCTTCACCCCCCACTTCTTCACCCTCACCCCCACTTCTTCACCCCCCCCCACTTCTTCACCCTCACCCCCACTTCTTCACCCTCAGCCCCCACTTCTTCACCCTCACCCCCACTTCTTCACCCTCACCCCCACTTCTTCACCCTCACCCCGACTTCTTCACCCTCACCCCCACTTCTTCACCCCCACTTCTTCACCCTCAGCCCCCACTTCTTCACCCTCACCCCCACTTCTTCACCCTCACCCCCACTTCTTCACCCTCACCCCCACTTCTTCACCCTCACCCCCACTTCTTCACCCTCACCCCCACTTTTTCACCCTCACCCCCCCACTTCTTCACCCTCACCCCCACTTCTTCACCCTCACCCCCACTTCTTCACCCTCACCCCCACTTTTCACCCTCACCCCCACTTCTTCACCCTCACCCCCACTACTTCACCCTTACCCCCACTTCTTCACCCTCACCCCCACTTCTTCACCCTCACCCCCACTTCTTCATCCCCCCCACTTCTTCACCCTCACCCCCACTTCTTCACCCTCACCCCCACTTCCTCACCCTCACCCCCACTTCTTCACCCTCCCACTGCCTCACCATCCCCACCTCCCTTCCAACCTCCCCACCATTCCGACCTCTTGCTGAAAGACCTGAGGATGCAGAGAGACGGAAGGACATCATTTGTGGTTCCAACAACAGAGAGCACATGGTCCTCAAGTGGACACATACATGTGAGTCAGGAATGTCTCTCCAGATCCCCTTCCCTCCAACAGCCTCCATATCCCAGCTTCCCCTTCTGGCCCAGGACCGGCTGAATTACAGCCACAGACATGGTCCACATTTTCACACCAGGTAATTCCAATGAGCAGATAATAGATCTAATTTAACTCTGCCGTCGTTCTGACTCTTCTCCCTGGGCCTGAGGGCACACAGCCACCAGTCGTAAACTTAATTAAGACTCACCACACCGCCCCCTATGGGAAAGAAATAGTCCCAACTCATATTATCCTGGAGGGATTACACTCTGACTTGGGTCTAAGACACAGCTCAACACTGGATTCTGGGAAGCTCAGGTTTAGGGTACGGGGGGTTTGGGTACCAGGGACAGAGGACGTTTATTTAATGGGTGGTAAGTGTGTCACCTGTCAGCTTTTCTAAGCAGCATATAACAGAGTGGGGTTGTAATGTGTAACGTGTAATGTGTCCATATTTAATCCTGTTTGCGTTTTATCCTTGGCCTTTACCAACAACAAAAAAACCTGTCCGTCTCATCGGGATATGTTTCAGTTCTTGAGAAGACCTGGCCATTTTTAGAAGGAATTCCTACAGCAGCCCCCCACAGAACAATGAGCGGGTGCTGACACCAACCCCCACACACACACACAAAAACACACACACACACACACACACACACACACACACAGCCAAGAGGCCACTCAAGTCAGTGAGATGGCAGGTCACCATTTAGCTTGTTTCCATAAAGCCCGAGGCACCAGAACTAACAATAGGGACCCACTTTAGGCAAAACACCCTGAACGGATTTGGTTCCCGAGTAACAATAGCAGGTAATAGTGTGCTAATCTGCTGCTCTGCATGTCTGATGTTACGACCACTTCAGAGATGTGGGGGTCTGGCAGGCTGCCACCACGCAGAACCTCCACAAGGCCACGGACCGAGAGGTGGGGCGCCAGAACCAACCCGGTCACAGAGTGTGTGGTGGAGCACCAGAACCGACCCGGTCACTGAGTGTGTGGTGGGGCGCCAGAACCGACCCGGTCACTGAGTGTGTGGTGGGGCACCAGAATCGACCCAGTCACAGAGTGTGTGGTGGGGCGCCAGAACCGACCCGGTCACAGAGTGTGTGGTGGGCGCCAGAACCGACCCGGTCACTGAGTGTGTGGTGGGGCACCAGAACCGACCCGGTCACAGAGTGTGTGGTGGGGCGCCAGAACCGACCCGGTCACTGAGTGTGTGGTGGGGCACCAGAATCGACCCAGTCACAGAGTGTGTGGTGGGGCGCCAGAACCGACCCGGTCACAGAGTGTGTGGTGGGCGCCAGAACCGACCCGGTCACAGAGTGTGTGGTAAGGCGCCAGAACCGACCCGGTCACACAGTGTGTGGTGGGGCGCCAGAACCGACCCAGTCACAGAGTGTGTGGTGGGGCGCCAGAACCGACCCGGTCACAGAGTGTGTGGTGGGGCGCCAGAACCAACCCGGTCACAGAGTGTGTGGTGGAGCACCAGAACCGACCCAGTCACACAGTGTGTGGTGGGGCGCCAGAACCGACCCAGTCACAGAGTGTGTGGTGGGGCGCCAGAACCGACCCGGTCACAGAACGAGTGGTGGGGCGGCAGAACCGACCCAGTCACAGAGTGTGTGGTGGGGTGCCAGAACCGACCCGGTCACAGAGTGTGTGGTGGGGTGCCAGAACCGACCCAGTCACAAATAAATCCCTGTGTCCAACACAGTAAGTAAATCCCTGTGTCCAGTACAGTAAATAAATCCCTGTGTAAAACACAGTACAGTAAATAAATCCCTCTGTAAAACACAGTACAATAAATAAATCCCTCTGTAAAACACAGTACAGTAAATAAATCCCTGTATAAAACACAGTACAGTAAATAATTCCCTCTGTAAAACACAGTACAGTAATTAAATCCCTGTGTAAAACACAGTAAATAAATCCCTCTGTACAACACAGTACAGTAAATAAATCCTTGTGTACAACACAGTACAGTAAATAAATCCCTGTGTACAACACAGTACAGTAAATAAATCCCTGTGTACAACACAGTACAGTAAATAAATCCCTGTGTACAACACAGTACAGTAAATGTGAACTTGATATATTGCTTGGATCACCCAGACCCTCTGAGGTACAGACCGAATTCTGCTCTGACAGCCAGTGAAACGATCAACAGGCCCCAGTGACCTACAGTGTATGATGCCGAGCATCTCCTTCAACAACGTCTCGCTCTCTAACACCATACGTCGGTCCGGAGGGACGTATCCGGTTCCCCGGGAGCCATTAGGGCGTAGTGAACAGGGCCGGTCCAAATGCAAGTGCCGTCGGCCAGAGTCACTGTACACATCTGAGGTTTCACATTCCTTGTGTTAGGTCCCATCAACACTGTCTCTACTGAAATATGTCTGGATCAGAGAGAGCCTCGTGGAGGAGATGGCCAACGCAGTCTCTGTATTGTTTACTCAGTAACATAGAACAGTAGAGTAGCCTTTATTTATATATATAAGGACAGGTTGGTATTCAGAATAAGTAGTTGTATATGTCAGGCTGGTGGGATTCCTGTGTCTCATAGAAATAAATAACAGTTGCAGTACACCACTGTGTTTTATACACCCCATAACTTATCCTGAAGTCTTAATTTACACAAGCTCTTTTGTTTTCCTGGAAATGTTAGTCTTTTACTGTACAAACATTTGTATTTACAAAAACCTGACTGACTGAGAGCCCACCTTCAAACCACAAGCGTACAAATCATTTTAGACTGCACCAGGTCGTTAAGTGGACACAATTGGTTGATGTCACAGTAAGCAGATAATTGGAAGAGCTGGACCGTGTTGATTTATATAATCTGATCTGATAACACCATGTGTTACTGAGAACTCTGAACTAACAGTGGGTACAAAACAGATCTGACAGAGTGACATAATGACACACGGAGCATTTGATTTGTCGCATATAATACTAGAGCAGCACCCCAATACTGTCTGTACTATATGATACTAGAGCAGCACCCCAATACTGTCTGTCCTATATGATACTAGAGCAGCACCCCGATATTGTCTGTACTATATGATACTAGAGCAGCACCCCGATATTGTCTGTACTATATGATACTAGAGCAGCACCCCAATACTGTCTGTACTATATGATACTAGAGCAACACCCTGATACTGTCTGTCCTATATGATACTAGAGCAGCACCCTGATATTGTCTGTCCTATATGATACTAGAGCAGCACCCTGATATTGTCTGTACTATATGATACTAGAGCAGCACCCCAATACTGTCTGTACTATATGATACTAGAGCAGCACCCCAATACTGTCTGTACAATATGATACTAGAGCAGCACCCCAATACTGTCTGTACTATATGATACTAGAGCAGCACCCCAATACTGTCTGTACTATATGATACTAGAGCAACACCCTGATACTGTCTGTCCTATATGATACTAGAGCAGCACCCTGATATTGTCTGTCCTATATGATACTAGAGCAGCACCCTGATATTGTCTGTACTATATGATACTAGAGCAGCACCCCAATACTGTCTGTACTATATGATACTAGAGCAGCACCCTGATACTGTCTGTCCTATATGATACTAGAGCAGCACCCCAATACTGTCTGTACTATATGATACTAGAGCAGCACCCCGATATTGTCTGTACTATATGATACTAGAGCAGCACCCCAATACTGTCTGTCCTATATGATACTAGAGCAGCACCCCAATACTGTCTGTACTATATGATACTAGAGCAGCACCCCAATACTGTCTGTACTATATGATACTAGAGCAGCACCCCAATACTGTCTGTACTATATGATACTAGAGCAGCACCCCAATACTGTCTGTACTATATGATACTAGAGCAGCACCCCAATACTGTCTGTCCTATATGATACTAGAGCAGCACCCCAATACTGTCTGTCCTATATGATACTAGAGCAGCACCCCGATATATTTTCTGTACTATATGATACTAGAGCAGCACCCCAATACTGTCTGTCCTATATGATACTAGAGCAGCACCCCGATATATTTTCTGTACCCCCATAAGCTGTCTATTAATCAAGCAGACACGCGCAGCTGTTTGAAACCACCACCCCCGTTCAGGGCGCTTTGGCCCAATAGAGCAGATAAAAGGATCCTTCACAGGATTACACATGGACCCGACCGTCCCGAGCAGAACAGGTGTTCACTGGGGTGACGTCACCCCCACACACCCACAGACACCCCCACACACCCACAGACCCACAGAGACCCCCACAGACCGGCCGACAGCCCTGTCATGTCAGCACCAAAGACCCAAACAACAATGTTTTTTGTCAGGCTGGTTGTTTTACTACACATCAGTATATTACATATTCTCAGTGATGTTTGGGACATAACTGTTAATGACTGTTCAGCTTTCATGAACAGACAACCAAAACATTCAACTTGTCAACATGTTCCCCAACTGGCAGTCGGCACATTCTTTCCAAAGGCAATTTGTTCAGTACTCTAGCTCTCCCTACTGGTCTGAAAAGATGTAAGACAACATGTCAGTTTTGTTACTGGTGACCAGAGCCAGGTGGGTTCCCACTGTGATTGCTATGCAGCCTGTACTTGGCAGAAACACTTACTTTATGATTCATCACATAAATACCGCAGTACACGTTCTCTATACCGCAGTACACGTTCTCAAGGAAAACATGAAGTCATGTTCTCTATTAATGAAATCTGAAACCTAGACCCGAAAAATACTTCTGAATCCAAATCCGAATCTCTAATGCAGAGTACCTTCCAGTAGAAAACATTGATTTTCATACTTATTTTCCTACTGTGGCAACTCACCACCCCAACACTGTACTATAGCAGGTACACCCCAACACTGTACTATAGCAGGTACACCCCAACACTGTACTATAGCAGGTACACCCCAACACTGTACTATAGCAGGTACACCCCAACACTGTACTATAGCAGGTACACCCCAACACTGTACTATACCAGGTACACCCCAACACTGTACTATAGCAGGTACACCCCAACACTGTACTATAGCAGGTACACCCCAACACTGTACTATACCAGGTACACCCCAACACTGTACTATAGCAGGTACACCCCAACACTGTACTATACCAGGTACACCCCAACACTGTACTATAACAGGTAAACCCCAACACTGTACTATAGCAGGTACACCCCAACACTGTACTATACCAGGTACACCCCAACACTGTACTATAACAGGTACACCCCAACACTGTACTATAGCAGGTACACCCCAACACTGTACTATACCAGGTACACCCCAACACTGTACTATACCAGGTAAACCCCAACACTGTACTATAGCAGGTACACCCCAACACTGTACTATACCAGGTACACCCCAACACTGTACTATAGCAGGTACACCCCAACACTGTACTATAGCAGGTACACCCCAACACTGTACTATAGCAAGTACACCCCAACACTGTACTATAACAGGTACACCCCAACACTGTACTATAGCAGGTACACCCCAACACTGTACTATACCAGGTACACCCCAACACTGTACTATAGCAGGTACACCCCAACACTGTACTATACCAGGTACACCCCAACACTGTACTATACCAGGTAAACCCCAACACTGTACTATAGCAGGTACACCCCAACACTGTACTATACCAGGTACACCCCAACACTGTACTATAGCAGGTACACCCCAACACTGTACTATAGCAAGTACACCCCAACACTGTACTATAACAGGTACACCCCAACACTGTACTATAGCAGGTACACCCCAACACTGTACTATACCAGGTACACCCCAACACTGTACTATAGCAGCTACACCCCAACACTGTACTGTAGCAGGTACACCCCAACACTGTACTATAGCAGGTACACCCCAACACTGTACTATACCAGGTACACCCCAACAATGTACTATAGCAGCTACACCCCGACACTGTGCTATAGCAGGTACACCCCAACACTGTACTATAGCAAGTACACCCCAACACTGTACTATAGCAGCAACAACCAAACACTGTACTATAGCACGTACAACCCAACACTGTACTATAGCAGGTACACCCCAACACTGTACTATAGTAGCTACACCCCAACACTGTACTATAGCAGGTACACCCCAACACTGTACTATAGCAAGTACACCCCAACACTGTACTATAGCAGCTACACCCCAACACTGTACTATAACAGCTACACCCCAACACCAGATTCAACTTGCCTTCTCTGTCAGCCTGTAGTTTTAAACAGTCTGGTGTTACAGGACAAATGCACACGTTGGTGATTCTGGCATTGGGTCAGAACGTCAAGGTCCACAGGCTGATTTAGGTGTCTGGGTAAAACCGATTTGGGTGTGTCCCCAAAGCCAGTCAACATGTAATCAGTGTTAATAAGTGTTCAGTAAACA
Organism: Dallia pectoralis; assembly: GCA_029465975.1. Taxonomy (NCBI): domain Eukaryota; kingdom Metazoa; phylum Chordata; class Actinopteri; order Esociformes; family Umbridae; genus Dallia; species Dallia pectoralis. The sequence continues at coordinate 15,183,688 of CM055747.1, read as the reverse complement.
GTTGATAATCAAATAGAGTCCACAGACAGCCACCCTGAACTCATGACCTACAACTTCGCCCAAAACTGTATTTGGGTCCAAAGGTTAACATATTCACATTATTGTTAGGAAAAAAGAAAACAAGATATTTAAAAATGATTCCATTATTCCAATCAACAGGTCAATAAAGAGGGGGGTAATAATGATTTAAATGTAACAGAACTGATCACATGAGCAAATTCCATTCAAGCTACTCCAGTCATAACCCTTAATGAAGTGTGTAGTGAGCATTTGAATGTCTGCCTAGGGCCCTTAATGAAGTGTGTAGTGAGCATTTGAATGTCTGTCTAGGGCCCTTAATGAAGTGTGTAGTGAGCATTTGAATGTCTGTCTAGGGCCCTTAATGAAGTGTGTAGTGAGCATTTGAATGTCTGTCTAGGACCCTTAATGAAGTGTGTAGTGAGCATTTGAATGTCTGTCTAGGGCCCTTAATGAAGTGTGTAGTGAGCATTTGAATGTCTGTCTAGGGCCCTTAATGAAGTGTGTAGTGAGCATTTGAATGTCTGTCTAGGGCCCTTAATGAAGTGTGTAGTGAGCATTTGAATGTCTGCCTAGGGCCCTTAATGAAGTGTGTAGTGAGCATTTCAATGTCTGTCTAGGGCCCTTAATGAAGTGTGTAGTGAGCATTTGAATGTCTGTCTAGGGGCCTTAATGAAGTGTGTAGTGAGCATTTGAATGTCTGTCTAGGGCCCTTAATGAAGTGTGTAGTGAGCATTTGAATGTCTGCCTAGGGCCCTTAATGAAGTGTGCAGTGAGCATTTGAATGTCTGCCTAGGGCCCTTAATGAAGTGTGTAGTGAGCATTTGAATGTCTGTCTAGGGCCCTTAATGAAGTGTGTAGTGAGCATTTGAATGATACACCGCTGGTCGTCTGTAGAACAGAGGACAGAGACACAGGCTGAGCTGATGACTGCTACTTGACTTGAACTTTGCACGTTCCAGTTTCTCGTCACCGGGGTCAGGACAGCCAGCGACGTAAACGTTCAAATTCCCTCACAGTTAACCTGAGAGCAGCAGAGACAGGGCCGGTGAACGAGCAAGCTGAGGCGCTAGCTGACCGGGGGGATTTAGCATGGCAGGAAGGAGACGTGTCTCGCGAGCCCACAGCGGCCCACAACCCCAACGCAGAGGTCCTCGCAGAGTGAGTCAGGCTACCTAAAGGACGCCTATTCACAGTTTATACTAGATAATAGAGAATGTGGTGCTCTAAATACATCAGCAATTAAAACTAAATGGAGTTCCATCTCATTTACCCGGAGTAAAGTTAATTGTTATCTGGCAGTTTGTTGACATGTTTTGAGTCTATTTTTAAACAACTATGGTCCTTTAAAATGAACGAGAGCAAGCAGAAAGAAAATGTTCTTTATTCTGTTATTATCACTGATTCATAAACTTACTTTAGCAAACTAATTAATCTGATGTGATTTGACTTCATTGTTTGCTTACGTGTGTGTGAGTGTGTGTGTGGTCACTGTAATGTGTGAGTGTGTGTGTGGTCACTGTAATGTGAGTGTGTGTGTGTGGTCACTGTAATGTGTGTGTGTGTGTGTGGTCACTGTAATGTGTGAGTGTGTGTGTGGTCACTGTAATGTGTGAGTGTGTGTGTGGTCACTGTAATGTGTGTGAGTGTGTGTGTGGTCACTGTAATGTGTGAGTGTGTGTGTGGTCACTGTAATGTGTGAGTGTGTGTGTGGTCACTGTAATGTGTGTGAGTGTGTGTGTGGTCACTGTAATGTGTGAGTGTGTGTGTGTCACTGTAATGTGTGAGTGTGTGTGTGGTCACTGTAATGTGTGAGTGTGTGTGTGGTCACTGTAATGTGTGAGTGTGTGTGTGGTCACTGTAATGTGTGAGTGTGTGTGTGGTCACTGTAATGTGTGAGTGTGTGTGTGGTCACTGTAATGTGTGAGTGTGTGTGTGGTCACTGTAATGTGTGAGTGTGTGTGTGGTCACTGTAATGTGTGAGTGTGTGTGTGGTCACTGTAATGTGTGAGTGTGTGTGTGGTCACTGTAATGTGTGTGTGTGTGGTCACTGTAATGTGTGAGTGTGTGTGTGTGGTCACTGTAATGTGTGAGTGTGTGTGTGTGGTCACTGTAATGTGTGAGTGTGTGTGTGGTCACTGTAATGTGTGAGTGTGTGTGTGGTCACTGTAATATGTGAGTGTGTGTGTGTGGTCACTGTAATGTGTGAGTGTGTGTGTGGTCACTGTAATGTGTGAGTGTGTGTGTGGTCACTGTAATGTGTGAGTGTGTGTGTGGTCACTGTAATGTGTGAGTGTGTGTGTGGTCACTGTTATATGTGTGTGGGTGTGGTCACTGTAATGTGTGAGTGTGTGTGTGTGGTCACTGTAATGTGTGAGTGTGGGTGTGGTCACTGTAATGTGTGAGTGTGTGTGTGGTCACTGTAATATGTGAGTGGGTGTGGTCACTGTAATGTGTGAGTGTGTGTGTGGTCACTGTAATGTGTGAGTGTGTGTGTGGTCACTGTAATGTGTGAGTGTGTGTGTGGTCACTGTAATGTGTGAGTGTGTGTGGTCACTGTAATGTGTGAGTGTGTGTGTGTGGTCACTGTAATGTGTGAGTGTGTGTGTGGTCACTGTAATGTGTGAGTGTGTGTGTGGTCACTGTAATGTGTGAGTGTGTGTGTGGTCACTTTAATGTGTGAGTGTGTGTGTGGTCACTGTAATGTGTGAGTGTGTGTGTGGTCACTGTAATGTGTGAGTGTGTGTGTGTCACTGTAATGTGTGAGTGTGTGTGTGGTCACTGTAATGTGTGAGTGTGTGTGTGTCACTGTAATGTGTGAGTGTGTGTGTGGTCACTGTAATGTGTGAGTGTGTGTGTGTCACTGTAATGTGTGAGTGTGTGTGTGGTCACTGTAATGTGTGAGTGTGTGTGTGTTCACTGTAATGTGTGAGTGTGTGTGTGGTCACTGTAATGTGTGAGTGTGTGTGTTCACTGTAATGTGTGTGTGTGTGTGTGGTCACTGTAATGTGTGTGAGTGTGTGTGTTTCACTGTAATGTGTGTGTGTGTGTGTGTCACTGTAATGTGTGTGTGTGTGTGTGGTCACTGTAATGTGTGAGTGTGTGTGTGGTCACTGTAATGTGTGAGTGTGTGTGTGGTCACTGTAATGTGTGAGTGTGTGTGTGGTCACTTTAATGTGTGAGTGTGTGTGTGTCACTGTAATGTGTGAGTGTGTGTGTGGTCACTGTAATGTGTGAGTGTGTGTGTGGTCACTGTAATGTGTGAGTGTGTGTGTGGTCACTGTAATGTGTGAGTGTGTGTGTGTCATGTCATGTGTGAGTGTGTGTGTGGTCACTGTAATGTGTGAGTGTGTGTGTGGTCGCTGTAATGTGTGAGTGTGTGTGTGGTCACTGTAATGTGTGAGTGTGTGTGTGGTCACTGTAATGTGTGAGTGTGTGTGTGGTCACTGTAATGTGTGAGTGTGTGTGTGGTCACTGTAATGTGTGAGTGTGTGTGTGGTCACTGTAATGTGTGAGTGTGTGTGTGTGTCACTGTAATGTGTGAGTGTGTGTGTGGTCACTGTAATATGTGAGTGGGTGTGGTCACTGTAATGTGTGAGTGTGTGTGTGGTCACTGTAATGTGTGAGTGTGGGTGTGGTCACTGTAATGTGTGAGTGTGTGTGTGGTCACTGTAATATGTGAGTGGGTGTGGTCACTGTAATGTGTGTGTGTGTGTGTGTCACTGTAATGTGTGAGTGTGTGTGTGGTCACTGTAATGTGTGAGTGTGTGTGTGGTCACTGTAATGTGTGAGTGTGTGTGGTCACTGTAATGTGTGAGTGTGTGTGTGTGGTCACTGTAATGTGTGAGTGTGTGTGTGGTCACTGTAATGTGTGAGTGTGTGTGTGTTCACTGTAATGTGTGAGTGTGTGTGTGGTCACTGTAATGTGTGAGTGTGTGTGTTCACTGTAATGTGTGTGTGTGTGTGTGGTCACTGTAATGTGTGTGTGTGGTCACTGTAATGTGTGAGTGTGTGTGTGGTCACTGTAATGTGTGAGTGTGTGTGTGGTCACTGTAATGTGTGAGTGTGTGTGTGTCACTTTAATGTGTGAGTGTGTGTGTGGTCACTGTAATGTGTGAGTGTGTGTGTGGTCACTGTAATGTGTGAGTGTGTGTGTGGTCACTGTAATGTGTGAGTGTGTGTGTGGTCACTGTAATGTGTGAGTGTGTGTGTGGTCACTGTAATGTGTGAGTGTGTGTGTGGTCACTGTAATGTGTGAGTGTGTGTGTGGTCACTGTAATGTGTGAGTGTGTGTGTGGTCACTGTAATGTGTGAGTGTGTGTGTGGTCACTGTAATGTGTGAGTGTGTGTGTGGTCACTGTAATGTGTGAGTGTGTGTGTGGTCACTGTAATGTGTGAGTGTGTGTGTGGTCACTGTAATGTGTGAGTGTGTGTGTGTCACTGTAATGTGTGAGTGTGTGTGTGGTCACTGTAATGTGTGAGTGTGTGTGTGGTCACTGTAATGTGTGAGTGTGTGTGTGGTCACTGTAATGTGTGAGTGTGTGTGTGGTCACTGTAATGTGTGAGTGTGTGTGGTCACTGTAATGTGTGAGTGTGTGTGTGGTCACTGTAATGTGTGAGTGTGTGTGGTCACTGTAATGTGTGAGTGTGTGTGTGGTCACTGTAATGTGTGAGTGTGTGTGTGTCACTGTAATGTGTGAGTGTGTGTGTGGTCACTGTAATGTGTGAGTGTGTGTGTGGTCACTGTAATGTGTGAGTGTGTGTGTGGTCACTGTAATGTGTGTGTGTGTGTGTCACTGTAATGTGTGAGTGGGTGTGTGTGGTCACTGTAATGTGTGAGTGTGTGTGTGGTCACTGTAATGTGTGAGTGTGTGTGTGTCACTGTAATGTGTGAGTGTGTGTGTGGTCACTGTAATGTGTGAGTGTGTGTGTGGTCACTGTAATGTGTGTGTGTGTGTGTGGTCACTGTAATGTGTGAGTGTGTGTGTGGTCACTGTAATGTGTGAGTGTGTGTGTGTGGTCACTGTAATGTGTGAGTGTGTGTGTGGTCACTGTAATGTGTGAGTGTGTGTGTGTCACTGTAATATGTGAGTGTGTGTGTGTGGTCACTGTAATGTGTGAGTGTGTGTGTGGTCACTGTAATGTGTGAGTGTGTGTGTGGTCACTGTAATGTGTGAGTGTGTGTGTGGTCACTGTAATGTGTGAGTGTGTGTGTGGTCACTGTAATATGTGAGTGGGTGTGGTCACTGTAATGTGTGAGTGTGTGTGTGGTCACTGTAATGTGTGAGTGTGGGTGTGGTCACTGTAATGTGAGTGTGTGTGTGGTCACTGTAATATGTGAGTGGGTGTGGTCACTGTAATGTGTGAGTGTGTGTGTGGTCACTGTAATGTGTGAGTGTGTGTGTGGTCACTGTAATGTGTGAGTGTGTGTGTGGTCACTGTAATGTGTGAGTGTGTGTGGTCACTGTAATGTGTGAGTGTGTGTGTGGTCACTGTAATGTGTGAGTGTGTGTGTGGTCACTGTAATGTGTGAGTGTGTGTGGTCACTGTAATGTGTGAGTGTGTGTGGTCACTGTAATGTGTGAGTGTGTGTGGTCACTGTAATGTGTGAGTGTGTGTGTGGTCACTGTAATGTGTGAGTGTGTGTGGTCACTGTAATGTGTGAGTGTGTGTGGTCACTGTAATGTGTGAGTGTGTGTGGTCACTGTAATGTGTGAGTGTGTGTGTGGTCACTGTAATGTGTGTGTGTGTGTGTGGTCACTGTAATGTGTGAGTGGGTGTGTGTGGTCACTGTAATGTGTGAGTGTGTGTGTGGTCACTGTAATGTGTGAGTGTGTGTGGTCACTGTAATGTGTGAGTGTGTGTGTGGTCACTGTAATGTGTGAGTGTGTGTGTGGTCACTGTAATGTGTGAGTGTGTGTGTGGTCACTGTAATGTGTGAGTGTGTGTGTGGTCACTGTAATGTGTGAGTGTGTGTGTGGTCACTGTAATGTGTGAGTGTGTGTGTGGTCACTGTAATGTGTGAGTGTGTGTGGTCACTGTAATGTGTGAGTGTGTGTGTGGTCACTGTAATGTGTGAGTGTGTGTGTCACTGTAATGTGTGAGTGTGTGTGTGGTCACTGTAATGTGTGAGTGTGTGTGTGGTCACTGTAATATGTGAGTGGGTGTGTGTGGTCACTGTAATGTGTGAGTGTGTGTGTGTGTCACTGTAATGTGTGAGTGTGTGTGTGTCACTGTAATGTGTGAGTGTGTGTGTTCACTGTAATGTGTGTGTGTGTGTGTTCACTGTAATGTGTGAGTGTGTGTGGTCACTGTAATGTGTGTGTGTGTGTGGTCACTGTAATGTGTGAGTGTGTGTGTGGTCACTGTAATATGTGAGTGTGTGTGTGGTCACTGTAATGTGTCAGTGTGTGTGTGTTCACTGTAATGTGTGAGTGGGTGTGTGTGTGGTCACTGTAATGTGTGTGGGTGTGTGTGTGGTCACTGTAATGTGTGTGTGTGTGTGTGGTCACTGTAATGTGTGAGTGGGTGTGGGTGTGTGTGGTCACTGTAATGTGTGAGTGTGTGTGGTCACTGTAATGTGAGTGTGTGTGTGGTCACTGTAATGTGTGTGAGTGTGTGGTCACTGTAATGTGTGAGTGTGTGCTTGGTCACTGTAATGTGTGTGTGTGTGTGTGGTCACTGTAATGTGTGAGTGTGTGTGTGTGGTCACTGTAATGTGTGAGTGTGTGTGTGTGGTCACTGTAATGTGTGGTGTGTGGTCACTGTAATGTGTGATGTGTGTGTGGTCACTGTGTGAGTGTGAGTGTGTGTGTGGTGGTCACTGTACGTGAGTGTGACTGTAATGTGTGTGTGGTCACTGTAATGTGAGTGTGTGTGTGGTCACTGTAATGTGAGTGTGGTGTGGTCACTGTAACTGTAATGTGAGTGTGTGTGTGGTCACTGTAATATGTGAGTGGGTGTGGTCACTGTAATGTGTGAGTGTGTGTGTGGTCACTGTAATGTGTGAGTGTGGGTGTGGTCACTGTGTGTGTGTGTGTGTGTGTGGTCACTGTAATATGTGAGTGTGTGTGGTCACTGTAATGTGTGAGTGGGTGGTCACTGTAATGTGAGTGTGTGGTCACTGTAATGTGTGAGTGTGTGTGTGTGTAATGTGTGAGTGTGTGTGGTCACTGTAATGTGTGAGTGTGTGTGTGTGGTCACTTAATGTGTGTGTGTGGTCACTGTACGTGTGAGTGTGTGTGGTCACCGTAATGTGGAGTGTGTGTGTGGTCACTGTAGTGTGTGTGGTCACTGTAATGTGTGAGTGTGTGTGTGGTCACTGTGTGTGAGTGTGTGTAGGTAGCAATGTGTGAGTGTGTTGTGGTCACTGTAATGTGTGTGAGTGTGTGTGGTCACTGTAATGTGTGAGTGTGTGTGTTCACTGTAATGTGTGTGTGTGTGTGTGGTCACTGTAATGTGTGTGGGTGTGTGTCACTGTAATGTGTGAGTGTGTGTGTGGTCACTGTAATGTGTGAGTGTGTGTGTGGTCACTGTAATGTGAGTGTGTGTGTGGTCACTGTAATGTGTGAGTGTGTGTGTGTGGTCATATGTGTGTGAGTGTATTATTATTTGGTCACTTATGTGTGGTGTGTGTGTAGTGCTGTAATGTGTGTGAGTGTGTGTGTGAAGTGCTGTAATGTGTGTGAATTTGTGTGTGTGAATTCCTGTATTGTGAGTGTGTGTGGTCACTTATGTGTGAGTGTGTGTGTGGTCACTGTAATGTGGAGTGTGTGGTCACTGTAACGTGAGTGTGTGTGGTCACTGTAATGCGAGTGATTGTGTGTGGTCACTGTAATGTGTGAGTGTGTGTGTGGTCACTGTAATGTGTGAGTGTGTGTGTGGTCACTGTAATGTGTGAGTGTGTGGTGCTGTAATGTGTGAGTGTGTGTGTGGTCACTGTAATGTGTGAGTGTGTGTGTGGTCACTATGTGTGAGTGTGTGTGTGGTCACTGTGTGTGTGGTCACTGTAATGTGTGAGTGTGGTCACTGTAATGTGTGAGTGTGTGTGGTCACTGTAATGTGTGAGTGTGTGTGTGGTCACTGTAATGTGTGTGTGTGTGTGGTCACTGTAATGTGAGTGTGTGTGTGGTCACTGTAATGTGTGAGTGTGTGTGTGGTCACTGTAATGTGTGAGTGTGTGTGTGGGTCACTGTAATGTGTGAGTGTGTGTGTGGTCACTGTAATGTGTGTGAGTGTGTGTGGTCACTGTAATGTGAGTGTGTGTGTGGTCACTGTAATGTGTGAGTGTGTGTGTGGTCACTGTAATGTGTGAGTGTGTGTGGTCACTGTAATGTGTGAGTGTGTGTGTGGTCACTGTAATGTGAGTGTGTGTGGTCACTGTAATGTGTGAGTGTGTGTGTGGCTCACTGTACGTGTGAGGTGTGTGTGGTCACTGTAATGTGTGAGTGTGTGTGTGGTCACTGTAATGTGTGAGTGTGTGTGTGGTCACTGTAATGTGAGTGTGTGTGGTCACTGTAATGTGTGAGTGTGCGGTGTGGTCACTGTAATGTGTGAGTGTGTGTGTGGTCACTGTAATGTGTGAGTGTGTGTGTGGTCACTGTAATGTGTGTGAGTGTGTGTGGTCACTGTAATGTGAGTGTGTGTGTGGTCACTGTAATGTGTGAGTGTGTGTGGTCACTGTAATGTGTGAGTGTGTGTGTGGTCACTGTAATGTGTGGAGTGTGTGTGTGGTCACTGTGAATGTGAGTGTGTGTGGTCACTGTAATGTGTGGAGGTGTGGTCACTGTAATGTGTGAGTGCAGTGTGTGGTCACTGTAATGTGTGTGTGTGTGGTCACTGTAATGTGAGTGGGTGTGTGTGGTCACTGTAATGTGGAGTGTGTGTGTGGTCACTGTAATGTGTGAGTGTGTGTGTGGTCACTGTAATGTGTGAGTGTGGTCACTGTAATGTGAGTGTGTGTGTGGTCACTGTAATGTGTGTGTGTGTGTGGTCACTGTAATGTGTGAGTGTGTGTGTGTGTGGTCACTGTAATGTGTGGAGTGTGTGTGTGGTCACTGTAATGTGAGTGTGTGTGGTCACTGTACGTGTGAGTGTGTGTGTGGTCACTGTGTGTGTGTGAGTCACTGTAATGTGAGTGTGTGGTCACTGTAATGTGTGAGTGTGTGTGTGGTCACTGTAATGAGGTGTGTGGTCACTGTAATGTGTGTGTGTGTGTGGTCACTGTAATGTGTGAGTGTGTGTGTGGTCACTGTAATGTGTGAGTGTGTGTGTGGTCACTGTAATGTGTGGAGTGTGTGTGGTCACTGTAATGTGAGTGTGTGTGTGGTCACTGTAATGTGTGAGTGTGTGTGTGGTCACTGTAATGTGTGTGAGTGTGGTCACTGTAATGCAGAGTGTGGTGTGGTGGATACTGTAATGTGAGTGTGTGTGTGGTCACTGTAATGTGTGAGTGTGTGTGTGGTCACTGTAATGTGTGTGTGTGTGTGTGGTCACTGTAATGTGAGTGTGTGTGTGTGGTCACTGTAATGTGTGTGTGTGTGTGTGGTCACTGTAATGTGAGTGTGTGTGTGGTCACTGTAATGTGAGTGTGTGTGTGGTCACTGTAATGTGTGAGTGTGTGTGCGTCACTGTAATGTGTGAGTGTGTGTGTGGTCACTGTAATGTGTGTGAGTGTGTGTGTGGTCACTGTAATGTGTGTGTGAGTGTGTGTGTGGTCACTGTAATGTGTGAGTGTGTGTGTGGTCACTGTAATGTGTGAGTGTGTGTGTGGTCACTGTAATGTGTGAGTGTGTGTGTGTGGTCACTGTAATGTGTGAGTGTGTGTGTGGTCACTGTAATGTGTGAGTGTGTGTGTGGTCACTGTAATGTGTGTGAGTGTGTGTGTGGTCACTGTAATGTGTGAGTGTGTGTGTGGTCACTGTAATGTGTGAGTGTGTGTGTCACTGTAATGTGTGAGTGTGTGTGTGGTCACTGTAATGTGTGTGTGTGTGTGTGGTCACTGTAATGTGTGTGTGTGTGGTCACTGTAATGTGTGAGTGTGTGTGTGTGGTCACTGTAATGTGTGAGTGTGTGTGTGGTCACTGTAATGTGTGAGTGTGTGTGTGGTCACTGTAATGTGTGAGTGTGTGTGTGTCACTGTGTGTGAGTGTGTGTGTGGTCACTGTAATGTGTGAGTGTGTGTGTGGTCACTGTAATGTGTGAGTGTGTGTGTGGTCACTGTAATGTGTGAGTGTGTGTGGTCACTGTAATATGTGAGTGGGTGTGGTCACTGTAATGTGTGAGTGTGTGTGTGGTCACTGTAATGTGTGAGTGTGGGTGTGGTCACTGTAATGTGTGAGTGTGTGTGGTCACTGTAATATGTGAGTGGGGTGTGGTCACTGTAATGTGTGAGTGTGTGTGTGTGTCACTGTAATGTGTGAGTGTGTGTGGTCACTGTAATGTGTGAGTGTGTGTGGTCACTGTAATGTGTGAGTGTGTGTGGTCACTGTAATGTGTGAGTGTGTGTGTGTGGTCACTGTAATGTGTGAGTGTGTGTGTGGTCACTGTAATGTGTGAGTGTGTGTGTGGTCACTGTAATGTGTGAGTGTGTGTGTGGTCACTTTAATGTGTGAGTGTGTGTGTGGAAACTGTAGTGTGTGAGTGTGTGTGTAGTCACTGTAATGTGTGAGTGTGTGTGTGTCACTGTAATGTGTGAGTGTGTGTGTGTGTCACTGTAATGTGTGAGTGTGTGTGTGGTCACTGTAATGTGTGAGTGTGTGTGTGGTCACTGTAATGTGTGAGTGTGTGTGTGGTCACTGTAATGTGTGAGTGTGTGTGTGGTCACTGTAATGTGTGAGTGTGTGTGTGTTCACTGTAATGTGTGAGTGTGTGTGTGGTCACTGTAATGTGTGAGTGTGTGTGTTCACTGTAATGTGTGTGTGTGTGTGTGGTCACTGTAATGTGTGTGAGTGTGTGTGTTCACTGTAATGTGTGTGTGTGTGTGTGGTCACTGTAATGTGTGTGTGTGTGTGTGGTCACTGTAATGTGTGAGTGTGTGTGTGGTCACTGTAATGTGTGAGTGTGTGTGTGGTCACTGTAATGTGTGAGTGTGTGTGTGGTCACTTTAATGTGTGAGTGTGTGTGTGGTCACTGTAATGTGTGAGTGTGTGTGTGGTCACTGTAATGTGTGAGTGTGTGTGTGGTCACTGTAATGTGTGAGTGTGTGTGTGGTCACTGTAATGTGTGAGTGTGTGTGTGGTCACTGTAATGTGTGTGTGTGTGTGTGGTCACTGTAATGTGTGAGTGTGTGTGTGGTCACTGTAATGTGTGAGTGTGTGTGTGGTCACTGTAATGTGTGTGTGTGTGTGGTCACTGTAATGTGTGAGTGTGTGTGTGGTCACTGTAATGTGTGAGTGTGTGTGTGGTCACTGTAATGTGTGAGTGTGTGTGTGGTCACTGTAATGTGTGAGTGTGTGTGTGGTCACTGTAATGTGTGAGTGTGTGTGTGGTCACTGTAATATGTGAGTGGGTGTGGTCACTGTAATGTGTGAGTGTGTGTGGTCACTGTAATGTGTGAGTGTGGGTGTGGTCACTGTAATGTGTGAGTGTGTGTGTGTCACTGTAATATGTGAGTGGGTGTGGTCACTGTAATGTGTGAGTGTGTGTGTGGTCACTGTAATGTGTGAGTGTGTGTGTGGTCACTGTAATGTGTGAGTGTGTGTGTGGTCACTGTAATGTGTGTGTGTGTGGTCACTGTAATGTGTGAGTGTGTGTGTGTGGTCACTGTAATGTGTGAGTGTGTGTGTGTGGTCACTGTAATGTGTGAGTGTGTGTGTGTTCACTGTAATGTGTGAGTGTGTGTGGTCACTGTAATGTGTGAGTGTGTGTGTTCACTGTAATGTGTGTGTGTGTGTGTGGTCACTGTAATGTGTGTGTGTGGTCACTGTAATGTGTGAGTGTGTGTGTGGTCACTGTAATGTGTGAGTGTGTGTGTGGTCACTGTAATGTGTGAGTGTGTGTGTGGTCACTTTAATGTGTGAGTGTGTGTGTGGTCACTGTAATGTGTGAGTGTGTGTGTGGTCACTGTAATGTGTGAGTGTGTGTGTGGTCACTGTAATGTGTGAGTGTGTGTGTGGTCACTGTAATGTGTGAGTGTGTGTGTGGTCACTGTAATGTGTGAGTGTGTGTGTGGTCACTGTAATGTGTGAGTGTGTGTGTGGTCACTGTAATGTGTGAGTGTGTGTGTGGTCACTGTAATGTGTGAGTGTGTGTGTGGTCACTGTAATGTGTGAGTGTGTGTGTGGTCACTGTAATGTGTGAGTGTGTGTGTGGTCACTGTAATGTGTGAGTGTGTGTGTGGTCACTGTAATGTGTGAGTGTGTGTGTGGTCACTGTAATGTGTGAGTGTGTGTGTGGTCACTGTAATGTGTGAGTGTGTGTGTGGTCACTGTAATGTGTGAGTGTGTGTGTGGTCACTGTAATGTGTGAGTGTGTGTGTGGTCACTGTAATGTGTGAGTGTGTGTGGTCACTGTAATGTGTGAGTGTGTGTGTGGTCACTGTAATGTGTGAGTGTGTGTGGTCACTGTAATGTGTGAGTGTGTGTGTGGTCACTGTAATGTGTGAGTGTGTGTGTGGTCACTGTAATGTGTGAGTGTGTGTGTGGTCACTGTAATGTGTGAGTGTGTGTGTGGTCACTGTAATGTGTGAGTGTGTGTGTGGTCACTGTAATGTGTGTGTGTGTGTGTGGTCACTGTAATGTGTGAGTGGGTGTGTGTGGTCACTGTAATGTGTGAGTGTGTGTGTGGTCACTGTAATGTGTGAGTGTGTGTGTGGTCACTGTAATGTGTGAGTGTGTGTGTGGTCACTGTAATGTGTGAGTGTGTGTGTGGTCACTGTAATGTGTGTGTGTGTGTGTGGTCACTGTAATGTGTGAGTGTGTGTGTGTGGTCACTGTAATGTGTGAGTGTGTGTGTGTGGTCACTGTAATGTGTGAGTGTGTGTGTGGTCACTGTAATGTGTGAGTGTGTGTGTGGTCACTGTAATATGTGAGTGTGTGTGTGTGGTCACTGTAATGTGTGAGTGTGTGTGTGGTCACTGTAATGTGTGAGTGTGTGTGTGGTCACTGTAATGTGTGAGTGTGTGTGTGGTCACTGTAATGTGTGAGTGTGTGTGTGGTCACTGTAATATGTGAGTGGGTGTGGTCACTGTAATGTGTGAGTGTGTGTGTGGTCACTGTAATGTGTGAGTGTGGGTGTGGTCACTGTAATGTGTGAGTGTGTGTGTGGTCACTGTAATATGTGAGTGGGTGTGGTCACTGTAATGTGTGAGTGTGTGTGTGGTCACTGTAATGTGTGAGTGTGTGTGTGGTCACTGTAATGTGTGAGTGTGTGTGTGGTCACTGTAATGTGTGAGTGTGTGTGGTCACTGTAATGTGTGAGTGTGTGTGTGGTCACTGTAATGTGTGAGTGTGTGTGTGGTCACTGTAATGTGTGAGTGTGTGTGGTCACTGTAATGTGTGAGTGTGTGTGGTCACTGTAATGTGTGAGTGTGTGTGGTCACTGTAATGTGTGAGTGTGTGTGTGGTCACTGTAATGTGTGAGTGTGTGTGGTCACTGTAATGTGTGAGTGTGTGTGGTCACTGTAATGTGTGAGTGTGTGTGGTCACTGTAATGTGTGAGTGTGTGTGTGGTCACTGTAATGTGTGTGTGTGTGTGTGGTCACTGTAATGTGTGAGTGGGTGTGTGTGGTCACTGTAATGTGTGAGTGTGTGTGTGGTCACTGTAATGTGTGAGTGTGTGTGTGGTCACTGTAATGTGTGAGTGTGTGTGTGGTCACTGTAATGTGTGAGTGTGTGTGTGGTCACTGTAATGTGTGAGTGTGTGTGTGGTCACTGTAATGTGTGAGTGTGTGTGTGGTCACTGTAATGTGTGAGTGTGTGTGTGGTCACTGTAATGTGTGAGTGTGTGTGTGGTCACTGTAATGTGTGAGTGTGTGTGGTCACTGTAATGTGTGAGTGTGTGTGTGGTCACTGTAATGTGTGAGTGTGTGTGTGGTCACTGTAATGTGTGAGTGTGTGTGTGGTCACTGTAATGTGTGAGTGTGTGTGTGGTCACTGTAATATGTGAGTGGGTGTGTGTGGTCACTGTAATGTGTGAGTGTGTGTGTGTGGTCACTGTAATGTGTGAGTGTGTGTGTGTGGTCACTGTAATGTGTGAGTGTGTGTGTTCACTGTAATGTGTGAGTGTGTGTGTGTTCACTGTAATGTGTGAGTGTGTGTGTGGTCACTGTAATGTGTGAGTGTGTGTGTGGTCACTGTAATGTGTGAGTGTGTGTGTGGTCACTGTAATATGTGAGTGTGTGTGTGTGGTCACTGTAATGTGTCAGTGTGTGTGTGTTCACTGTAATGTGTGAGTGGGTGTGTGTGTGGTCACTGTAATGTGTGAGTGGGTGTGTGTGGTCACTGTAATGTGTGAGTGTGTGTGTGTGTGGTCACTGTAATGTGTGAGTGGGTGTGTGTGGTCACTGTAATGTGTGAGTGTGTGTGGTCACTGTAATGTGTGAGTGTGTGTGTGGTCACTGTAATGTGTGTGAGTGTGTGGTCACTTGGTGAAAACATGGTGTTCGTAAGGTTGTGGGTTTGATTCCTACAAGGTCTTGACCACACACACACTCACGCACACTCACGCACACTCACACACACACACTCACACTCACACACACACACAAGCCTTTATTTGATAATTTATCATCCACAGAGGCAATTTATTGATCATTTCTGGGTTTCCCATCTCAGACTCTGAGAGAGCCTGCGTCATTTGCCAAGAAAACTGGATACGAGTCAGAGGTTCCTCATGACAAGCTGACAATTGCCCAGGCCAGGAGAGGCACACCAGGTCAGTCACATCTATTCAGTGGTCTGACCAGGTCAGAGGTCGCTTATCATGTCAACGGGGATAATGAGGACAGAGAAATACGGAAGAAATGCAGAAGATAAGTCTGTTGTGTTTCTCACAGCGATCCGACCAGTGCGAGTCTATGCCGACGGGATCTTTGACCTGTTCCACTCTGGACACGCCCGTGCTCTGATGCAAGCCAAGAACCTCTTCCCCAACACTCATCTCATTGTGGGAGGTTAATGACAGACACTTCATCTATCCAAACACCCACACAGACAGACCAAACACCCACACAGACAGACCAAACACCCACAAACACAGACCAAACACCCACACAGTCCAAACACCCACACAGACAGTCCAAACACCCACACAGACAGTCCAAACACCCACACAGACAGACCAAACACCACAGGACAAACACCCAAACAACACAATCCAAACACCCACACAGACAGACCAAACACCCAAACAACACAATCCAAACACCCACACAGACAGACCAAACACCCACACAGACAGCCCAAACACCCACACAGACAGTCCAAACACCCACACAGACAGACCAAACACCCACACAGACAGACCAAACACCCACACAGACAGACCAAACACCCACACAGACAGACCAAACACCCACACAGACAGACCAAACACCCACACAGACAGACCAAACACCCACACAGACAGACCAAACACCCACACAGACCAAACACCCACACAGTCCAAACACCCACACAGACAGTCCAAACACCCACACAGTCCAAACACCCACACAGACAGACCAAACACCCACACAGCCCAAACACCCACACAGACCAAACACCCACACAGACAGACCAAACACCCACACAGTCAGATCAAACACCCACACAGTCCAAACACCCACACAGTCCAAACACCCACACAGACAGACCAAACACCCACACAGACAGACCAAACACCCACACAGACAGACCAAACACCCACACAGTCCAAACACCCACACAGACCAAACACCCACACAGACAGACCAAACACCCACACAGTCCAAACTCCCACACAGACCAAACACCAACACAGACAGACCAAACACCCACACAGACAGACCAAACACCCACACAGACAGACCAAACACCCACACGGACAGACCAAACACCCACATGGACAGACCAAACACCCACACGGACAGACCAAACACCCACACGGACAGACCAAACACCCACACGGACAGACCAAACACCCACACAGACAGACCAAACACCCACACAGACAGACCAAACACCCACACAGACAGACCAAACAACCAAACGGACAGACCAAACACCCACACGGACAGACCAAACACCCACACGGACAGACCAAACACCCACACGGACAGACCAAACACCCACACAGACAGACCAAACACCCACACAGACAGACCAAACACCCACACGGACAGGCCAAACACCCACACAGACAGACCAAACACCCACACAGACAGACCAAACACCCACACGGACAGACCAAACACCCACACGGACAGACCAAACACCCACACGGACAGACCAAACACCCACACGGACAGACCAAACACCCACACGGACAGACCAAACACCCACACAGACAGACCAAACACCCACACAGACAGACCAAACACCCACACGGACAGACCAAACACCCACACGGACAGACCAAACACCCACACGGACAGACCAAACACCCACATGGACAGACCAAACACCCACACGGACAGACCAAACACCCACACGGACAGACCAAACACCCACACAGACAGACCAAACACCCACACAGACAGACCAAACACCCACACAGACAGACCAAACACCCACACGGACAGACCAAACACCCACACGAACAGACCAAACACCCACACGGACAGACCAAACACCCACACGGACAGACCAAACACCCACATGGACAGACCAAACACCCACACGGACAGACCAAACACCCACACGGACAGACCAAACACCCACACGGACAGACCAAACACCCACACAGACAGACCAAACACCCACACAGACAGACCAAACACCCACACAGACAGACCAAACACCCACACAGACAGACCAAACACCCACACGGACAGACCAAACACCCACACGGACAGACCAAACACCCACACGGACAGACCAAACACCCACACGGACAGACCAAACACACACACAGACAGACCAAACACCCACACAGACAGACCAAACACCCACACAGACAGACCAAACACCCACACAGACAGACCAAACACACACACGGACAGACCAAACACCCACACGGACAGACCAAACACCCACACAGACAGACCAAACACCCACACAGACAGACCAAACACCCACACAGACAGACCAAACACCCACACAGACAGACCAAACACCAACACGGACAGACCAAACACCCACACGGACAGACCAAACACCCACACGGACAGACCAAACACCCACACGGACAGACCAAACACCCACACGGACAGACCAAACACCCACACAGACAGACCAAACACCCACACAGACAGACCAAACCCCCACACAGACAGACCAAACACCCACACGGACAGACCAAACACCCACACGGACAGACCAAACACCCACACGGACAGACCAAACACCCACACGGACAGACCAAACACCCACACGGACAGACCAAACACCCACACAGACAGACCAAACACCCACACAGACAGACCAAACACCCACACGGACAGACCAAACACCCACACGGACAGACCAAACACCCACACAGACAGACCAAACACCCACACAGACCGCCCTTGTATCTTTATCACCCTCCAGTCTGCAGCGACGAACTCACCCACAAGTACAAGGGCTACACGGTGATGACAGAGGACGAGCGTTACGAAGCCCTCATCCACTGTCGTTACGTAGACGAGGTGGTGCGTGACGCACCCTGGAGTCTGACGCCCGAATTCCTGAAGAAGCACAAGGTCAGAACTTATGGATGAAGGTTAGGGTTAGGTAATACTATATACAGGGTTAGGTAATACTATATACAGGGTTAGGTAATACTGTATACAGGGTTAGGTAATACTGTATACAGGGTTAGGTAATACTATATACAGGGTTAGGTAATACTATATACAGGGTTAGGTAATACTATATACAGGGTTAGGTAATACTATATACAGGGTTAGGTAATACTGTATACAGGGTTAGGTAATACTGTATACAGGGTTAGGTAATACTATATACAGGGTTAGGTAATACTATATACAGGGTTAGGTAATACTGTATACAGGGTTAGGTAATACTATACACAGGATTAGGTAATACTATATACAGGGTTAGGTAATACTATATGCAGGGTTAGGTAATACTGTATACAGGGTTAGGTAATACTATATACAGGGTTAGGTAATACTATATACAGGGTTAGGTAATACTATATACAGGGTTAGGTAATACTGTATACAGGGTTAGGTAATACTGTATACAGGGTTAGGTAATACTATATACAGGGTTAGGTAATACTATATACAGGATTAGGTAATACCGTATACAGGATTAGGTAATACTATATACAGGATTAGGTAATACTATATACAGGGTTAGGTAATACTATATACAGGATTAGGTAATACTGTATACAGTGTTAGGTAATACTATATACAGGGTTAGGTAATACTATATACAGGATTACGTAATACTGTATACAGGGTTAGGTAATACTATATGCAGGGTTAGGTAATACTGTATACAGGCTTAGGTAATACTGTATACAGGGTTAGGTAATACTATATACAGGGTTAGGTAATACTATATACAGGATTAGGTAATACTGTATACACTATATACAGGGTTAGGTAATACTGTATACAGGGTTAGGTAATACTGTATACAGGGTTAGGTAATACTGTATACAGGGTTAGGTAATACTGTATACAGGGTTAGGTAATACTATATACAGGGTTAGGTAATACTATATACAGGGTTAGGTAATACTATATACAGGGTTAGGTAATACTATATACAGGGTTAGGTAATACTATATACAGGGTTAGGTAATACTATATACAGGGTTAGGTAATACTATATACAGGGTTAGGTAATACTGTATACAGGGTTAGGTAATACTATATACAGGGTTAGGTAATACTGTATACAGGGTTAGGTAATACTATATACAGGGTTAGGTAATACTATATACAGGGTTAGGTAATACTGTATACAGGGTTAGGTAATACTATATACAGGGTTAGGTAATACTATATACAGGGTTAGGTAATACTATATACAGGGTTAGGTAATACTATATACAGGGTTAGGTAATACTATATACAGGGTTAGGTAATACTATATACAGGGTTAGGTAATACTATATACAGGATTAGGTAATACTATATACAGGGTTAGGTAATACTGTATACAGGGTTAGGTAATACTATATACAGGATTAGGTAATACTATATACAGGGTTAGGTAATACTATATACAGGTTAGGTAATACTATATACAGGGTTAGGTAATACTATATACAGGGTTAGGTAATACTGTATACAGGGTTAGGTAATACTATATACAGGGTTAGGTAATACTATATACAGGGTTAGGTAATACTGTATACAGGGTTAGGGATTAATACTATATACAGGGTTAGGTAATACTATATACAGGGTTAGGTAATACTATATACAGGATTAGGTAATACTATATACAGGGTTAGGTAATACTGTATACAGGGTTAGGTAATACTATATACAGGGTTAGGTAATACTATATACAGGGTTAGGTAATAATATATACAGGGTTAGATAATGCTATATACAGGGTTAGGTAATACTATATACAGGGTTAGGTAATACTGTATACAGGGTTAGGTAATACTGTATACAGGGTTAGGTAATACTATATACAGGGTTAGGTAATACTATATACAGGATTAGGTAATACTGTATACAGGGTTAGGTAATACTATATACAGGGTTAGGTAATACTATATACAGGATTAGGTAATACTGTATACAGGGTTAGGTAATACTATATACAGGGTTAGGTAATACTATATACAGGATTAGGTAATACTGTATACAGGGTTAGGTAATACTATATACAGGATTAGGTAATACTGTATACAGGGTTAGGTAATACTATACACAGGATTAGGTAATACTGTATACAGGGTTAGGTAATACTATACACAGGATTAGGTAATACTGTATACAGGGTTAGGTAATACTATATACAGGGTTAGGTAATACTGTATACAGGGTTAGGTAATACTATATACAGGGTTAGGTAATACTATATACAGGATTAGGTAATACTGTATACAGGGTTAGGTAATACTATACACAGGGTTAGGTAATACTATATACAGGATTAGGTAATACTGTATACAGGGTTAGGTAATACTATACACAGGATTAGGTAATACTGTATACAGGGTTAGGTAATACTATATACAGGGTTAGGTAATACTGTATACAGGGTTAGGTAATACTATATACAGGATTAGGTAATACTATATACAGGGTTAGGTAATACTATATACAGGGTTAGGTAATACTATATACAGGATTAGGTAATACTATATACAGGGTTAGGTAATACTGTATACAGGGTTAGGTAATACTATATACAGGGTTAGGTAATACTATATACAGGGTTAGGTAATACTATATACAGGGTTAGATAATGCTATATACAGGGTTAGGTAATACTATATACAGGGTTAGGTAATACTGTATACAGGGTTAGGTAATACTGTATACAGGGTTAGGTAATACTATATACAGGATTAGGTAATACTGTATACAGGGTTAGGTAATACTATATACAGGGTTAGGTAATACTATATACAGGATTAGGTAATACTGTATACAGGGTTAGGTAATACTATATACAGGGTTAGGTAATACTATATACAGGATTAGGTAATACTGTATACAGGGTTAGGTAATACTATATACAGGATTAGGTAATACTGTATACAGGGTTAGGTAATACTATACACAGGATTAGGTAATACTGCATACAGGGTGAGGTAATACTATACACAGGATTAGGTAATACCGTATACAGGGTTAGGTAATACTATATACAGGGTTAGGTAATACTGTATACAGGGTTAGGTAATACTATAGACAGGATTAGGTAATACTATATACAGGGTTAGGTAATACTATATACAGGGTTAGGTAATACTATATACAGGATTAGGTAATACTGTATACAGGGTTAGGTAATACTATACACAGGGTTAGGTAATACTATATACAGGATTAGGTAATACTGTATACAGGGTTAGGTAATACTATACACAGGATTAGGTAATACTGTATACAGGGTTAGGTAATACTATATACAGGGTTAGGTAATACTGTATACAGGGTTAGGTAATACTATATACAGGATTAGGTAATACTATATACAGGGTTAGGTAATACTATATACAGGGTTAGGTAATACTATATACAGGATTAGGTAATACTATATACAGGGTTAGGTAATACTGTATACAGGGTTAGGTAATACTATATACAGGGTTAGGTAATACTATATACAGGGTTAGGTAATACTATATACAGGGTTAGATAATGCTATATACAGGGTTAGGTAATACTATATACAGGGTTAGGTAATACTGTATACAGGGTTAGGTAATACTGTATACAGGGTTAGGTAATACTATATACAGGATTAGGTAATACTGTATACAGGGTTAGGTAATACTATATACAGGGTTAGGTAATACTATATACAGGATTAGGTAATACTGTATACAGGGTTAGGTAATACTATATACAGGGTTAGGTAATACTATATACAGGATTAGGTAATACTGTATACAGGGTTAGGTAATACTATAGACAGGATTAGGTAATACTATATACAGGGTTAGGTAATACTATATACAGGGTTAGGTAATACTATATACAGGATTAGGTAATACTATATACAGGATTAGGTAATACTGTATACAGGGTTAGGTAATACTATATACAGGGTTAGGTAATACTATATACAGGGTTAGGTAATACTATATACAGGGTTAGATAATGCTATATACAGGGTTAGGTAATACTATATACAGGGTTAGGTAATACTGTATACAGGGTTAGGTAATACTGTATACAGGGTTAGGTAATACTATATACAGGGTTAGGTAATACTATATACAGGATTAGGTAATACTGTATACAGGGTTAGGTAATACTATATACAGGGTTAGGTAATACTATATACAGGATTAGGTAATACTGTATACAGGGTTAGGTAATACTATATACAGGGTTAGGTAATACTATATACAGGATTAGGTAATACTGTATACAGGGTTAGGTAATACTATATACAGGATTAGGTAATACTGTATACAGGGTTAGGTAATACTATATACAGGATTAGGTAATACTGTATACAGGGTTAGGTAATACTATATACCATACTACAAATATCTCATACATGGTCTTCATTTCCATTGTCTTTTTCTATCATCCAGTCAACTTAGTGCTACTGTGATTTCTCCAGATTGATTTCGTGGCACATGTTTATATCCCATAATGCACCTCTGCTCTCTATCATTTCTCCAGATTGATTTCGTGGCACATGATGATATCCCATAATGCACCTCTGCTCTCTATCATCTCTCCAGATTGATTTCGTGGCACATGATGATATCCCATAATGCACCTCTGCTCTCTATCATTTCTCCAGATTGATTTCGTGGCACATGATGATATCCCATAATGCACCTCTGCTCTCTATCATTCCTCCAGATTGATTTCGTGGCACATGATGATATCCCATAATGCACCTCTGCTCTATATCATTCCTCCAGATTGATTTCGTGGCACATGATGATATCCCATAATGCACCTCTGCTCTCTATCATCTCTCCAGATTGATTTCGTGGCACATGATGATATCCCATAATGCACCTCTGCTCTCTATCATTCCTCCAGATTGATTTCGTGGCACAT
This sequence comes from Dallia pectoralis, assembly GCA_029465975.1. Classification (NCBI taxonomy): domain Eukaryota; kingdom Metazoa; phylum Chordata; class Actinopteri; order Esociformes; family Umbridae; genus Dallia; species Dallia pectoralis. Next base: position 15,160,875 of record CM055747.1, on the reverse strand, counting down.
GATGATATCCCATAATGCACCTCTGCTCTCTATCATTTCTCCAGATTGATTTCGTGGCACATGATGATATCCCATAATGCACCTCTGCTCTCTATCATTCCTCCAGATTGATTTCGTGGCACATGATGATATCCCATAATGCACCTCTGCTCTCTATCATTCCTCCAGATTGATTTCGTGGCACATGATGATATCCCATAATGCACCTCTGCTCTCTATCATTCCTCCAGATTGATTTCGTGGCACATGATGATATCCCATAATGCACCTCTGCTCTCTATCATTCCTCCAGATTGATTTCGTGGCACATGATGATATCCCATAATGCACCTCTGCTCTCTATCATTTCTCCAGATTGATTTCGTGGCACATGATGATATCCCATAATGCACCTCTGCTCTCTATCATTCCTCCAGATTGATTTCGTGGCACATGATGATATCCCATAATGCACCTCTGCTCTCTATCATTCCTCCAGATTGATTTTGTGGCACATGATGATATTCCATACACCTCCGCGGGATCAGATGACGTCTATAAACACATCAAGGAAGCAGGTAAACTTATCTGCACTGAAACATTAGGCAATTTGAGATTATGTTTTACATGTTTGTTCAGCCAATTTATATGCACTTATAGATAACACCTAAATATCTAATATAAGCTACATACAGCGAGAGATGAATCCTATAGCAACAAGAAAAGTTATGTAGATTATAATGTCTCTGTTTTATGCTTTAATACACTGGTCATTTTATGTAGATTATAATGTCTCTGTTTTATGCTATAATACACTGTTCATCTTATGTAGATTATATTGTCTCTGTTTCATGCTTTAATACACTGTTCATCTTGTGTAGATTATAATGTATCTGTTTTATGCTTTAATACACTGTTCATCTTATGTAGATTATAATGTCTCTGTTTTATGCTTTAATACACTGTTCATCTTGTGTAGATTATAATGTCTCTGTTTTATGCTTTAATACACTGTTCATCTTATGTAGATTATAATGTCTCTGTTTTATGCTTTAATACACTGTTCATCTTATGTAGATTATAATGTCTCTGTTTTATGTTTTAATAGACTGTTCATATTATGTAGATTATAATATTATGTAGATTATAATGTCTCTGTTTTATGCTTCAATACACTGTTCATATTATGTAGATTATAATATTATGTAGATTATAATGTCTCTGTTTTATGCTTTAATACACTGTTCATATTATGTAGATTATAATGTCTGTTTTATGCTTTAATACACTGTTCATCTTGTGTAGATTATAATGTCTCTGTTTTATGTTTTAATAGACTGTTCATATTATGTAGATTATAATATTATGTAGATTATAATGTCTGTTTTATGCTTTAATACACTGGTCATCTTATGTTGATTATAATGTCTCTGTTTTATGCTTTAATACACTGGTCATCTTATGTTGATTATAATGTCTCTGTTTTATGCTTTAATACACTGTTCATCTTATGTTGATTATAATGTCTCTGTTTTATGCTTTAATACACTGGTCATCTTATGTTGATTATAATGTCTCTGTTTTATGCTTTAATACACTGGTCATCTTATGTTGATTATAATGTATCTGTTTTATGCTTTAATACACTGTTCATCTTATGTAGATTATAATGTCTCTGTTTTATGCTTTAATACACTGGTCATCTTATGTTGATTATAATGTATCTGTTTTATGCTTTAATACACTGGTCATCTTATGTTGATTATAATGTCTCTGTTTTATGCTTTAATACACTGGTCATCTTATGTTGATTATAATGTATCTGTTTTATGCTTTAATACACTGGTCATCTTATGTTGATTATAATGTCTCTGTTTTATGCTTTAATATTCTGGTGGGCATCCTCTCTCATTATCTTGCTTGTGTCTGATATGAGTTCTCTCTGTTGGGACTCAGGGATGTTTGTGGCCACCCAGAGAACTGAAGGTATATCAACATCAGACCTCATTACCAGGATAGTGAGAGACTACGACCTGTATGTCCGACGGAACTTACAGAGAGGCTACACAGCCAGTGACCTCAACGTCAGTTTCATCCGGGTGAGAATGTGATCATTAATGAGCTCAGAAACAAGAAACATGTTATAATCACCCAATGAACCAAGAAATATGTTATAATCACCCAATGAACCAAGAAACATGTTATAATGACCTAATAAACAATGAAATATGTTATAATCACCTAATAAACCAAGAAATATGTTATAATCACCCAATGAACCAAGAAATATGTTATAATCACCCAATGAACCAAGAAATATGTTATAATCACCTAATGAACCAAGAAATATGTTATAATCACCTAATGAACCAAGAAATATGTTATAATCACCTAATGAACCAAGAAACATGTTATAATCACCTAATGAACCAAGAAATATGTTATAATCACCCAATGAACCAAGAAACATGTTATAATCACCTAATGAACCAAGAAACATGTTATAATCACCTAATGAACCAAGAAACATGTTATAATCACCTAATGAACCAAGAAATATGTTATAATCACCCAATGAACCAAGAAACATGTTATAATGACCTAATAAACAATGAAATATGTTATAATCACCTAATAAACCAAGAAATATGTTATAATCACCTAATGAACCAAGAAATATGTTATAATCACCTAATGAACCGAGAAATATGTTATAATCACCTAATGAACCGAGAAATGTTATAATCACCTAATGAACCGAGAAATATGTTATAATCACCTAATGAACCGAGAAATATGTTATAATCACCTAATGAACCAAGAAATATGTTATAATCACCTAATGAACCAAGAAATATGTTATAATCACCTAATGAACCGAGAAATATGTTATAATCACCTAATGAACCAAGAAATATGTTATAATCACCTAATGAACCGAGAAATATGTTATAATCACCTAATGAACCAAGAAATATGTTATAATCACCTAATTTACCGAGAAATATGTTATAATGACCTAATGAACCAAGAAACATGTTATAATCACCTAATGAACCAAGAAATATGTTATAATCACCTAATGAACCGAGAAACATGTTATAATCACCTAATGAACCAAGAAACATGTTATAATCACCTAATGAACCAAGAAATATGTTATAATCACCTAATGAACCGAGAAACATGTTATAATCACCTAATGAACCGAGAAATATGTTATAATGACCTAATGAACCAAGAAACATGTTATAATCACCTAATGAACCGAGAAACATGTTATAATCACCTAATGAACCGAGAAACATGTTATAATGACCTAATAAACAATGAAATATGTTATAATCACCTAATGAACCGAGAAACATGTTATAATCACCTAATGAACCAAGAAATATGTTATAAACATACTAACTACTTTGAGCTTAAAACAGACAATTAGTGTTTCCTTTAACCTGTCACACATGTTCATCTGATTGTACAGGAGAAGAAAATCCGTCTGCAGGACCAGGTAGATCGTATGAAGGAGACCGTAAAAACAGTGGAGGAGAAGTCCAAACACTTTGTGTACAAAGTCGAGGAGAAGAGTCATGATCTTATTCACAAGTGGGAAGAGAAATCACGAGAGTTCATTGGGAGTTTCCTGGAGATGTTTGGTCCGGATGGAGCGTGGGTAAGCTGTGATAATAATGGCTATGTTTAGTTCCTCTATCAATACATTTAATACAGTATCTGATGTAAAGCAACAGTAAGACACAACTACAATGTAAGTCCATTTCTCCGACTGTTCCTCTGCAGCATGCGCTCCAGGAGAAGAGTGGCCGTGTTCTCCAGGCCCTGTCACCGTACGCCTCACCAGCTACCTCGCCACGCGGTTCCCCGAGCAGCAGCCCTACCAGATGCCGCCCACAATCACCCCCTTCCTCGCCCGGATCCCAATCCCCTCGTTCACCTCGCTCCCCTCGTTCACCTCGCTCACCTAGTTCGTCCCCCACCTCGACCAAAGGCGCCTCAGCCCGCCCCCATATCTTCCTCAGCAGCACAAGTGAGGACGACGACGAGTAGACACGCCCGCGCACACACACACACACACACACAGTGTACATGTACACGTGAAGTGTGTGTTTCTAAAACGTGACTCATTGTCAAACACAATTTTCTTTGACTGTCTGTTGTCAATTACCTGACCGACTGCATTTTCACGGATGCCTGTACCAGAAATACAAAGAAATAATCCTTCTATTTAACTGCCTCAAACAGGTTTTAAATATCTTTACATAAATTGCCTGTAATATGAAATTAAAAATGATATTATTTTTATTTAAAAAGTTTCTATTAAATACACAACTTGTCATATTAAATACACAACTTGTCATATTAAATACACAACTTGTCATATTAAATACACAACTTGTCATATTAAATACACAACTTGTCATATTAAATACACAACTTGTCATATTAAATACACAACTTGTTAGATAAAATACACAACTTGTCAGATAAAATACACAACTTGTCAGATAAAATACACAACTTGTCAGATAAAATACACAACTTGTCAGATAAAATACACAACTTGTCAGATAAAATACACAACTTGTCATATTAAATACACAACTTGTCAGATAAAATACACAACTTGTCATATTAAATACACAACTTGTCAGATAAAATACACAACTTGTCATGCAATACAAACAACCTTCCCAAAATCTAAAGATACGCATCAAAGTAATTCAATAAATTCACTGTGGATCTTAAGCATCATTTTTGAGTAAAATGAGGCAAAAACGTGTGTTATACGTAACAAAACATATGAATTCAAACAGTAAAGTGGTGGGTCCTCACATATATATCTTTAAGTAACATATAAGCTATCTGACAGAGAACCAATCATCTGCTACCATGTTTAACCCAATCATAGCACAGATAAAATAGGATTTTTTTTTTTTTTTTAAACTCCAGATGCAACTGGTCATGTGAAGCACATTATGATACAAATCTGCAGAACATTCAAATGTCTAGAGTGCCAGGAGATCTGGGTTAGAACTGTGTTACATGTCTGATGTTATCTACACTGCTAAGTGTTACCTAAAACTAATATGTAAGTCAATGCGTTGCTTCAGTTTGGTGCTTCACGTAAGCACATCAAAGTCATCGAAACTGTACTTGGATTAATCATCTGGGTCACTTCTGGGGTTGCTCCAGTCATCTGCCTCTGGACCAGTCTGGTAGTGTCTCCACGCCGACTTATTGAAGACCGGGAGTCGTTCAAAGGACTCACTGGAGAGAGCCTGGGGTTTGTGGATACATAAATGTGAAACTACAGCCATCTAGTTACAACGTGAAATAAACGCAGGTCTGTTACCTACCTTCAGGTAGATTATGGCGTCTGTACCCACCCCCTGCATGGAGTAGAGGTTCAGATCTCCTTGGAAGTAGCGGGCGTAGAGTCTGGAAATGGGGAGACCGTATCCAAAGCCAGCCTGAGGAAAGAGGAAAGACTGGGTCAGACTTCAAACTAAGGTTCTCCGTAGTGCTGCACCCACCAGGTCATGTTGCCAGTAGTTACCAGTGGCACAGCCTGAGTTCCACTTTCTGGTTCCAGGCTGGGGGTGGGTGCCGTGGAGTACATGTAGCTAAAGAGCTTGTCAATCTTCCTGCGGGGCACGCCCCCTCCACAGTCACTGATCTGAGGGGACAGGAGATGACAGGGCTGCGTGTGAGAACCTCTACCCAGGTCACCGGAGGTCCCCAATAACAAATAGACCAGTGTCCTAATGACCTTGATGGAGAGGTCCTCCTTTCCCAGCGTCACCATGGCCTTCACTGGAGGGAGTTCAGCACTGCTGTTCTTATGGATATGGAACTCCACTGTCGCCCGCATTGAATTCTACAGTCATGTGAGGAACATGAGTGAACGACAACAGACAACTCTGCTGAAACGAACGCACGAACACGAGACAACCAACGAGATTGTCGTACAAACAGGCAGATGATTTATTAGCGTCCTGTACAAAAGGCACTCACTTTGAAGAGCTCGACCAGTATTTGGAACAGGTGAGAGGGTACATAAACCACCTGGATCGCTTTGGAAGGTTCCTTGGCTGAGGACAAAAAAAGAAATGGTTAGCATAACACAGGATTAGCTAGGCTGTAGTTTAGACATGGTACAAGCAACAGCTACATGGTTAGCATAACACAGGATTAGCTAGGCTGTAGGTTAGACATGGTACAAGCAACAGCTATATGGTTAGCATAACACAGGATTAGCTAGGCTGTAGGTTAGACATGGTACAAGCAACAGCCATATGGTTAGCATAACACAGGATTAGCTAGGCTGTAGGTTAGACATGGTACAAGCAACAGCCATATGGTTAGCATAACACAGGATTAGCTAGGCTGTAGGTTAGACATGGTACAAGCAACAGCTACATGGTTAGCATAACACAGGATTAGCTAGGCTGTAGGTTAGACATGGTACAAGCAACAGCTACATGGTTAGCATAACACAGGATTAGCTAGGCTGTAGTTTAGACATGGTACAAGCAACAGCTACATGGTTAGCATAACACAGGATTAGCTAGGCTGTAGTTTAGACATGGTACAAGCAACAGCTATATGGTTAGCATAACACAGGATTAGCTAGGCTGTAGGTTAGACATGGTACAAGCAACAGCCATATGGTTAGCATAACACAGGATTAGCTAGGCTGTAGGTTAGACATGGTACAAGCAACAGCTTCATGGTTAGCATAACACAGGATTAGCTAGGCTGTAGTTTAGACATGGTACAAGCAACAGCTTCATGGTTAGCATAACACAGGATTAGCTAGGCTGTAGTTTAGACATGGTACAAGCAACAGCCATATGGTTAGCATAACACAGGATTAGCTAGGCTGTAGGTTAGACATGGTACAAGCAACAGCTATATGGTTAGCATAACACAGGATTAGCTAGGCTGTAGTTTAGACATGGTACAAGCAACAGCCATATGGTTAGCATAACACAGGATTAGCTAGGCTGTAGGTTAGACATGGTACAAGCAACAGCTACATGGTTAGCATAACACAGGATTAGCTAGGCTGTAGGTTAGACATGGTACAAGCAACAGCTATATGGTTAGCATAACACAGGATTAGCTAGGCTGTAGTTTAGACATGGTACAAGCAACAGCTATATGGTTAGCATAACACAGGATTAGCTAGGCTGTAGTTTAGACATGGTACAAGCAACAGCTATATGGTTAGCATAACACAGGATTAGCTAGGCTGTAGGTTAGACATGGTACAAGCAACAGCTATATGGTTAGCATAACACAGGATTAGCTAGGCTGTAGTTTAGACATGGTACAAGCAACAGCCATATGGTTAGCATAACACAGGATTAGCTAGGCTGTAGGTTAGACATGGTACAAGCAACAGCTATATGGTTAGCATAACACAGGATTAGCTAGGCTGTAGGTTAGACATGGTACAACCAACAGCTATATGGTTAGCATAACACAGGATTAGCTAGGCTGTAGTTTAGACATGGTACAAGCAACAGCTATATGGTTAGCATAACACAGGATTAGCTAGGCTGTAGTTTAGACATGGTACAAGCAACAGCTATATGGTTAGCATAACACAGGATTAGCTAGGCTGTAGTTTAGACATGGTACAAGCAACAGCTATATGGTTAGCATAACACAGGATTAGCTAGGCTGTAGGTTAGACATGGTACAAGCAACAGCTACATGGTTAGCATAACACAGGATTAACTAGGCTGTAGGTTAGACATGGTACAAGCAACAGCTATATGGTTAGCATAACACAGGATTAGCTAGGCTGTAGGTTAGACATGGTACAAGCAACAGCCATATGGTTAGCATAACACAGGATTAACTAGGTTGTAGGTTAGACATGGTACAAGCAACAGCTATATGGTTAGCATAACACAGGATTAACTAGGCTGTAGGTTAGACATGGTACAAGCAACAGCCATATGGTTAGCATAACACAGGATTAGCTAGGCTGTAGGTTAGACATGGTACAAGCAACAGCCATATGGTTAGCATAACACAGGATTAGCTAGGCTGTAGGTTAGACATGGTACAAGCAACAGCCATATGGTTAGCATAACACAGGATTAGCTAGGCTGTAGTTTAGACATGGTACAAGCAACAGCCATATGGTTAGCATAACACAGGATTAGCTAGGCTGTAGTTTAGACATGGTACAAGCAACAGCTATATGGTTAGCATAACACAGGATTAGCTAGGCTGTAGGTTAGACATGGTACAAGCAACAGCTATATGGTTAGCATAACACAGGATTAGCTAGGCTGTAGGTTAGACATGGTGTTATAGATGATGGGAAATATACAGTGTTTTTAATAACATAGAAACGTACAGTTGTACTCTTCTATATTCAGCTCAGGGGCAACCATGTAGTACTGCTCACAAAGCATCTTGGCTGTCTCGTATGCATCTGCAAATGGCAGCAAACATTTTGTTTTCACAGTCATGAAGCTGTAGGGCACACACGTTTTCCACCACGTTCATGACATTCATCTAAAAGGCTCTTGGTTTACAGGGTTTCTGAGGAAAACACACACATTCCTGAAATTCAGACATTAGGTCAGAATGCGTTGTTGCTTTAACACTTAGCACAAATAGTGGTACATTTAAATAATTTGTCACGACCATGTTTAGTAGCAACCTCAGATTAATTACATAATCCTGGTTTTATGTATCAAACACTTGTGTGCCTGTTAGTCATGTGACAACATTTTGAAATCAGATAACATGAGGTCTCTAAAATTAACTATGTTTTTGACCTTGTTTTTCCAGTTACTATTTTCTAAACCCTTGTTTTATGGTAAAGACCATTTACGCTGTGCTCTCTAGTTTACTTTCCAGTACCGAACCTTCACACCAAGTATTTCTCTGTCTGAGTTTGACCACTAGGTGGAGACAGTGGCTGACCGTATCTCTCACTCTGAGGACCAACCCAGTCCACCATCAAATTGCCAAGCTTTCTTAAACTTCACAAAAAGAAAAGCCACAAACTGTTTTGTTGTATTTCGTATTCTTCTTTTGACCAATAAAATTGCACAACGCTGATCTGGACAATTACTGAAAAGGCTCAACATTGCTCTTACCTACAATTTACCCATTGTAGGCCAAACCCTTACATTTTTAATGGTTTCTATAAGAAAACACTGACTTGTTAATGGGGAGCTAGCGTTGATGTTGGATTCTATAAGGATCTAATCGCAAATTGGTTCAGTAAAAATTGGTCCCTGTTTAATAAGTGGTTACATAAACGTTGTTCAACAACTTCTGGGAACAACATGGCCGCAAATTCTATTTTAAAGCAAGGTTAGAAGATGTGGCATAGTTCTGGAAGTTCTAAAGACTTCTCGAACAGGTTCTATAGACCTGAAAACGTTCTAAAGATCTTTTGAATCAAGTTTTTAAGACCTAGAATTTCTAATGACCTTTTGAATAAATCGGCCATTAAACACAACATAAATGAGTTGATGTCTCTCTCACTATATGACCTGTACTAGGGTCAGTGAAATTGTGTTTACCTTTTACCACCTCAGGGACATTGCAGGCAGGATCAATACTTCCTATGTGCTTGGGGTGGGAGGTGGTTCTCTCATCACCAAAAAGAAGTGCTGGAACAGAAAGTGTCACATGACCAGACTTTATCAACATCCATTATATTATCAGTCACATGACCAGACTGTATCAACATTCATTATAATATCAGTCACATGACCAGACTTTAAGACACAACCTTTGGGACGTCATTTATGCATGTCATGTGATTGATGAGCGTGTCATGTGATTGATGAGCGTGTCATGTGATTGATGAGCGTGTCATGTAATTTATGAGCGTGTCATGTGATTGATGAGCGTGTCATGTGATTTATGAGCGTGTCATGAGATTGATGAGCGTGTCATGTGATTGATGAGCGTGTCATGTGATTGATGAGCGTGTCATGTGATTAATGAGCGTGGCATGTGATTGATGAGCGTGGCATGTGATTGATGAGCGTGTCATGTGATTTATGAGCGTGTCATGTGATTTATGAGCGTGTCATGTGATTTATGAGCGTGACATGTGATTGATGAGCGTGTCATGTGATTGATGAGCGTGTAATGTGATTTATGAGCGTGACATGTCATTTATGAGCGTGTCATGTGATTGATGAGCGTGTCATCTGATTGATGAGCGTGTCATGTGATTGATGAGCGTGTCATGTGATTGATGAGCGTGGCATGTGATTGATGAGCGTGTCATGTAATTTATGAGCGTGTCATGTGATTGATGAGCGTGTCATGTGATTGTGAGCGTGGCATGTGATTGATGAGCGTGTCATGTGATTGATGAGCGTGTCATGTGATCTCACTCACTGTGCTGATTGATGAGCATGTCAGTTGATCTCAATCACTGTGCTGATTGATGAGCATGTCATGTGATTGATGAGCGTGTCATGTGATTGATGAGCGTGTCATGTGATTGATGAGCGTGTCATGTGATTGATGAGCGTGTCATGTGATTGATGAGCGTGGCATGTGATTGATGAGCGTGGCATGTGATTGATGAGCGTGGCATGTGATTGATGAGCGTGACATGTGATTGATGAGCGTGTCATGTGATTTATGAGCGTGACATGTGATTGATGAGCGTGACATGTGATTGATGAGCGTGTCATGTGATTGATGAGCGTGTCATGTGATTGATGAGCGTGTCATGTGATTGATGAGCGTGTCATGTAATTTATGAGCGTGTCATGTGATTGATGAGCGTGTCATGTGATTGATGAGCGTGTCATGTGATTTATGAGGGTGACATGTGATTGATGAGCGTGTGATGTGATTGATGAGCGTGTAATGTGATTGATGAGCGTGTCATGTGATTGATGAGCGTGGCATGTGATTGATGAGCGTGTCATGTGATTGATGAGCGTGCCATGTGATTTATGAGCGTGATATGTGATTGATGAGCGTGCCATGTGATTTATGAGCGTGATATGTGATTGATGAGCGTGTCATGTGATTGATGAGCGTGTCATGTGATTGATGAGCGTGTCATGTGATCTCACTCACTGTGCTGATTGATGAGCATGTCAGTTGATCTCAATCACTGTGCTGATTGATGAGCATGTCATGTGATCTCACTCACTGTGCTGATTGATGAGTGTGTCATGTGATTTATGAGCGTGTCATGTGATCTCACTCACTGTGCTGATTGATGAGCGTGTCATGTGATCTCACTCACTGTGCTGATTGATGAGTGTGTCATGTGATCTCACTCGCTGTGCTGATTGATGAGCGTGTCATGTGATCTCACTCACTGTGCTGATTGATAAGCGTGTCATGTGATCTCACTCACTGTGCTGATTGATGAGCGTGTCATGTGATCTCACTCACTGTGCTGATTGATGAGCATTCTGAAGGATATCCTGTTGGTGTAAAAGCGATTCAGGAAGTACTGAACGTTGCTGCTGATAAACGGGTCAAATCCAAACTTCTGCTTGTATTCTGTGACTCCCTGAGCCATGGTGGGAACCACGTCGTTGTGTCTGTTACGGATGCTTACCAAGCTTTCCAAAAAACTGTCACAAAGAGAAACGTACTGAGGACTCATCCACGTCGCAAGTCACAGTGCTGGTGAATAAATAGCAGCGTTCAAGTCACAGTGCTGGTGAATAAATAGCAGCGTTCAAGTCACAGTGCTGGTGAATAAATAGCAGCGTTCAAGTCACAGTGCTGGTGAATAAATAGTTGTGGTCAAGTCACAGTGCTGGTGAATAAATAGCAGCGGTCAAGTCACAGTGCTGGTGAATTAATAGCAGCGGTCAAGTCACAGTGCTGGTGAATTAATAGCAGCGGTCAAGTCAACTCACTCGATTAAGGTGCGGCTATCTTCCGGAGCCCGGTGTTCGAACTCCAGCAGCTCTTCGAAGCTCTGGATGTACCTGAAAGACAAAGGGCACAGCAGCCTGTTATGCCCAACCAATCACAGACTCACGTCACCACGCAGCGGGCGGTACCATGTAGAGCGCCAACCCCAGAAGCAGATGGAGGTTCTAACCAGCTGTGCACCATTTGGATGGAGGACTGCATACGTAGCTCACTGGGCAGCAGGTTGATCTCCCTCATCGTGTTTGCCCCCCGCACTGCCAGCTCCTTACGCAGGAACATGTACGACGTCTTTTCACAGGCATTCTCCCTACCTGTGGACAAGCACTAGATCAGTAAACTGACCGGGAGCAGGTGTAAATGTTTGTTTGCTTCCTGTGTGCGTGGAGAAAGACCATGCAGACATCATTTATTTTATTGCTCAAACTGTCTGTCTGAGGAACTCTTAAAACGCTTAGATCCTTCAACCTCTCCATCATGAGATGGCAGTTTGTGACTGAGATTTGTCTGTGAACTAATCCGTTGCTGCTGGTTTACATTAGTCACTTTATTAATTATTATTTTCCACTGTTCCACTGCCGCATACCAAACACAAGGCCATCGTCAGCTCATATTCATGTAAACACGGAGCTATTTATAACAAACTGCCACTCTGTTATGCTGCCTGCAAGCCAGAAGTTAGCAGACCAGGCTAAAGCTTTCAGTTGACCTTGAGTTCAGACAGAACAGTTTGGTGTCTAAACTTAAAGTCAAATGTTTGACCCTAACTTACAACAACAGATGTACAGGCAGGGTCTTATGGGCTCTGTCATACAATATCAATAGTTTAACAGTCTGGCGCTTATGTGGTTGTTTAATACCAGATCCACTCATGCATGACTAGTACAGTATAGGCACCAGGAGCTATTGTGTGTACACGGTAATTGATCTACGCTGTTATTATACACAAGTTATGTTATTAAATAAAAACAGTCCACATTTACCATCCAATCAGTTGAAACAATAAAACCGGTTTTAAGAATGACTATTTTGCACAAAAATAAATAACGGATGTTTAAGCTGGAGCAAAGCAACTGGTCAAGTTCATCATAATATGTGCACTGACCAATCAGGACTGACCCATCAGGACTGACCAATCAGGACTGACCCATCAGAACTGACCAATCAGGACTGACCAATCACCATGTCTGTTCTAAACCTAGTGACGCGGAAGTATTTGTTTATAATAACTTCATTTTTTTGTAGTCCCTCGTAAGGAAAATTTATATGGATTTAAAAAAAAAAATTAATAGTCACAATACATCAATAAATGCTAAGTATCAACGTCTAAACTCGTTGTGTATTTACTTACCAAAGTCCAGAAACTGCTTGATAGACATCGGTGAGGGAGAGAACCTGGAATAATATTCTATTTTCGATGTGAGATCTTTCAGTAGAAAGTTGAACAGCTTCATGATTCCTTCAACTAAACCAACTAAACCACAGAGTGTTTACAACAGATCATTAGTATGTATACACCACAGATTATTAGTATGTATAGAGCATGTACTCGCATCGACCCATATATACATAAGTTACATTCGGATAGTCTTCTGACAGCACATACAGCTTATTATAACGCATTCACACGTGACTAATTCCCACGTGACTGTGGTTCTAGTATGCATGGTTCCAGTACGCATGGTTCTAGTATGCAGGGTTCTAGTATGCAGGGTTCCAGTACGCAGGGTTCCAGTACGCAGGGTTCTAGTATGCAGGGTTCCAGTACGCAGGGCGTGCAACCCATCTGCGGTATGCCTTCTGGTCTCTCCTGGGTTGGCGTGACACGGATGGTTTAGTTTGCAAGTTTTGCAAAAACACGTCACGTTATAATACTGTTTTGAACTTTCCTATTGGGGATGATTTGCATTGACATATATTTTTAATTAGTTTTCTTTTGCATTGACATAATATATTTTTATTTTTTTCATTGACATAATATATCGTTAATTGTTTTTTTTGCATTTACATAATATATATATATATTTTTTTGTATTTATTTTTTATTTTTTTTGCATTGAGATAATGCATAGAAGGAACAGTTCTTTCTAACGTACCAGTAGGTCCGCTATCTTAACTGTGGCACATTTAATAAGTAAGCCACCTAGCCCTCTGGCAGGGCCGGATTAACCATTAGGGCAACTGGGCACTTGCCCAGGGGCACATAACATCTAAGGGGCACTGGGCTCTGTGAAACAGGGCTTGCATTTCGGTGCGGGATTGCGGGGATTGCGCATAATTTAAACCATTCTCGCAAGGTTAGTTTTTATAGTGTGAGAAATTCCCGCACAAATATATTTGCTTCATCTCAGACCGAGGTAAAGTTGGTTGGATGTTCGATATTGGATATTCAACGGATATTCGGAGCCGGAGATCAGGTCCGGTTTTCCCGCAAGCAGCCTCACTACACCGCGGTGATGACCGAGAGAAACCTCCGTGTGCTTATAGTTAGGGACCGTCTCTAAAGTACAAGTCTCAACGTTATTAATTCAAACCACTCTCAGATTGTTTTATAGAGGACACACACATTTTGCACAGCTTTGTTTTTTTAAGGAAATGGTGTAAGAGACGTTTAATAAACATTTTAAAATTGTAAAAATCTATCTTGAATCTTTGATAGCATTAAATGTTTTGAGTTTACACAATTTAAGTCAATGAGTCCAGTGTGTAAGGGTCACCTGTTAAGCAAAGGAAATATATAAAAGTTAATAGACGTGTACAAGCCTAATTTGAATTGTTGTGTAGACTATGAGTTTATCCTCTATAGTGTTGTTACCCTTTAAAGCAAAGTATAATAATAATAAAATATGTTTGTGTTTATGAGTTCAGTTTTAAAGAGGCCAGTTCTAAGGCCAAATTGTTAAAACAAAATTGTACTGTAATATTCTTTAAGTTTAGGGACATGCTCTTGATGATAGGGACTTTATGAATATATAGTAGTAGGGCATTAACGTGATCGTAAGTTTAGGGACATGCTCTTGATGGTAGGGTCTTTATGAATATATAGTAGTAGGGCATTAACGTGATCTTAAGTTTAGGGACATGCTCTTGATGGTAGGGACTTTATGAATATATAGTAGTAGGGCATTAACGTGATCTTAAGTTTAGGGACATGCTCTTGATGATAGGGACCTTATGAATATATAGTAGTAGGGCATTAACGTGATCTTAAGTTTAGGGACATGCTCTTGATGATAGGGACTTTATGAATATATAGTAGTAGGGCATTAACGTGATCTTAAGTTTAGGGACATACTCTTGATGATAGGGTCTTTATGAATATATAGCAGTAGGGCATTAACGTGATCTTAAGTTTAGGGACATGCTCTTGATGGTAGGGTCTTTATGAATATATAGTAGTAGGGCATTAACGTGATCTTAAGTTTAGGGACATACTCTTGATGATAGGGACTTTATGAATATATAGTAGTAGGGCATTAACGTGATCTTAAGTTTAGGGACATGCTCTTGATGATAGGGACTTTATGAATATATAGTAGTAGGGCATTAACGTGATCTTAAGTTTAGGGACATGCTCTTGATGATAGGGACTTTATGAATATATAGTAGTAGGGCATTAACGTGATCTTAAGTTTAGGGACATGCTCTTGATGGTAGGGACTTTATGAATATATAGTAGTAGGGCATTAACGTGATCTTAAGTTTAGGGACATGCTCTTGATGATATAGGGACTTTATGAATATATAGTAGTAGGGCATTAACGTGATCTTAAGTTTAGGGACATGCTCTTGATGATAGGGACTTTATGAATATATAGTAGTAGGGCATTAACGTGATCGTAAGTTTAGGGACATGCTCTTGATGGTAGGGACTTTAAGAATATATAGTAGTAGGGCATTAACGTGATCTTAAGTTTAGGGACATGCTCTTGATGATAGGGACTTTATAAATATATAGTAGTAGGGCATTAACGTGATCTTAAGTTTAGGGACATGCTCTTGATGGTAGGGTCTTTATGAATATATAGTAGTAGGGCATTAACGTGATCTTAAGTTTAGGGACATGCTCTTGATGGTAGGGACTTTATGAATATATAGTAGTAGGGCATTAACGTGATCTTAAGTTTAGGGACATGCTCTTGATGGTAGGGACTTTATGAATATATAGTAGTAGGGCATTAACGTGATCTTAAGTTTAAGGACATGCTCTTGATGATAGGGTCTTTATGAATATATAGTAGTAGGGCATTAACGTGATCGTAAGTTTAGGGACATGCTCTTGATGGTAGGGACTTTATGAATATATAGTAGTAGGGCATTAACGTGATCTTAAGTTTAGGGACATGCTCTTGATGATAGGGTCTTTATGAATATATAGTAGTAGGGCATTAACGTGATCGTAAGTTTAGGGACATGCTCTTGATGGTAGGGACTTTAAGAATATATAGTAGTAGGGCATTAACGTGATCTTAAGTTTAGGGACATACTCTTGATGGTAGGGACTTTATGAATATATAGTAGTAGGGCATTAACGTGATCTTAAGTTTAGGGACATGCTCTTGATGGTAGGGTCTTTATGAATATATAGTAGTAGGGCATTAACGTGATCTTAAGTTTAGGGACATGCTCTTGATGGTAGGGTCTTTATGAATATATAGTAGTAGGGCATTAACGTGATCTTAAGTTTAGGGACATGCTCTTGATGATATAGGGACTTTATGAATATATAGTAGTAGGGCATTAACGTGATCTTAAGTTTAGGGACATGCTCTTGATGGTAGGGACTTTATGAATATATAGTAGTAGGACATTAACGTGATCTTAAGTTTAGGGACATGCTCTTGATGGTAGGGTCTTTATGAATATATAGTAGTAGGGCATTAACGTGATCTTAAGTTTAGGGACATGCTCTTGATGGTAGGGTCTTTATGAATATATAGTAGTAGGGCATTAACGTGATCTTAAGTTTAGGGACATGCTCTTGATGGTAGGGACTTTATGAATATATAGTAGTAGGGCATTAACGTGATCTTAAGTTTAGGGACATGCTCTTGATGATAGGGACTTTAGGAATATATAGTAGTAGGGCATTAACGTGATCTTAAGTTTAGGGACATGCTCTTGATGGTAGGGTCTTTATGAATATATAGTAGTAGGGCATTAACGTGATCTTAAGTTTAGGGACATGCTCTTGATGGTAGGGACCTTATGAATATATAGTAGTAGGGCATTAACGTTATCTTAAGTTTAGGAACATGCTCTTGATGATAGGGACTTTATGAATATATAGTAGTAGGGCATTAACGTGATCTTAAGTTTAGGGACATGCTCTTGATGGTAGGGTCTTTATGAATATATAGTAGTAGGGCATTAACGTGATCTTAAGTTTAGGAACATGCTCTTGATGGTAGGGTCTTTATGAATATATAGTAGTAGGGCATTAATGTGATCTTAAGTTTAGGAACATGCTCTTGATGGTAGGGACCTTATGAATATATAGTAGTAGGGCATTAACGTTATCTTAAGTTTAGGAACATGCTCTTGATGATAGGGACTTTATGAATATATAGTAGTAGGGCATTAACGTGATCTTAAGTTTAGGGACATGCTCTTGATGGTAGGGTCTTTATGAATATATAGTAGTAGGGCATTAACGTGATCTTAAGTTTAGGGACATGCTCTTGATGATAGGGACTTTATGAATATATAGTAGTAGGGCATTAACGTGATCTTAAGTTTAGGGACATGCTCTTGATGGTAGGGACCTTATGAATATATAGTAGTAGGGCATTAACGTGATCTTAAGTTTAGGGACATGCTCTTGATGATAGGGACTTTATCAATATATAGTAGTAGGGCATTAACGTGATCTTAAGTTTAGGGACATGCTCTTGATGATAGGGACTTTATGAATATATAGTAGTAGGGCATTAACGTGATCGTAAGTTTAGGGACATGCTCTTGATGATAGGGACTTTATGAATATATAGTAGTAGGGCATTAACGTGATCTTAAGTTTAGGGACATGCTCTTGATGGTAGGGTCTTTATGAATATATAGTAGTAGGGCATTAACGTGATCTTAAGTTTAGGGACATGCTCTTGATGGTAGGGACCTTATGAATATATAGTAGTAGGGCATTAACGTGATCTTAAGTTTAGGGACATGCTCTTGATGATAGGGTCTTTATGAATATATAGTAGTAGGGCATTAACGTGATCGTAAGTTTAGGGACATGCTCTTGATGGTAGGGTCTTTATGAATATATAGTAGTAGGGCATTAACGTGATCGTAAGTTTAGGGACATGCTCTTGATGGTAGGGTCTTTATGAATATATAGTAGTAGGGCATTAACGTGATCGTAAGTTTAGGGACATGCTCTTGATGGTAGGGACCTTATGAATATATAGTAGTAGGGCATTAACGTGATCTTAAGTTTAGGGACATGCTCTTGATGATAGGGACTTTATGAATATATAGTAGTAGGGCATTAACGTGATCTTAAGTTTAGGGACATGCTCTTGATGATAGGGTCTTTATGAATATATAGTAGTAGGGCATTAACGTGATCGTAAGTTTAGGGACATGCTCTTGATGATAGGGACTTTATGAATATATAGTAGTAGGGCATTAACGTGATCGTAAGTTTAGGGACATGCTCTTGATGGTAGGGTCTTTATGAATATATAGTAGTAGGACATTAACGTGATCGTAAGTTTAGGGACATGCTCTTGATGATAGGGACTTTATGAATATATAGTAGTAGGGCATTAACGTGATCGTAAGTTTAGGGACATGCTCTTGATGATAGGAACTTTAAGAATATATAGTAGTAGGGCATTAACGTGATCGTAAGTTTAGGGACATGCTCTTGATGGTAGGGACCTTATGAATATATAGTAGTAGGGCATTAACGTGATCTTAAGTTTAGGGACATGCTCTTGATGATAGGGACTTTATGAATATATAGTAGTAGGGCATTAACGTGATCTTAAGTTTAGGGACATACTCTTGATGGTAGGGTCTTTATGAATATATAGTAGTAGGGCATTAACGTGATCTTAAGTTTAGGGACATGCTCTTGATGGTAGGGACTTTAAGAATATATAGTAGTAGGGCATTAACGTGATCTTAAGTTTAGGGACATGCTCTTGATGATAGGGACTTTATGAATATATAGTAGTAGGGCATTAACGTGATCTTAAGTTTAGGGACATGCTCTTGATGGTAGGGACTTTATGAATATATAGTAGTAGGGCATTAACGTGATCTTAAGTTTAGGGACATGCTCTTGTTGATAGGGTCTTTATGAATATATAGTAGTAGGGCATTAACGTGATCGTAAGTTTAGGGACATGCTCTTGATGGTAGGGACTTTAAGAATATATAGTAGTAGGGCATTAACGTGATCTTAAGTTTAGGGACATACTCTTGATGGTAGGGACTTTATGAATATATAGTAGTAGGGCATTAACGTGATCTTAAGTTTAGGGACATGCTCTTGATGGTAGGGTCTTTATGAATATATAGTAGTAGGGCATTAACGTGATCTTAAGTTTAGGGACATGCTCTTGATGGTAGGGTCTTTATGAATATATAGTAGTAGGGCATTAACGTGATCTTAAGTTTAGGGACATGCTCTTGATGATATAGGGACTTTATGAATATATAGTAGTAGGGCATTAACGTGATCTTAAGTTTAGGGACATGCTCTTGATGGTAGGGACTTTATGAATATATAGTAGTAGGACATTAACGTGATCTTAAGTTTAGGGACATGCTCTTGATGGTAGGGTCTTTATGAATATATAGTAGTAGGGCATTAACGTGATCTTAAGTTTAGGGACATGCTCTTGATGGTAGGGTCTTTATGAATATATAGTAGTAGGGCATTAACGTGATCTTAAGTTTAGGGACATGCTCTTGATGGTAGGGACTTTATGAATATATAGTAGTAGGGCATTAACGTGATCTTAAGTTTAGGGACATGCTCTTGATGATAGGGACTTTAGGAATATATAGTAGTAGGGCATTAACGTGATCTTAAGTTTAGGGACATGCTCTTGATGGTAGGGTCTTTATGAATATATAGTAGTAGGGCATTAACGTGATCTTAAGTTTAGGGACATGCTCTTGATGGTAGGGACCTTATGAATATATAGTAGTAGGGCATTAACGTTATCTTAAGTTTAGGAACATGCTCTTGATGATAGGGACTTTATGAATATATAGTAGTAGGGCATTAACGTGATCTTAAGTTTAGGGACATGCTCTTGATGGTAGGGTCTTTATGAATATATAGTAGTAGGGCATTAACGTGATCTTAAGTTTAGGAACATGCTCTTGATGGTAGGGTCTTTATGAATATATAGTAGTAGGGCATTAATGTGATCGTAAGTTTAGGAACATGCTCTTGATGGTAGGGACCTTATGAATATATAGTAGTAGGGCATTAACGTTATCTTAAGTTTAGGAACATGCTCTTGATGATAGGGACTTTATGAATATATAGTAGTAGGGCATTAACGTGATCTTAAGTTTAGGGACATGCTCTTGATGGTAGGGTCTTTATGAATATATAGTAGTAGGGCATTAACGTGATCTTAAGTTTAGGGACATGCTCTTGATGATAGGGACTTTATGAATATATAGTAGTAGGGCATTAACGTGATCGTAAGTTTAGGGACATGCTCTTGATGGTAGGGACTTATGAATATATAGTAGTAGGGCATTAACGTGATCTTAAGTTTAGGGACATGCTCTTGATGATAGGGACTTTATCAATATATAGTAGTAGGGCATTAACGTGATCTTAAGTTTAGGGACATGCTCTTGATGATAGGGACTTTATGAATATATAGTAGTAGGGCATTAACGTGATCGTAAGTTTAGGGACATGCTCTTGATGATAGGGACTTTATGAATATATAGTAGTAGGGCATTAACGTGATCTTAAGTTTAGGGACATGCTCTTGATGGTAGGGTCTTTATGAATATATAGTAGTAGGGCATTAACGTGATCTTAAGTTTAGGGACATGCTCATGATGGTAGGGACCTTATGAATATATAGTAGTAGGGCATTAACGTGATCTTAAGTTTAGGGACATGCTCTTGATGATAGGGTCTTTATGAATATATAGTAGTAGGGCATTAACGTGATCGTAAGTTTAGGGACATGCTCTTGATGGTAGGGTCTTTATGAATATATAGTAGTAGGGCATTAACGTGATCTTAAGTTTAGGGACATGCTCTTGATGGTAGGGTCTTTATGAATATATAGTAGTAGGGCATTAACGTGATCGTAAGTTTAGGGACATGCTCTTGATGATAGGGACTTTATGAATATATAGTAGTAGGGCATTAACGTGATCTTAAGTTTAGGGACATGCTCTTGATGATAGGGACTTTATGAATATATAGTAGTAGGGCATTAACGTGATCTTAAGTTTAGGGACATGCTCTTGATGATAGGGTCTTTATGAATATATAGTAGTAGGGCATTAACGTGATCGTAAGTTTAGGGACATGCTCTTGATGATAGGGACTTTATGAATATATAGTAGTAGGGCATTAACGTGATCGTAAGTTT
Source organism: Dallia pectoralis (assembly GCA_029465975.1). Classification (NCBI taxonomy): domain Eukaryota; kingdom Metazoa; phylum Chordata; class Actinopteri; order Esociformes; family Umbridae; genus Dallia; species Dallia pectoralis. The sequence goes on along the minus strand of CM055747.1, from coordinate 15,139,384 downwards.
AGGGACATGCTCTTGATGGTAGGGTCTTTATGAATATATAGTAGTAGGACATTAACGTGATCGTAAGTTTAGGGACATGCTCTTGATGATAGGGACTTTATGAATATATAGTAGTAGGGCATTAACGTGATCGTAAGTTTAGGGACATGCTCTTGATGATAGGAACTTTAAGAATATATAGTAGTAGGGCATTAACGTGATCGTAAGTTTAGGGACATGCTCTTGATGGTAGGGACCTTATGAATATATAGTAGTAGGGCATTAACGTGATCTTAAGTTTAGGGACATGCTCTTGATGATAGGGACTTTATGAATATATAGTAGTAGGGCATTAACGTGATCTTAAGTTTAGGGACATACTCTTGATGGTAGGGTCTTTATGAATATATAGTAGTAGGGCATTAACGTGATCTTAAGTTTAGGGACATGCTCTTGATGATAGGAACTTTAAGAATATATAGTAGTAGGGCATTAACGTGATCGTAAGTTTAGGGACATGCTCTTGATGGTAGGGACCTTATGAATATATAGTAGTAGGGCATTAACGTGATCTTAAGTTTAGGGACATGCTCTTGATGATAGGGACTTTATGAATATATAGTAGTAGGGCATTAACGTGATCTTAAGTTTAGGGACATGCTCTTGATGATAGGGACTTTATGAATATATAGTAGTAGGGCATTAACGTGATCTTAAGTTTAGGGACATGCTCTTGATGATAGGGACTTTATGAATATATAGTAGTAGGGCATTAACGTGATCGTAAGTTTAGGGACATGCTCTTGATGGTAGGGTCTTTATGAATATATAGTAGTAGGGCATTAACGTGATCTTAAGTTTAGGGACATGCTCTTGATGGTAGGGACCTTATGAATATATAGTAGTAGGGCATTAACGTGATCTTAAGTTTAGGGACATGCTCTTGATGATAGGGTCTTTATGAATATATAGTAGTAGGGCATTAACGTGATCGTAAGTTTAGGGACATGCTCTTGATGGTAGGGTCTTTATGAATATATAGTAGTAGGGCATTAACGTGATCGTAAGTTTAGGGACATGCTCTTGATGGTAGGGTCTTTATGAATATATAGTAGTAGGGCATTAACGTGATCGTAAGTTTAGGGACATGCTCTTGATGGTAGGGACCTTATGAATATATAGTAGTAGGGCATTAACGTGATCTTAAGTTTAGGGACATGCTCTTGATGATAGGGACTTTATGAATATATAGTAGTAGGGCATTAACGTGATCTTAAGTTTAGGGACATGCTCTTGATGATAGGGTCTTTATGAATATATAGTAGTAGGGCATTAACGTGATCGTAAGTTTAGGGACATGCTCTTGATGATAGGGACTTTATGAATATATAGTAGTAGGGCATTAACGTGATCGTAAGTTTAGGGACATGCTCTTGATGGTAGGGTCTTTATGAATATATAGTAGTAGGACATTAACGTGATCGTAAGTTTAGGGACATGCTCTTGATGATAGGGACTTTATGAATATATAGTAGTAGGGCATTAACGTGATCGTAAGTTTAGGGACATGCTCTTGATGATAGGAACTTTAAGAATATATAGTAGTAGGGCATTAACGTGATCTTAAGTTTAGGGACATGCTCTTGATGGTAGGGACCTTATGAATATATAGTAGTAGGGCATTAACGTGATCTTAAGTTTAGGGACATGCTCTTGATGATAGGGACTTTATGAATATATAGTAGTAGGGCATTAACGTGATCTTAAGTTTAGGGACATACTCTTGATGGTAGGGTCTTTATGAATATATAGTAGTAGGGCATTAACGTGATCTTAAGTTTAGGGACATGCTCTTGATGATAGGAACTTTAAGAATATATAGTAGTAGGGCATTAACGTGATCTTAAGTTTAGGGACATGCTCTTGATGGTAGGGACCTTATGAATATATAGTAGTAGGGCATTAACGTGATCTTAAGTTTAGGGACATGCTCTTGATGATAGGGACTTTATGAATATATAGTAGTAGGGCATTAACGTGATCTTAAGTTTAGGGACATGCTCTTGATGGTAGGGTCTTTATGAATATATAGTAGTAGGGCATTAACGTGATCTTAAGTTTAGGAACATGCTCTTGATGATAGGGACTTTATGAATATATAGTAGTAGGGCATTAACGTGATCTTAAGTTTAGGGACATGCTCTTGATGATAGGGACTTTATGAATATATAGTAGTAGGGCATTAACGTGATCTTAAGTTTAGGGACATGCTCTTGATGATAGGGTCTTTATGAATATATAGTAGTAGGGCATTAACGTGATCGTAAGTTTAGGGACATGCTCTTGATGATAGGGACTTTATGAATATATAGTAGTAGGGCATTAACGTGATCGTAAGTTTAGGGACATGCTCTTGATGGTAGGGTCTTTATGAATATATAGTAGTAGGACATTAACGTGATCGTAAGTTTAGGGACATGCTCTTGATGATAGGGACTTTATGAATATATAGTAGTAGGGCATTAACGTGATCGTAAGTTTAGGGACATGCTCTTGATGATAGGAACTTTAAGAATATATAGTAGTAGGGCATTAACGTGATCTTAAGTTTAGGGACATGCTCTTGATGGTAGGGACCTTATGAATATATAGTAGTAGGGCATTAACGTGATCTTAAGTTTAGGGACATGCTCTTGATGATAGGGACTTTATGAATATATAGTAGTAGGGCATTAACGTGATCTTAAGTTTAGGGACATACTCTTGATGGTAGGGTCTTTATGAATATATAGTAGTAGGGCATTAACGTGATCTTAAGTTTAGGGACATGCTCTTGATGATAGGAACTTTAAGAATATATAGTAGTAGGGCATTAACGTGATCTTAAGTTTAGGGACATGCTCTTGATGGTAGGGACCTTATGAATATATAGTAGTAGGGCATTAACGTGATCTTAAGTTTAGGGACATGCTCTTGATGATAGGGACTTTATGAATATATAGTAGTAGGGCATTAACGTGATCTTAAGTTTAGGGACATGCTCTTGATGATAGGGACTTTATGAATATATAGTAGTAGGGCATTAACGTGATCTTAAGTTTAGGGACATGCTCTTGATGATAGGGACTTTATGAATATATAGTAGTAGGGCATTAACGTGATCGTAAGTTTAGGGACATGCTCTTGATGGTAGGGTCTTTATGAATATATAGTAGTAGGGCATTAACGTGATCTTAAGTTTAGGGACATGCTCTTGATGGTAGGGACCTTATGAATATATAGTAGTAGGGCATTAACGTGATCTTAAGTTTAGGGACATGCTCTTGATGATAGGGTCTTTATGAATATATAGTAGTAGGGCATTAACGTGATCTTAAGTTTAGGGACATGCTCTTGATGGTAGGGTCTTTATGAATATATAGTAGTAGGGCATTAACGTGATCGTAAGTTTAGGGACATGCTCTTGATGGTAGGGTCTTTATGAATATATAGTAGTAGGGCATTAACGTGATCGTAAGTTTAGGGACATGCTCTTGATGGTAGGGACCTTATGAATATATAGTAGTAGGGCATTAACGTGATCTTAAGTTTAGGGACATGCTCTTGATGATAGGGACTTTATGAATATATAGTAGTAGGGCATTAACGTGATCTTAAGTTTAGGGACATGCTCTTGATGATAGGGTCTTTATGAATATATAGTAGTAGGGCATTAACGTGATCGTAAGTTTAGGGACATGCTCTTGATGATAGGGACTTTATGAATATATAGTAGTAGGGCATTAACGTGATCGTAAGTTTAGGGACATGCTCTTGATGGTAGGGTCTTTATGAATATATAGTAGTAGGACATTAACGTGATCGTAAGTTTAGGGACATGCTCTTGATGATAGGGACTTTATGAATATATAGTAGTAGGGCATTAACGTGATCGTAAGTTTAGGGACATGCTCTTGATGATAGGAACTTTAAGAATATATAGTAGTAGGGCATTAACGTGATCGTAAGTTTAGGGACATGCTCTTGATGGTAGGGACCTTATGAATATATAGTAGTAGGGCATTAACGTGATCTTAAGTTTAGGGACATGCTCTTGATGATAGGGACTTTATGAATATATAGTAGTAGGGCATTAACGTGATCTTAAGTTTAGGGACATACTCTTGATGGTAGGGTCTTTATGAATATATAGTAGTAGGGCATTAACGTGATCTTAAGTTTAGGGACATGCTCTTGATGATAGGAACTTTAAGAATATATAGTAGTAGGGCATTAACGTGATCGTAAGTTTAGGGACATGCTCTTGATGGTAGGGACCTTATGAATATATAGTAGTAGGGCATTAACGTGATCTTAAGTTTAGGGACATGCTCTTGATGATAGGGACTTTATGAATATATAGTAGTAGGGCATTAACGTGATCTTAAGTTTAGGGACATGCTCTTGATGGTAGGGTCTTTATGAATATATAGTAGTAGGGCATTAACGTGATCTTAAGTTTAGGGACATGCTCTTGATGATAGGGACTTTATGAATATATAGTAGTAGGGCATTAACGTGATCTTAAGTTTAGGGACATGCTCTTGATGGTAGGGTCTTTATGAATATATAGTAGTAGGGCATTAACGTGATCTTAAGTTTAGGGACATGCTCTTGATGGTAGGGTCTTTATGAATATATAGTAGTAGGGCATTAACGTGATCGTAAGTTTAGGGACATACTCTTGATGGTAGGGTCTTTATGAATATATAGTAGTAGGGCATTAACGTGATCTTAAGTTTAGGGACATGCTCTTGATGGTAGGGTCTTTATGAATATATAGTAGTAGGGCATTAACGTTATCTTAAGTTTAGGGACATGCTCTTGATGATAGGGACTTAATGAATATATAGTAGTAGGGCATTAACGTGATCGTAAGTTTAGGGACATGCTCTTGATGATAGGGACTTTATGAATATATAGTAGTAGGGCATTAACGTGATCGTAAGTTTAGGGACATACTCTTGATGGTAGGGTCTTTATGAATATATAGTAGTAGGGCATTAACGTGATCTTAAGTTTAGGGACATGCTCTTGATGGTAGGGTCTTTATGAATATATAGTAGTAGGGCATTAACGTGATCTTAAGTTTAGGGACATGCTCTTGATGGTAGGGTCTTTATGAATATATAGTAGTAGGGCATTAACGTGATCGTAAGTTTAGGGACATGCTCTTGATGATAGGGACTTTATGAATATATAGTAGTAGGGCATTAACGTTATCTTAAGTTTAGGGACATGCTCTTGATGGTAGGGTCTTTATGAATATATAGTAGTAGGGCATTAACGTTATCTTAAGTTTAGGGACATGCTCTTGATGATAGGGACTTTATGAATATATAGTAGTAGGGCATTAACGTGATCGTAAGTTTAGGGACATGCTCTTGATGATAGGGACTTTATGAATATATAGTAGTAGTAGGGCATTAACGTGATCGTAAGTTTAGGGAAATGCTCTTGATGATAGGGACTTTATGAATATATAGTAGTAGGGCATTAACGTGATCTTAAGTTTAGGGACATGCTCTTGATGATATAGGGACTTTATGAATATATAGTAGTAGGGCATTAACGTGATCTTAAGTTTAGGGACATGCTCTTGATGATATAGGGACTTTATGAATATATAGTAGTAGGGCATTAACGTGATCTTAAGTTTAGGGACATGCTCTTGATGATAGGGACTTTATGAATATATAGTAGTAGGGCATTAACGTGATCTTAAGTTTAGGAACATGCTCTTGATGGTAGGGTCTTTATGAATATATAGTAGTAGGGCATTAACGTGATCGTAAGTTTAGGGACATACTCTTGATGATAGGGACTTTGTGATTTTTGCTTTGGGGCGGGGTTGGGGGGCCCTTGAGTCTTGTTGCCCTGGGCATAAAAAATTGTTAATCCGGCTGTGCCCTCTGGTAGTTCTTTTTAACCCTGTACTCCCTTGAGCTTATCTTAAACGCGAGACCACATAACTATGTTCATGAAAAGGCATAACTTAGATCCGGCTCGGTTAAACCAGGCGATTTTGCGCACTTACATGAATTATGTGGTCTCGGTGCCGAGTTGGGGTAGAGCTGGGTAAAGGCACGGGTAACATGTCACACTGATACCAAAACTAAACAGCTACTTTGTTTGACTACATGTTCTATGGTCGATTTCCTATTCACATGTCATCACTCTAATCTGAACTGACACACATTTCTCATTTCTTAGCACTGACATTGTATGCCATAAAACATAGTTAGGCATGAATGTTCATTGAGTAGAGAAGATAATAGTGTGTTTTATTCCTATGTTCAGATAACCTTAAGACACATGTCAGTTTGAGGCAAGTTGTCCCAATGTCCTTCATGTGACACAAACCCCAGTAGGCCTATACATAGAAACATAAAACATGTTAAACACCAATATGAAGTTGTGTAATAGGCTCTTATTATAGTATAACATTTTACTGTAAATGCATGATATAACATATATACGTGAATGTGTTTTGCCATAAGACTTTTTAAGCATTTTATCTGCAGCTTTATGTTCCATTATGATTTCCATAATTACTGTGAAACTATGTGCTGCCAGATTAAATAGTTCAGAGTAAAGTGGTCATGCCACTTGAATATAAATTATTTGCCCAAAACTGCATTTGGTTTGACATTTATACCGCTGTGATGTATTGTGCCAGGTAAATGGAACACAGTGTGACAAAATACTCCTCTCCTGTCCCGGTTCCTGGTCCACCAGGGACATCTAGTGGACTAGGAGGGTATTGGACTTAGTTATTTTAGGTTCAGCTGGTTTACATTGGGGATTTGGTGATTGTGTGTTTAAAAGTCATTGTATTTGGGATTCATATTTCCAGTAAACTATTTAGATATAGGTTAGTGGTTGTATTTTGAAGAGTGTTGCTGTTTGAATTACGTTTTGTGCAAAAAAGTCATAATGTTATGGCTGATCTGTGTATTTTACACCAGATTTCGATAAGATGGACGGTGAAACCTGGTCTCTCAAAGATTTGGACATTATCTGCAGTCAGCATTTCTTTAGAACAGTTTGACAAGACAGACAGTGCGGCTTTGACCAGGCATTGGTTTTTCCAAATCTACCACAGCATCTGCAGAAGGTAGGATAGCACCGCATCCTAGATAATTAACTACAATATATCTGTGTGTGTCGTATTTATACATAGAATGTCATATTTAAATTCCATCTAGTATTGCATTTTCTATGCTTCTTGCCTTGTTCCAAAAAATTTGGACAAGCAATTCCACAAACCATACTGCACCTCTGTTTGGGACCAGTAAACATTTAAAAGACCGAAATAATGGTCAAATGTGCATGAGGGTCAGGTTGTCCGCAGTTGTGAAACTCTAATTATCCCACACTTACTCCAAAATGCACGATGAAAACTGGAGACATAAATGAGACAACGTTGTTTGTGATACATGTTGGCATTACGTTGCATTCAGAACAATGCAGTAAACCTTTATTATACAACAGATTCCATCTCAAACAATATGAACCAAAACTACAATAGAATAGAGAAACATGTAAATATGAATACAAAAACAATATTAATGTAAATGAATATTAGTTTAGTAGGATATTAAAGCTTGCTCTTATGCACGCACGCACACACAACACACACAGTGGATATAAAAGTCACGATAACATCAAGACAAACATATCAGGCCTTTTTTTTTTACCTTCAATAATATGTTGTAACCACCAATACTTCAGCCGAAGACATATTTATAATTTCTCAGAAACTTTGTCAATGCCTTGGTTGCATAAGTCTGCACACCCTTTACAATAAGCGCTGGAACTGTGTTCAGATTTACCCAATTTTATCTTTACCTAAAAAAAGCTTTCAAAAAGTGTGTACTTCTGAGACAATAAATAAAATTATACTAAACCCAAATCCCTAACTCAGAGGCCACACACTCAGAGGCCACACACTCAGAGGCCACACACTCAGAGGCCACACACTCAGAGGCCACACACTCAGAGGCCACACACTCAGAGGCCACACACTCAGAGGCCACACACTCAGAGGCCACACACTCAGAGGCCACACACTCAGAGGCCACACACTCAGAGGCCACACACTCAGAGGCCACACACTCAGAGGCCACACACTCAGAGGCCACACACTCAGAGGCCACACACTCAGAGGCCACACACTCAGAGGCCACACACTCAGAGGCCACACACTCAGAGGCCACACACTCAGAGGCCACACACTCAGAGGCCACACACTCAGAGGCCACACACTCAGAGGCCACACACTCAGAGGCCACACACTCAGAGGCCACACACTCAGAGGCCACACACTCAGAGGCCACACACTCAGAGGCCACACACTCAGAGGCCACACACTCAGAGGCCACACACTCAGAGGCCACACACTCAGAGGCCACAAACACACGTCTTTCTTTTTCAGGCGGTAAACTCCTCACATGGTGCTTGCAGGATGGTCTTGGCGTCCAGTTCTTTGTCAGTTCCATTATGGTTAAAGGGCAGCAGGTCATAAATGCGATGATACAATGACCGGTTCACCATGGTTATGATAAACATCTCCACAATCATTAGCTGCTGACTGATCACTGCAGACAGACACAGACAGAGTCAGTCAGACAGGGTTGCAGGACTCAATCAAGTAATAGCTATTTTTCTTCTGTAATTTCTCTTCTGTAACTTACTTGTGCCACGGGCGACGGAGGAGAAAGGTGGAGAGCAGGCGATTGTGCCATTTAGTGCCAGGATGTTTATGATCGATGTTTGCAACTGACTGAGCACCAGCACCAACTAAACACACATAAACAGTGGATGTGAACGGACCTGCCAACCAAAAACAGTGCATTCTCACTTCTCAGCAATGGTACTAACTAGAAGTTTGGTGCATGATAGACTGATCTCACCTGGTACATGGCATATTGTGGGTGTGGTCTGACTCACCTGGTACATGGCATATTGTGGGTGTGGTCTGACTCACCTGGTACATGGCATATTTGGGTATAATCTTCACGCTCTTCAAGGTGCTGTTAATGTTCATGAACACGATTCCCACAGGCCAGAGTGAGACAATGGTGAGAACCCCAATGAATGGGTTAATCCAAATAGCCGTGCCTGTGATCTCCAGCTGGAACATGAAGACAACAACCAGGTAAACAGAGGCTAGGCTATAACACGAAGACAACAACCAGGTAAATAGAGGCTAGGCTAAAACACGAAGACAACAACCAGGTAAATAGAGGCTAGGCTAAAACACGAAGACAACAACCAGGTAAATAGAGGCTAGGCTAAAACACGAAGACAACAACCAGGTAAATAGAGGCTAGGCTAAAACACGAAGACAACAACCAGGTAAATAGAGGCTAGGCTAAAACACGAAGACAACAACCAGGTAAATAGAGGCTAGGCTAAAACACGAAGACAACAACCAGGTAAATAGAGGCTAGGCTATATATAGAGGACCTTCATGATAATTACAAACTAGGCTAAGGTTGGTTAAAGGGCAGCAGGTCCATGAGTGACAAACTCAACATGCTGTTGCAAACTGTATTTTCTCAAATATGTTGCAGTATTACTTACATCAGAAAGATCAAAGTTGCCATTGGTCCACAATATAATGGATATAATTGAGAGTACTGTCTTTAAGATGGCATACTGAAGAGCTCCTAGCTTCAGAAGGAATAGCAGGCGCCTGAAGGAAAACAGAGTTTTAATCAATGAGATCGATCGACACAAAGATTCCTCTGGCTGACGTGAGCATAAGTGACCGGTCTAGTGGCTGACCTGGGATCAATGTATGTTTCAGAATGGGTTCAACTTCAGCCTAATACCTTATAAAAGATAAATTATGTAATACATTCAATACATCTCTATTCATCTTCTCATAATGACCCTAGGTTTTATGACAAGCACCAGTTACTATGGTTGACCAAAGTTACTATGGTTACAGTGTGACTGGAACACGAGGCAAACAGAGACAGCAGCAGTTACTATGGTTACCGTGTGACTGGAACACGAGGCAAACAGAGACAGCAGCAGTTACTATGGTTACCGTGTGACTGGAACACGAGGCAAACAGAGACAGCAGCAGTTACTATGGTTACCGTGTGACTGGAACACGAGGCAAACAGAGACAGCAGCAGTTACTATGGTTACCGTGTGACTGGAACACGAGGCAAACAGAGACAGCAGCAGTTACTATGGTTACCGTGTGACTGGAACACGAGGCAAACAGAGACAGCAGCAGTTACTATGGTTACCGTGTGACTGGAACACGAGGCAAACAGAGACAGCAGCAGTTACTATGGTTACCGTGTGACTGGAACACGAGGCAAACAGAGACAGCAGCCGTTACCATGGTTACCGTGTGACTGGAACACGAGGCAAACAGAGACAGCAGCCGTTACTATGGTTACCGTGTGACTGGAACACGAGGCAAACAGAGACAGCAGCAGTTACTATGGTTACCGTGTGACTGGAACACGAGGCAAACAGAGACAGCAGCAGTTACTATGGTTACCGTGTGACTGGAACACGAGGCAAACGGAGACAGCAGCCGTTACTATGGTTACCATGTGACTGGAACACGAGGCAAACAGAGACAGCAGCAGTTACTATGGTTACCGTGTGACTGGAACACGAGGCAAACAGAGACAGCAGCAGCAACACGGTCCGGTAGTGATTGTGAACGTTTTCTGGGCGTTGCGCTTCAGGAAGGCTTCACTTCCTCCACTCTCTTCTATCAGCAGAACCAATACTTTATACACAACCACTGCAAAGTACCTAGAGAGAGTAGAAGAGGGTTTACGCTGTACACAAATAATGTGTGACTACATATGAAAGTCAGTTGGTCTGCACATTTAGGTGGTGTCCGGAAATGCTGGTTTGTGTTTGTCATTTAATGTTTTTTTTCCCCAGCCGTGCCAAATGTATGACCATATTAGAGACAGATCGCACAGACACATCGCACAGACACACAAATTTAATAAAAAAGCAAATTATGGACAAACTCATATTTGTTTAACAAACTACGAAAACAGAGATGGAGAAATGGGATGAGAGCAGAAGACGAAAACAGTGATGGAGAAAGGGGATGAGATAAGATGATGAAAACAGAGGCTAGTTAGTGAAACTTACGAATTAGAAGTCATATCTGTAAACATGGTAGCTCTTGGAATCCACATCCCAAAACATGCCATAGTTGCAATGACCTGAAATAGAGACAACACGATAATTACAGCCATCTATTCATAGTTGCAATGACCAAGATAATGGTTGTTCTTACCGGTGCCGCCCCACTGACCCACATAATGGTCGTACTGGTTCTGACCCACATAATGGTCGTACTGGTTCTGACCCACATAATGGTCGTACTGGTTCTGACCCACATAATGGTCGTTCTGGTTCTGACCCACATAATGGTCGTTCTGGTTCTGACCCACATAATGGTCGTTCTGGTTCTGACCCACATAATGGTCGTTCTGGTTCTGACCCACATAATGGTCGTTCTGGTTCTGACCCACATAATGGTCGTTCTGGTTCTGACCCACATAATGGTCGTACTGGTTCTGACCCACATAATGGTCGTACTGGTTCTGACCCACATAATGGTCGTACTGGTTCTGACCCACATAATGGTCGTACTGGTTCTGACCCACATAATGGTCGTACTGGTTCTGACCCACATAATGGTCGTTCTGGTTCTGACCCACATAATGGTCGTACTGGTTCTGACCCACATAATGGTCGTACTGGTTCTGACCCACATAATGGTCGTACTGGTTCTGACCCACATAATGGTCGTACTGGTTCTGACCCACATAATGGTCGTACTGGTTCTGACCCACATAATGGTCGTACTGGTTCTGACCCACATAATGGTCGTACTGGTTCTGACCCACATAATGGTCGTACTGGTTCTGACCCACATAATGGCTGTACTGGTTCTGACCCACATAATGGCTGTACTGGTTCTGACCCACATAATGGCTGTACTGGTTCTGACCCACATAATGTTCGTACTGGTTCTGACCCACATAATGGTCGTACTGGTTCTGACCCACATAATGGTTGTACTGGTTCTGACCCACATAATGGCTGTTCTTACCGGTGCCGCCCCACTGACCCACATAATGGTCGTTCTGGTTCTGACCCACATAATGGTCGTACTGGTTCTGACCCACATAATGGTCGTACTGGTTCTGACCCACATAATGGTCGTACTGGTTCTGACCCACATAATGGTCGTACTGGTTCTGACCCACATAATGGTCGTTCTGGTTCTGACCCACATAATGGTCGTTCTGGTTCTGACCCACATAATGGTCGTTCTGGTTCTGACCCACATAATGGTCGTTCTGGTTCTGACCCACATAATGGTCGTTCTGGTTCTGACCCACATAATGGTCGTACTGGTTCTGACCCACAAAATGGTCGTACTGGTTCTGACCCACATAATGGTTGTACTGGTTCTGACCCACATAATGGTTGTACTGGTTCTGACCCACATAATGGTTGTTCTTACCGGTGCCGCCCCACTGACCCACATAATGGTTGTTCTGGTTCTGACCCACATAATGGTCGTACTGGTTCTGACCCACATAATGGTCGTACTGGTTCTGACCCACATAATGGTCGTACTGGTTCTGACCCACATAATGGTCGTACTGGTTCTGACCCACATAATGGTCGTACTGGTTCTGACCCACATAATGGTCGTACTGGTTCTGACCCACATAATGGTCGTACTGGTTCTGACCCACATAATGGTCGTACTGGTTCTGACCCACATAATGGTCGTACTGGTTCTGACCCACATAATGGTCGTACTGGTTCTGACCCACATAATGGTCGTTCTGGTTCTGACCCACATAATGGTCGTTCTGGTTCTGACCCACATAATGGTCGTACTGGTTCTGACCCACATAATGGTTGTACTGGTTCTGACCCACATAATGGTCGTACTGGTTCTGACCCACATAATGGTCGTACTGGTTCTGACCCACATAATGGTCGTACTGGTTCTGACCCACATAATGGTTGTACTGGTTCTGACCCACATAATGGTTGTACTGGTTCTGACCCACATAATGGTTGTACTGGTTCTGACCCACATAATGGTTGTTCTTACCGGTGCCGCCCCACTGACCCACATAATGGTTGTTCTGGTTCTGACCCACATAATGGTTGTTCTTACCGGTGCCGCCCCACTGACCCACATAATGGTTGTTCTGGTTCTGACCCACATAATGGTTGTTCTTACCGGTGCCGCCCCACTGACCCACATAATGGTTGTTCTGGTTCTGACCCACATAATGGTTGTTCTTACCGGTGCCGCCCCACTGACCCACATAATGGTTGTCTTCTTGGGATGTGAGACATTTCTGTAGACAAACACACACTCCTCCAGGTACAGCAGTAATGACAGGGTGGACATAAGGGTCAAGACGGAGTACAGAGTCACACCAAACACATCGATCTCTATACAGAAGAGAGAAAGAATATCAGAGAGAGAAAGAAAGAATATCAGAGAGAGAGAGAAAGAATATCAGAGAGAGAGAGAAAGAATATCAGAGAGAGAAAGAGGGGGAAAGAAAGAGAAAGAGGGGGAAAGAAAGAGAAAGAAAGAGACAGAGAGAGAGAGACAGAGAGAGAGAGACAGAGAGAGAGAGACAGAGAGAGAGAGACAGAGAGAGAGAGACAGAGAGAGAGAGACAGAGAGAGAGAGACAGAGAGAGAGAGAGAGAGAGAGAGAGAGAGAGAGAGAGAGAGACAGAGAGAGACAGAGAGAGACAGAGAGAGACAGAGAGAGACAGAGAGAGACAGAGAGAGACAGAGAGAGACAGAGAGAGACAGAGAGAGCGATTGCAAAAGGGATGGAAGGGGAAAGACACAGATTGAAAGAAATTCAGTTGGAGGGAAATATTCCTACCGTTACATCAGATTCCTACCGTTTCATCCGATTCCTACCGTTACATCCGATTCCTACCGTTACATCAGATTCCTACCGTTACATCAGATTCCTACCGTTACATCAGATTCCTACCGTTACATCAGATTCCTACCGTTACATCAGATTCCTACCGATTACATCAGATTCCTACCGTTACATCAGATTCCTACCGTTACATCAGATTCCTACCGTTACATCAGATTCCTACCGTTACATCAGATTCCTACATCAGATTCCTACCGTTACATCAGATTCCTACCGTTACATCAGATTCCTACCGTTACATCAGATTCCTACCGTTACATCAGATTCCTACCGTTACATCAGATTCCTACCGTCATCAGATTCCTACCGTTACATCAGATTCCTACCGTTACATCAGATTCCTACCGTTACATCAGATTCCTACCGTTACATCAGATTCCTACCGTTACATCAGATTCCTACCGTTACATCAGATTCCTACCGTTACATCAGATTCCTACCGTTACATCAGATTCCTACCGTTACATCAGATTCCTACCGTTACATCAGATTCCTACCGTTACATCAGATTCCTACCGTTACATCAGATTCCTACCGTTACATCAGATTCCTACCGTTACATCAGATTCCTACCGTTACATCAGATTCCTACCGTTACATCAGATTCCTACCGTTACATCAGATTCCTACCGTTACATCAGATTCCTACCGTTACATCAGATTCCTACCGTTACATCAGATTCCTACCGTTACATCAGATTCCTACCGTTACATCAGATTCCTATCGTTACATCAGATTCCTATCGTTACATCAGATTCCTATCGTTACATCAGATTCCTATCGTTACATCAGATTCCTATCGTTACATCAGATTCCTACCGTTACATCAGATTCCTACCGTTACATCAGATTCCTACCGTTACATCAGATTCCTACCGTTACATCAGATTCCTACCGTTACATCAGATTCCTATCGTTACATCAGATTCCTATCGTTACATCAGATTCCTACCGTTACATCAGATTCCTACCGTTACATCAGATTCCTACCGTTACATCAGATTCCTACCGTTACATCAGATTCCTACCGTTACATCAGATTCCTACCGTTACATCAGATTCCTATCGTTACATCAGATTCCTACCGTTACATTTATGTAACCGTGATCTTACCTTAAACAGTAAGTCAAATAAATGACATTAGACCAAGACTTGGTGTCCACATCAGTTGCCACATTCCGTTTAGGTCTTTTAAATACGTTATTAATGTCAGGGAATGTTTTCAGGCAGGTATCAGGTAGTGGACACAGGCACAGAGACCGCTAATGGTTTTAATCCGAGCAGGCAAAACAGGATCTATCGCCGAACACTTAACGACAGAAATCACAAAACTCTCACGGAATCTAAAGACCAAGAAACAACCCACGAACCTCCATGCATCACGTAGCCTACAGTCAATTACAATGACCCGACTAACAGAAACCAACTAAACGAAATACAGGAAACTAATGAGCCGAAATAGAAAGCAGGTGTGAAACAAACCCAGGTGTTACAGATTGAAGACTCCCTCTCTACGCTGGCAGAGGGAGTACGAACTCCAGCATAGAGGAGGACAGATGTCCAAGTCTCACAATTAAGATAAATTACACATTTGTGGTAAATTAAAGTAGCCTAAATCGGACGTTAAAAATCCTCCCCGAGTTCCTAAACAGGTTTTTATAAAATGTAAAACAATAATAATAACTTATTAACTTATATTAATAATATTGGTCACTCACGGTGTATGACGTCGATAGCCAGCGGGGGTTCCTGTAAACAGGTGGGATGGATAGTGCTGTTAAGGTGGACTTGATCCAGATTCATGGTCCCTGGAAGTGGCAAAGACTAGCAGGTAGTGGAAGTATGCATGAAAGAAAACGACTTTATAGTTTCAGGAGTTACAAGGAAGCGCAGGGCAACAGGTTGAACTTTCCCCCCGGAATTAACTAGTGGGTAATTAGGTTAGTGAGCTATAGTGCATAGTTGTTTAATAGCTCAGTGAGTAAAACCTGCTGGGGTTTCTGGAGAGACAACCTCCCTGATAGCAGTCTGGTATTCAAGTCTGACCGCTACTGCAGTTTATCAGCAGAATTCAGACTGCCTTGAGTTTGCAGGGAATATATTCTATAAATGAAGAAGATCTTGAGTTGTTTTTTAAATAGCATTGTGTTTTCTTTTCCATGACACATTCAAGTTTGCTGGGCTGAATAATAGTTTTTTTTGTGTAGTCCTGACCTAGTGAAGGCTCTCTAAATACAGACAGGTCCCTACATGTTTATATCTAAATACAGACAGGTTCCTACATGTTTATATCTAAATACAGACAGGTTCCTACATGTTTATATCTAAATACAGACAGCTTCCTACATGTTTATATCTAAATACAGACAGCTTCCTACATGTTTATATCTAAATACAGACAGGTTCCTACATGTTTATATCTAAATACAGACAGGTTCCTACATGTTTATATCTAAATACAGACAGCTTCCTACATGTTTATATCTAAATACAGACAGCTTCCTACATGTTTATATCTAAATACAGACAGGTTCCTACATGTTTATATCTAAATACAGACAGCTTCCTACATGTTTATATCTAAATACAGACAGCTTCCTACATGTTTATATCTAAATACAGACAGCTTCCTACATGTTTATATCTAGATACAGACAGGGTCCTACATGTTTATATCTAGATACAGACAGGGTGCTACATGTTTATATCTAGATACAGACAGGGTCCTACATGTTTATATCTAGATACAGACAGGGTCCTACATGTTTATATCTAGATACAGACAGGGTCCTACATGTTTATATCTAGATACAGACAGGGTCCTACATGTTTATATCTAGATACAGACAGCTTCCTACATGTTTATATCTAAATACAGACAGCTTCCTACATGTTTATATCTAAATACAGACAGCTTCCTACATGTTTATATCTAAATACAGACAGCTTCCTACATGTTTATATCTAAATACAGACAGGTTCCTACATGTTTATATCTAAATACAGACAGCTTCCTACATGTTTATATCTAAATACAGACAGCTTCCTACATGTTTATATCTAGATACAGACAGGGTCCTACATGTTTATATCTAGATACAGACAGGGTGCTACATGTTTATATCTAGATACAGACAGGGTCCTACATGTTTATATCTAGATACAGACAGGGTCCTACATGTTTATATCTAGATACAGACAGGGTGCTACATGTTTATATCTAGATACAGACAGGGTCCTACATGTTTATATCTAGATACAGACTGGGTCCTTTATGTTTATATCTAAATACAGACAGGGTCCTTTATGTTTATATCTAGATACAGACAGGGTCCTACATGTTTATATCTAAATACAGACAGGGTCCTACATGTTTATATCTAGATACAGACTGGGTCCTTTATGTTTATATCTAGATACAGACAGGGTCCTACATGTTTATATCTAGATACAGACAGGGTGCTACATGTTTATATCTAGATACAGACAGGGTCCTACATGTTTATATCTAGATACAGACATGTTCCTGACTTTTTCTCTCTAGATATTTGCAGAAAGAGTCCTGCATATATCTAGAGAAATACATTCTGTTAGGGTTTCCTTTTGCCCACAAACTTTTGAGTAAATAGATCTCTCAATAAACAAGGACTTCTCTTGTGATTGATTTACTTCACACACACTAAATAATGACAGAGAGTTCATTCCCCTAAGAGAAGAAACACTCCATCTCTTTCAATTCCATCAGGGTTGTAATTACATTCCATTTAAGGGACTGTCCTTGAGAGACAAATCAGTGACACTCCAATGCCAAACGCTTGCAGAGACGGCCATATAAAACTGCCTGTTTATTTGGCCAATGCAAACACAGTGAACCTGAACAAATAGTGTGTCATCGTATTGAGGTAACAAACGTGATGTCTGTGATCTTCTGTGCATCTTTGTCACTGACTCCTGGTTCCTTGACCCCATGATGTGGGTGTGATTTGTTTTATACTCCAAAACTTTGCCCTCACTTTTGTCATAGATTTACCATATTACTAAATGACTCAAATGACTCATCTCCACTTGGCCTGTCACCTCGACTCTAATGTTAACCAGACCATGACCACATTCTGTAGTTTGTCAAGGACCCTGGGTTTAGCTGGCTTAGGATTTAAAAGGTCCCGTGCTGTCAAATGTGCAATTACTGGTTGTTTCATATTTCTACACTATGAATTCCACTTGAAATAACACTATAAACCTTAAATAGAAATCATGATCAAAACATACACTGGGCACAAACACAGGGCACAAACACAGGGCACAAACACAGGGCACAATCAGAGAGCACAAACACAGGGCACAAACACAGGGCACAAACACAGGGCACATACACAGAGCACAAACACAGGGCACAATCAGAGAGCACAAACACAGGGCACAAACACAGGGCACAAACACAGGGCACATACACAGGGCACAATCAGAGAGCACAAACACAGGGCACAAACACAGGGCACAAACACAGGGCACATACACAGGGCACAAACACTGGGCACAAACACAGGGCACAAACACAGGGCACAGAGCACAAACACAGGGCACAGAGCACAAACACAGGGCACAAACACAGGGCACAAACACAGAGCACAAACACAGAGCACAAACACATGGCCCAAACACTGGGCACAAACACAGGGCACATGCACAGGGCACATACACAGGGCACAAACACAGGGCACATGCACAGGGCACAAACACAGGGCACATGCACAGGGCACAAGCACAGGGCACATACACAGGGCACAAACACAGGGCACATGCACAGGGCACATACACAGGGCACAAACACAGGGCACATACACAGGGCACAAACACAGGGCACATGCACAGGGCACAAGCACAGGGCACATACACAGGGCACAAACACTGGGCACAAACACAGGGCACAAGCACAGGGCACAAGCACAGGGCACATACACAGGGCACAAACACAGGGCACATGCACAGGGCACTTGCACAGGGCACATACACAGGGCACATGCACAGGGAACAAACACAGGGCACATACACAGGGCACAAACACAGGGCACATGCACAGGGCACAAACACAGGGCACATGCACAGGGCACAAGCACAGGGCACATGCACAGGGCACATGCACAGGGCACTTGCACAGGGAACAAACACAGGGCACATACACAGGGCACAAACACAGGGCACATGCACAGGGCACAAACACAGGGCACATGCACAGGGCACAAACACAGGGCACATGCACAGGGCACATACACAGGGCACATACACAGGGCACATGCACAGGGCACTTGCACAGGGCACATACACAGGGCACATGCACAGGGAACAAACACAGGGCACATACACAGGGCACAAACACAGGGCACATGCACAGGGCACAAACACAGGGCACATACACAGGGCACAAACACAGGGCACAAGCACAGGGCACATGCACAGGGCACAAGCACAGGGCACATACACAGGGCACAAACACTGGGCACAAACACAGGGCACATACACAGGGCGCAAACACAGGGCACATGCACAGGGCACATGCACAGGGCACATACACAGGGCACATACACAGGGCACATGCACAGGGCACATGCACAGGGCACATACACAGGGCACATGCACAGGGCACAAACACAGGGCACATGCACAGGGCACAAGCACAGGGCACATGCACAGGGCACATGCACAGGGCACATACACAGGGCACAAACACAGGGCACATGCACAGGGCACTTGCACAGGGCACATACACAGGGCACATGCACAGGGAACAAACACAGGGCACATACACAGGGCACAAACACAGGGCACATGCACAGGGCACAAACACAGGGCACATGCACAGGGCACAAGCACAGGGCACATGCACAGGGCACATGCACAGGGCTCTTGCACAGGGAACAAACACAGGGCACATACACAGGGCACAAACACAGGGCACATGCACAGGGCACAAACACAGGGCACATGCACAGGGCACAAACACAGGGCACATGCACAGGGCACATGCACAGGGCACATACACAGGGCACATACACAGGGCACATGCACAGGGCACTTGCACAGGGCACATACACAGGGCACATGCACAGGGAACAAACACAGGGCACATACACAGGGCACAAACACAGGGCACATGCACAGGGCACAAACACAGGGCACATACACAGGGCACAAACACAGGGCACAAGCACAGGGCACATGCACAGGGCACAAACACAGGGCACATGCACAGGGCACAAGCACAGGGAACAAACACAGGGCACATACACAGGGCACAAACACAGGGCACATGCACAGGGCACAAACACAGGGCACATACACAGGGAACAAACACAGGGCACATACACAGGGCACAAACACAGGGCACATACACAGGGCACAAACACAGGGCACATGCACAGGGCACAAACACAGGGCACATGCACAGGGAACAAACACAGGGCACATACACAGGGCACAAACACAGGGCACATGCACAGGGCACATGCACAGGGCACATACACAGGGCACATGCACAGGGCACATACACAGGGCACATGCACAGGGAACAAACACAGGGCACATGCACAGGGCACAAACACAGGGCACATGCACAGGGCACTTGCACAGGGCACATACACAGGGCACATGCACAGGGAACAAACACAGGGCACATGCACAGGGCACAAACACAGGGCACATGCACAGGGCACATGCACAGGGCACAAGCACAGGGCACATAAACAGAGCACAAACACTGGTTTATACATTCTTATAGTTAAGCTATATGAATTCTACGTCAGTAGCTTGTGACATTAGGAACAAAAAAGTGTCACGTTATTTTTCATGATGCAGTTGCATGTAAATTAATAAACAGTTCATACACAAAGGTCTCAACTTTAGACAATCAGTGTTTGGTGGTACATACTGTTGGTACGAGCCGTTGGTCTGTAATAAATAGCTCTCTTATAACTGGCACTGTTACAACACGTTTTAAACATGCTGTGGTTTAGCCTCTTATTAAAAAACACAACTTAGGCCCATTTATAAATGATAATTCCAAAGTACTGGAAAAGATTGTTCCATCTCAGCTATCTTATTTTTTCAGTGTAAATAACGTGTTGGACAACCATCAGTCAGGTTTCAGAACACCATATCACAGATACATAATGTGTTGGACAACCATCAGTCAGCACCATAACACAGAAACACAATGTGTTGGACAACCATCAGTCAGGTTTCAGAACACCATATCACAGAAACACAATGTGTTGGACAACCATCAGTCAGGTTTCAGAACACCATATCACAGATACATAATGTGTTGGACAACCATCAGTCAGGTTTCAGAACACCATAACACAGAAACCTCTTAAGGTTGATCATGTAATCCTCCTGGATTACCTTGGGTGTTACACTAAAATGTGGGGCTCTTGTGCACAAGGACTATTGCAAATCTAAAATCCTTCCTGTCTCAAAAGGACTTACAGATTGTTATACATAC
Organism: Dallia pectoralis; assembly: GCA_029465975.1. Taxonomy (NCBI): domain Eukaryota; kingdom Metazoa; phylum Chordata; class Actinopteri; order Esociformes; family Umbridae; genus Dallia; species Dallia pectoralis. The sequence continues at coordinate 15,117,859 of CM055747.1, read as the reverse complement.
ACTTATATTGTCTCAAATTGGTTATTGTAATTATTTGTATTCTGTGGTATAAACTGCCCATCATCAGGTCATCATCAGGTCACCACCAGGTCATCACCAGGTCACCATCAGGTCATCACCAGGTCACCATCAGATCATCACCATCAGGTCATCACCAGGTCATCACCAGGTCACCATCAGATCATCACCATCAGGTCATCACCAGGTCACCATCAGATCATCACCATCAGGTCATCACCAGGTCATCACCAGGTCACCATCAGATCATCACCATCAGGTCATAACTAGGTCACCACCAGGTCATCATCATCAGGTCACATTCAGGTCATCACCAGGTCATCAACGGGTCGTCACCAGGTCACCATCAGGTCACCATCAGGTCATCACCAAGTCATCAACATCAGGTCGTCACCAGGTCATCAATGGGTCGTCACCAGGTCATCATCAGGTCACCATCAGATCATCAACGGGTCGTCACCAGGTCACCATCAGATCATCAACGGGTCGTCACCAGGTCACCATCAGGTCACCATCAGATCATCAACGGGTCATCACCAGGTCACCATCAGATCATCAACGGGTCGTCACCAGGTCACCATCAGATCATCAACGGGTCGTCACCAGGTCACCATCAGATCATCAACGGGTCGTCACCAGGTCACCATCAGATCATCAACGGGTCGTCACCAGGTCATCATCAGATCATCAACGGGTCGTCACCAGGTCATCACCAGGTCACCATCAGATCATCAACGGGTCGTCACCAGGTCACCATCAGATCATCAACGGGTCGTCACCAGGTCATCAACGGGTCGTCACCAGGTCACCACCCACCACTGAGACATTTAAGTCTCGTCTTAAAACAGATTTTTTTATTGCCCCAGATTCTTTGCCTATCAGGTCAGTTCAGAGACCTGTTTTCATAACTGTCTTGTTTGTATCATTGTATGTTTTGATGAAGGCAAAAACCACAAGTGGATCTCCCATCAGAAGGCAAAAACCACAAGTGGATCTCCTAACAGGAGGCAGAAACCACGAGTGGATCTCCTAACAGGAGGCAGAAACCACGAGTGGATCTCCTAACAGGAGGCAGAAACCATGAGTGGATCTCCTAACAGGAGGCAGAAGCCACGAGTGGATCTCCTAACAGGAGGCAGAAGCCACGAGTGGATCTCCTAACAGGAGGCAAAAACCATGAGTGGATCTCCTAACAGGAGGCAGAAGCCACGAGTGGATCTCCTAACAGGAGGCAAAAACCATGAGTGGATCTCCTAACAGGAGGCAGAAGCCACGAGTGGATCTCCTAACAGGAGGCAAAAACCATGAGTGGATCTCCTAACAGGAGGCAGAAACCACGAGTGGAACAGGGCAGTGACTTCTGGCGTACATCAATACGCTTTTAATACGGCTTTAAAAACATGTGGGTTCTGTTAAATCACATTTAATAACATTAGATCATGCATTCTGTGGCCCAGTGAAATGTAGCTGCTTGTGTGGGAGTCCAGGAGAAGTTTGGTATACTGAGCTGGGAACGACTAACTAAAAAACACAAGTGCATTTGTAATCCCACCTTCAGTCTCTCATCACAGCTCTAGTCTGGTTGATCCTGGGACTAACTAGGTTCAGTCTCTCATCACAGCTCTAGTCTGGTTGATCCTGGGACTAACTAGGTTCAGTCTCTCATCACAGCTCTAGTCTGGTTGATCCTGGGACTAACTAGGTTCAGTCTCTCATCACAGCTCTAGTCTGGTTGATCCTGGGACTAACTAGGTTCAGTCTCTCATCACAGCTCTAGTCTGGTTGATCCTGGGACTAACTAGGTTCAGTCGCTCATCACAGCTCTAGTCTGGTTGATCCTGGGACTAACTAGTTAGTTTATCTAAAAATGACAATCAGCCTATTTGCATTTAAACAACATGTATTGTAAACGTACCCAATGTATTGTGATTAGCTATAAAATACTTAATAACACATTAATATGTAAGACAGGGTAACACAATATAAGAAAACAATAAACATGCACTCAGATTAAAAAAACCCACACACATGGCTCATTTAAAAATAGAAACATAATTTCAAATATTTAAAGTAAAACAAGTGAATGTTGAGCATTTGTGATCACCTCATATCTCACGACATTATAATAAAGTGATCAATCTGAAATATGACACTCATCGTTATGAAAGAAAGCAGCTGTTAGGATGAAAAATGTTCCGCTTTACATTTTGTTCAAATCTGCCACCTTTACATAATCTCTGAACAGTAACAAAGTACGATGCAAAAATTGAAGATAGAAAATTGGCATAGTGAGCTTTGTTGTAATGCTTGGTGGTGTGCTTGTTGTAATGCCTGGTGGTGTTTTCTTGTAATGCTTTGTGCTGTGTTTTGTGGTGTGCTTTGTTGTAATGCTTTGTGGTGTGTTTTGTGGTGTGCTTTGTTGTAATGCTTGGTGGTGTGCTTTGTTGTAATGCTTGGTGGTGTGCTTTGTTGTAATGCTTTGTGGTGTGCTTGGTGGTGTGTTTTGTTTTAATGCTTTGTGGTGTTTTGTGGTGTGCTTTGTTGTAATGCTTGGTGGTGTGCTTTCTTGTAATGCTTGGTGGTGTGCTTTGTGGTGTGTTTTGTGGTGTGCTTGGTGGTGTGTTTTGTGGTGTGCTTTGTGTTGTGCTTTGTTGTGTGCTTGGTGGTGTGTTTTGTGGTGTGCTTTGTGTTGTGCTTTGTTGTGTGCTTTGTTGTGTGCTTGGTGGTGTGTTTTGTGTTGTGCTTTGTTGTGTGCTTTGTGGTGTGCTTGGTATAGTGGAAACAAGTCGCTAACACAGACTAAACTCAAATTCAATACATTTCTCAAGAAAGATTGAAGAAAATATTACGTTAACGTCTATATAAGCGAAAGCTTAACCAAAAACTTAAACATCATACAGATCTGTTATAAAAGGAATACAACACATTTGAAAACATAATATGGTGATGCTGACAATTTCTTTTTTGAAATGACAGAACTTTTTTTTAAAGCTTGAAAACAAATACTTAGTGTAGAGCAATAAGAGTGCCAAGCAGAAACATGTTATAGCTAGCAACCGATTTAACACCTTTTAAAATGTGTTGATTCCCAACTGCCTAGAGAAAAGCAGTACATAGATCACCAATGAAGACTAGAAATAAAAGTTAAAGGTTAGGAAATCTCCTAGAATTATTTGGGTCATATCAGTGTACCACTGACTGTGTTGGAGCAAACATGCCCAGTTTAGAGTTGTACACAGAAACACTCCATATAAAGTCATGACACCAGGTCGCCCAGCCTTTCAGAATGTTGGACAAGGAACGGAAATGTTTCTAAACCTAATTCAGCCGCCCGCCCACCTCTGAAATTCTGATGGGCTGGGTTCCAATTTCAGTTGGACATTATGTGCAGCTGCCAATTAAAATAATGTAATACTTTAAGAAATGACACATGCCAAGGTAAAATATTTACTACGGCAATGTACTAAACCTTTGTCCTTCAATAAAACGGAATGAAGATCTGAACAATCTGAATTCTTAACAAATTGACTAAAGGCACAATGCACATTTAATCATAAAATCGGCAGATGAAACTGCTAAACGCTTGTGTTTTATGTTACGATGGGAAACAGCAGTTGAAACTGCTAAACGCTTGTGTTTTATGTTACGATGGGAAACAGCAGTTGAAACTGCTAAACGCTTGTGTTTTATGTTACGATGGGAAACAGCAGATGAAACTGCTAAACGCTTGTGTTTTATGTTACGATGGGAAACAGCAGATGAAACTGCTAAACGCTTGTGTTTTATGTTACGATGGGAAACAGCAGATGAAACTGCTAAACTCTTGTGTGTTATGTTACGATGGGAAACAGCCGTTGAACTTATCTGGTGTGGCAATTATACGTTTCGTTTTTACAACAGCATCTTTAGTGTCCCAAAAATAATCCAAATGCACTCTTCACTTTAAGAGATGAAACTGAGCGGAGAAGGTTCTGGCAATAGGATGTAACGAAGCCTTGGTTGGTATAAACATACTGTAGGGAGCGTCCTGTAAAAATAAACGTTTAGCGCCCTCTACAGGGTTGATATGTAAAGTGCATACAGTACACACAAGAAAAAACAAGAAAATCGCTTTCAGGACATCAAGATAAAAGTTGTTTTCCTAAGGCTGTACCCAATCAAACACTCCAACTGTGATTTTAAAGACACAACAAAAGTCATTGTTTCCAGTAAATCTAGAGAATACCTGTAATGTCATTATATTCCAGCACTGTTCCCAACATAATCTGACCAATGTGAAGTGTTTTCCTTTTTTTGGCTCGAATAAAAGAGCCGTCCAAGAGATTAGTGAAATTAAAACAAAAAAGCTTGTGGTTTGTCTTTGGTTAGCAGCAAAGACAATGCTTTGGGTAGAGTCTGCATGTGTTTTGGTTAGAACCAAGATGGAGGAAGAGAGCAGATGAATGGTCTTCTGACCAATGTAGTGTCAACGACAGTCCAGCTTGTGTTCATTGTAACAGAAACACTGTCCAGAAGAAAACGTAAAGACAAAAACAAACATAAGTCCATACTGGAGCGGTTATTCAACATTGGTCCCAGTTATAACTTTCAGTAGAAATAGAGATTCTGCTGGTTGAAAGGCATCCCAGTCTGCTGGACTGTCTGCTGGACCGTCTGCTGATCAAAGCAGGTGTGGATCATCTCCTGCCTATTTAAGGTCTGCAGGACTTCAGCTGGACTCATCTGTAGTGTCACCTGATCTATGACTCACTCTCCATGGTAACAGTGACCGTCTCATCTGAAACACAAAAGTGAGAGGGTGAGAGAGAGGTCCATGCAGGGTGACTGGATCTCCATATCTATAAGGGATCTCCGTATCTGTGAGGGATCTCCGTATCTATAAGGGATCTTTAAGGGATCACCATATCTATAAGGGATCTCCATATCTACAAGGGATCTCCATATCTACAAGGGATCTCCATATCTATAAGGGATCTCCGTATCTATAAGGGATCTCCATATGTATAAGGGATCTCCATATGTATAAGGGATCTCCGTATCTATAAGGGATCTCCGTATCTATAAGGGATCTCCGTATCTATAAGGGATCTCCATATCTATAAGGGATCTCCATATCTATAAGGGATCTCCATATCTATAAGGGATCTCCGTATCTATAAGGGATCTCCATATCTATAAGGGATCTCCATATCTATAAGGGATCTCCGTATCTATAAGGGATCTCCATATCTATAAGGGATCTCCGTATCTATAAGGGATCTCCGTATCTATAAGGGATCTCCATATCTATAAGGGATCTCCGTATCTATAAGGGATCTCTATATCTATAAGGGATCTCCGTATCTATAAGGGATCTCCGTATCTATAAGGGATCTCCATATCTACAAGGGATCTCCATATCTATAAGGGATCTCCATATCTATAAGGGATCTCCATATCTATAAGGGATCTCCGTATCTATAAGGGATCTCCATATCTATAAGGGATCTCCATATCTATAAGGGATCTCCGTATCTATAAGGGATCTCCGTATCTATAAGGGATCTCCATATCTATAAGGGATCTCCATATCTATAAGGGATCTCCGTATCTATAAGGGATCTCCGTATCTATAAGGGATCTCCATATCTATAAGGGATCTCCGTATCTATAAGGGATCTCCGTATCTATAAGGGATCTCCGTATCTATAAGGGATCTCCGTATCTATAAGGGATCTCCATATCTATAAGGGATCTCCGTATCTATAAGGGATCTCCGTATCTATAAGGGATCTCCGTATCTATAAGGGATCTCCATATCTATAAGGGATCTCCGTATCTATAAGGGATCTCCATATCTATAAGGGATCTCCGTATCTATAAGGGATCTCCGTATCTATAAGGGATCTCCATATCTATAAGGGATCTCCGTATCTATAAGGGATCTCCGTATCTATAAGGGATCTCCGTATCTATAAGGGATCTCCGTATCTATAAGGGATCTCCGTATCTATAAGGGATCTCCATATCTATAAGGAATCTCCGTATCTATAAGGGATCTCCGTATCTATAAGGGATCTCCGTATCTATAAGGGATCTCCGTATCTATAAGGGATCTCCGTATCTATAAGGGATCTCCGTATCTATAAGGGATCTCCGTATCTATAAGGGATCTCCATATCTATAAGGGATCTCCGTATCTATAAGGGATCTCCGTATCTATAAGGGATCTCCATATCTATAAGGGATCTCCGTATCTATAAGGGATCTCCGTATCTATAAGGGATCTCCATATCTATAAGGGATCTCCGTATCTATAAGGGATCTCCATATCTATAAGGGATCTCCGTATCTATAAGGGATCTCCGTATCTATAAGGGATCTCCGTATCTATAAGGGATCTCCATATCTATAAGGGATCTCCGTATCTATAAGGGATCTCCGTATCTATAAGGGATCTCCATATCTATAAGGGATCTCCGTATCTATAAGGGATCTCCATATCTATAAGGGATCTCCGTATCTATAAGGGATCTCCATATCTATAAGGGATCTCCGTATCTATAAGGGATCTCCATATCTATAAGGGATCTCCGTATCTATAAGGGATCTCCGTATCTATAAGGGATCTCCATATCTATAAGGGATCTCCGTATCTATAAGGGATCTCCATATCTATAAGGGATCTCCATATCTATAAGGGATCTCCGTATCTATAAGGGATCTCCATATCTATAAGGGATCTCCATATCTATAAGGGATCTCCGTATCTATAAGGGATCTCCATATCTATAAGGGATCTCCATATCTATAAGGGATCTCCGTATCTATAAGGGATCTCCATATCTATAAGGGATCTCCGTATCTATAAGGGATCTCCGTATCTATAAGGGATCTCCATATCTATAAGGGATCTCCATATCTATAAGGGATCTCCGTATCTATAAGGGATCTCCATATCTATAAGGGATCTCCATATCTATAAGGGATCTCCAAATCTATAAGGGACCTCCGTATCTATAAGGGATCTCCATATCTATAAGGGATCTCCGTATCTATAAGGGATCTCCGTATCTATAAGGGATCTCCGTATCTATAAGGGATCTCCATATCTATAAGGGATCTCCGTATCTATAAGGGATCTCCGTATCTATAAGGGATCTCCATATCTATAAGGGATCTCCGTATCTATAAGGGATCTCCATATCTATAAGGGATCTCCGTATCTATAAGGGATCTCCATATCTATAAGGGATCTCCGTATCTATAAGGGATCTCCATATCTATAAGGGATCTCCGTATCTATAAGGGATCTCCGTATCTATAAGGGATCTCCATATCTATAAGGGATCTCCGTATCTATAAGGGATCTCCATATCTATAAGGGATCTCCATATCTATAAGGGATCTCCGTATCTATAAGGGATCTCCATATCTATAAGGGATCTCCATATCTATAAGGGATCTCCGTATCTATAAGGGATCTCCATATCTATAAGGGATCTCCGTATCTATAAGGGATCTCCGTATCTATAAGGGATCTCCATATCTATAAGGGATCTCCGTATCTATAAGGGATCTCCGTATCTATAAGGGATCTCCATATCTATAAGGGATCTCCATATCTATAAGGGATCTCCGTATCTATAAGGGATCTCCATATCTATAAGGGATCTCCATATCTATAAGGGATCTCCATATCTATAAGGGACCTCCGTATCTATAAGGGATCTCCGTATCTATAAGGGATCTCCATATCTATAAGGGATCTCCGTATCTATAAGGGATCTCCATATCTATAAGGGATCTCCATATCTATAAGGAATCTCCGTATCTATAAGGGATCTCCATATCTATAAGGGATCTCCGTATCTATAAGGGATCTCCATATCTATAAGGGATCTCCATATCTATAAGGGATCTCCGTATCTATAAGGGATCTCCATATCTATAAGGGATCTCCGTATCTATAAGGGATCTCCATATCTATAAGGGATCTCCGTATCTATAAGGGATCTCCATATCTATAAGGGATCTCCGTATCTATAAGGGATCTCCATATCTATAAGGGATCTCCATATCTATAAGGGATCTCCGTATCTATAAGGGATCTCCGTATCTATAAGGGATCTCCATACCATTCCGGTCTGAGGTACCATCCAGGTTGTCCTCATTGTGATGGATGTTGTTTCCAATGATCAGCTTGGTGCTTGTTGAACCATCTACAGCGCTGCAGGACACCAAGGCATGAGTTAATGGATCACGTCATTCACAAAGCCAAGAATGAAAATGAAACCATGACTGACCTGTTTCCATTGATGTGGAGACCAACAGCCAGCTGCTCAGGATCCAAGTTCACCAACCGAGTGACAAAACTGTGACCGTCACCATGGCTGAGAGAGGGACACAGAGAGGAACTCCAAACCTATGGTTTCTATAGATTTACCACAGGATTGACTAAGACTGAACAAACATGCTTAAAGCTCCTACCAATTTGGTGGATGTGTGTCTTACCTGCTGTAAATGGGTAACAACCAATACTTCTTTTCGTCGCCAAAAACCTCAGTCACGTTTCTACTAAAGCTGAGTGAGAAGCCATTTTTGTCCGGTCCGTTTCTGAACACAGGAGCCCTGAATGCCTCTGAAAAAACAGACCACTAATATGACGAAAACAACAATATACCAAAAACATCATAAAGGTGTCAACAATCAATGAAGACAACAGTGGTTGATTTTGCACAGTCAATGTACCTATTGTGGTCCTATTCTTTCCCACTAGCCAGAGGTGGTAGCTGAAAAGTGACAGGATGCTGATGAAGAACATGGCCGCCACAAAAAACAGAAACAACACGTGAAATTTGGCGTGAGTGTCAGGCAGCTGATTCTAGGGAGAGAAGAGAGGAACACATTAGAGATGTCAAACTCTGTGTCAGCACAGTAAAGTTCAACAGATAATCTGTGTCAGCACAGTAAAGTTCAACAGATAATCTGTGTCAGCACAGTAAAATTCAACAGATAATTCACGGTTAATAATTCAAGTCACACAGCGTTTAATTTGTTAATGGGTCAGTGAATGGTACTATAAACAGTACAAAACCCATGGTTGTTGGTTTAAATATGCAAATGAGGACATGCTAAACAAGCAGCCTCGTCCTACTCCACAGTTGACACTGGAACCCAGATGACACTGGAACCCAGATGACACTGGAACCCAGATGACACTGGAACCCAGATGACACTGGAACCCATAGGACACTGGAACCCATAGGACACTGGAACCCATAGGACACTGGAACCCATAGGACACTGGAACCCATAGGACACTGGAACCCATAGGACACTGGAACCCATAGGACACTAGAACCCATAGGACACTAGAACCAATAGGACACTAGAACCCATAGGACACTGGTTATTCATCGTCACAAGCAGGGTTCCATTAAACACAGGACAAAGGCCCTAGTCTCACCACTCAAGGAGGAACAGACAACAGCTTTTGTCGCAGAACAACAGTGTTTGACACGAGAGTCCTTAAACAGAGTATTGTTCTTACAAAAGACAGAAAGAAGCCCTGTCAATGGCCCTTTACAGACGGGTATTATCTGGCCTGACATTCACTTGCTGTTAGTAACAGGCCACCCTGAGACGCGACCTGAGGCGCGACCTGAGGCGCGACCTGAGGCGCGACCTGAGGCGCGACCTGAGGCGCGACCTGAGGCGCGACCTGAGGCGCGACCTGAGGCGCGACCTGAGGCGTGACCGGAAACATGCATGAAGTCGCATTTTACCTGAGGACAATCTCCAACAGACCTCCTTCGGCAAAGCTTTAATCAGAGTGTTAAGAAAGAGACAGGAAGTTAGGACAGAGTGTTAAGAGACAGACAGGAAGTTAAGGCACAGTGTTAAGAGACAGGCAGGAAGTTAGGGCACAGTGTTAAGTGACAGACAGGAAGTTATGGCACAGTGTGCATCCGTGTTACAGAGATTACACATGAAGGCAAGCAGGACCAAACACTACAGCCAGCAGATCATTACCTAATGTAACCATACAGGTAAATACAAACTGGATTCCAAAACGTTAAATGTACACGACCATTCACAAGTTTGGGGTCACTTTGAAATGTCCTTTGTGTCTAATAAAATAACAGAAGGGTAGTGTAGACATAGTTAATGTTGTAAATGAGTGGGAGGCCCCGGTACACAACTAAACAAAAGTTTGAGAAACAGTCAAAAGATGCTTAAATCAAAAGATGCTTAATGTCAAACATGGTGGAGGCAATGTAATTGTCTGGGGGTGCTTTGGTGGTGGTAACGAGGCAGATTTGTACAAGATAATGGGGATTAGACAAACCATGCCGGTGCTTGATTAGAGCCAAATTCCTCCTACAACAGGACAATATTTATAACTGTTTAGGGAAAAAGCAGTAAGGCCAATCCAACTTGTGGGAGCTGCTTCAGGAAGCACAGGGTAAAATCTGTTCACGTCACCATAACATATCGACAACGAGAATGTCAAAGGTCTGCACAAATGGAATTGCTGCAAACTGAGAATTATTGGACGAAAGCAGGTTTAAAGGACCCAATTGTCATTTCAATAAATTATTATTTCCAACCTAATTAATTAATACTTTCCGGTACATTTTTCTAGATTTCCTATTTAATCTCATGTATCATGAAAACAAGGACATTTCTATGTCACCCCAATACTTTGGAACAGTGTACAGAAAAGAATAATAATAAGTTAGTCAATTTCATCCGAAATGCAGAGTGCTTCTATGTGGTGGTGTGTGTTTATGTGTGTGCGTGCGTGTATGTGTGCGTGTGTGTGTGCGTGCGTGTATGTGTGCGTGTGTGTGTGTGTGTGTGTGTGTGCGCGCGTGTACAGGACTTGTGCAACACTCAATGACTACGGTCTGAAAGGGAAAGTGGTACTTACTGTCCAGAATTTGATGAAATACTGCAGGACCGTAGCAGCGATGAACACACAATACAACATGGAGTAGGCCAGAAATAACACAAAGAACTTGTAGTTGGAAAATCCAACACAGTTATTAACCCTGTGTGAGAAATCAGGAGAGAAACACAGGAGAAAGAGGGGAAGAGCTGTGAGAAACAAGAGAGAGACGTAGATATGCAGAGGCAACTATTTGTCTCTTGTCTGATAGAATGAAGGCATTACACAATATCTATACATGAGAGCTTACTAATCGATTTTACTTTGCTGTTTAAACTAAAAAGGTAACTTACGTCACACAGGATCAGATTAAAAATCAGCCAGAACAAATTTGCTGAGGCAGTAGAATGTGTCAACTGATCCAATCACTGACAAGTTAGTATTAACCATGGAGTTCAAAAGAGCAGAGGCCTTTAGTGGAGAAGTATGGGCATGTGGTAATACTATACATCTGAATACAATATACACCATCTACTGTTTGTTCTACTTCACAAAAGACACAAGTGTTAGAAAATGTAATCAAATCCAACAGCAACAAACCCATTATATCTGCTAGGCTAAATACAGTACCCATTACATCTGCTAGGCTAAATACAGTAGGCCTACCCATTATATCTGCTAGGCTAAATACAGTACCCATTACATCTGCTAGGCTAAATACAGTACCCATTACATCTGCTAGGCTAAATACAGTACCCATAATATCTGCTAGGCTAAATACAGTACCCATTACATCTGCTAGGCTAAATACAGTACCCATAATATCTGCTAGGCTAAATACAGTACCCATTACATCTGCTAGGCTAAATACAGTACCCATAATATCTGCTAGGCTAAATACAGTACCCATTACATCTGCTAGGCTAAATACAGTAGGCCTACCCATTATATCTGCTAAGCTAAATACAGTACCCATTACATCTGCTAGGCTAAATACAGTACCCATTATATCTGCTAGGCTAAATACAGTACCCATTATATCTGCTAAGCTAAATACAGTACCCATTATATCTGCTAAGCTAAATACAGTACCCATTATATCTGCTAAGCTAAATACAGTACCCATTATATCTGCTAGGCTAAATACAGTACCCATTACAACTGCTAGGCTAAATACAGTACCCATTACATATGCTAGGCTAAATACAGTACCCATTACATATGCTAGGCTAAATACAGTACCCATTACATCTGCTAGGCTAAATACAGTACCCATTACATATGCTAGGCTAAATACAGTACCCATTACATCTGCTAGGCTAAATACAGTACCCATTATATCTGCTAAGCTAAATACAGTACCCATTATATCTGCTAAGCTCAATACAGTACCCATTACATCTGCTAGGCTAAATACAGTACCCATTACATATGCTAGGCTAAATAAAGTACCCATTACATATGCTAGGCTAAATACAGTACCCATTATATCTGCTAAGCTCAATACAGTACCCATTACATCTGCTAGGCTGAATACAGTACCCATTACATCTGCTAGGCTAAATACAGTACCCATTACATATGCTAGGCTAAATAAAGTACCCATTACATATGCTAGGCTAAATACAGTAGGCCTACCCATTATATCTGCTAAGCTAAATACAGTACCCATTACATCTGCTAGGCTAAATACAGTACCCATTATATCTGCTAGGCTAAATACAGTACCCATTACATCTGCTAGGCTAAATACAGTAGGCCTACCCATTATATCTGCTAAGCTAAATACAGTACCCATTATATCTGCTAGGCTAAATACAGTACCCATTATATCTGCTAAGCTAAATACAGTACCCATTATATCTGCTAAGCTAAATACAGTACCCATTATATCTGCTAGGCTAAATACAGTACCCATTATATCTGCTAGGCTAAATACAGTACCCATTACATCTGCTAGGCTAAATACAGTACCCATTACATCTGCTAGGCTAAATACAGTACCCATTACATATGCTAGGCTAAATACAGTACCCATTACATCTGCTAGGCTAAATACAGTACCCATTACATCTGCTAGGCTAAATACAGTACCCATTACATCTGCTAGGCTAAATACAGTACCCATTACATCTGCTAGGCTAAATACAGTACCCATTATATCTGCTAAGCTAAATACAGTACCCATTATATCTGCTAGGCTAAATACAGTACCCATTACATATGCTAGGCTAAATACAGTACCCATTATATCTGCTAGGCTAAATACAGTACCCATTATATCTGCTAGGCTAAATACAGTACCCATTATATCTGCTAGGCTAAATACAGTAACCATTATATCTGCTAGGCTAAATACAGTACCCATTATATCTGCTAGGCTGAATACAGTACCCATTACATCTGCTAGGCTAAATACAGTAACCATTACATCTGCTAGGCTAAATACAGTACCCATTATATCTGCTAGGCTAAATACAGTACCCATTACATTTGCTAGGCTAAATACAGTACCCATTATATCTGCTAGGCTAAATACAGTAACCATTACATCTGCTAGGCTAAATACAGTACCCATTACATCTGCTAGGCTAAATACAGTACCCGTTACATATGCTAGGCTAAATACAGTACCCATTATATCTGCTAGGCTAAATACAGTACCCATTACATCTGCTAGGCTAAATACAGTAACCATTACATCTGCTAGGCTAAATACAGTACCCATTACATCTGCTAGGCTAAATACAGTACCCATTACATCTGCTAGGCTAAATACAGTACCCATTATATCTGCTAGGCTAAATACAGTACCCATTACATCTGCTAGGCTAAATACAGTACCCATTACATATGCTAGGCTAAATACAGTACCCATTATATCTGCTAGGCTAAATACAGTACCCATTACATCTGCTAGGCTAAATACAGTAATAGGTAGTTATGTAGATTTGTGACCCGTTGCCATGACAGAGGATCACAAGTTCGATTGAGCACAAACACATACTGTAATCATGATGAGTATTTTTCTCTAGATTTTGCCCTCTCAATCAAACTCAATCGCACAAATATTACATTAACATAAAGAAATGCCTTAATCCCGCATGAATGTCTTTGTAGGCAGTATTTGATTAATACATATATTCATATTTCCCACTTGCTTTGGCGATGTAAACATTGATTACCATTGAAATAAAACCCTTTATTGGGAACAACATACCAGGGACAGTGATGATCCATCTTCAGTACACACCTGAGAGAAAGAGAGAGAAACAAAAGAGTTTAAATATGTAGCTGATGCTTTTAACAGCCACTCCAACCCAACATTGCATCTGAGCTGAACCCCACAGTGGTGGAGTATCGCACCTGAGCTGAACCCCACAGTGGTGGAGTATCGCACCTGAGCTGAACCCCAGTGGTGGAGTATCGCATCTGAGCTGAACCCCAGTGGTGGAGTATCGCACCTGAGCTGAACCCCCCAGTGGTGGAGTATCGCACCTGAGCTGAACCCCAGTGGTGGAGTATCGCAGCTGAGCTGAACCCCACAGTGGTGGAGTATCGCACCTGAGCTGAACCCCAGTGGTGGAGTATCGCAGCTGAGCTGAACCCGACAGTGGTGGAGTATCGCACCTGAGCTGAACCCCACAGTGGTGGAGTATCGCACCTGAGCTGAACCCCACAGTGGTGGAGTATCGCATCTGAGCTGAACCCCACAGTGGTGGAGTATCGCACCTGAGCTGAACCCCACAGTGGTGGAGTATCGCACCTGAGCTGAACCCCAGTGGTGGAGTATCGCATCTGAGCTGAACCCCAGTGGTGGAGTATCGCACCTGAGCTGAACCCCCCAGTGGTGGAGTATCGCACCTGAGCTGAACCCCAGTGGTGGAGTATCGCAGCTGAGCTGAACCCCACAGTGGTGGAGTATCGCACCTGAGCTGAACCCCAGTGGTGGAGTATCGCAGCTGAGCTGAACCCGACAGTGGTGGAGTATCGCACCTGAGCTGAACCCCACAGTGGTGGAGTATCGCACCTGAGCTGAACCCCACAGTGGTGGAGTATCGCATCTGAGCTGAACCCCACAGTGGTGGAGTATCACACCTGAGCTGAACCCCACAGTGGTGGAGTATCGCACCTGAGCTGAACCCCACAGTGGTGGAGTATCGCACCTGAGCTGAACCCCACAGTGGTGGAGTATCGCATCTGAGCTGAACCCCACAGTGGTGGAGTATCGCATCTGAGCTGAACCCCACAGTGGTGGAGTATCGCATCTGAGCTGAACCCCACAGTGGTGGAGTATCGCATCTGAGCTGAACCCCACAGTGGTGGAGTATCGCATCTGAGCTGAACCCCACAGTGGTGGAGTATCGCATCTGAGCTGAACCCCACAGTGGTGGAGTATCGCATCTGAGCTGAACCCCACAGTGGTGGAGTATCGCACCTGAGCTGAACCCCACAGTGGTGGAGTATCACACCTGAGCCCCCACAGTGGTGGAGTATCGCACCTGAGCTGAACCCCACAGTGGTGGAGTATCGCACTGAGCTGAACCCCACAGTGGTGGAGTATCGCATCTGAGCTGAACCCCACAGTGGTGGAGTATCGCATCTGAGCTGAACCCCACAGTGGTGGAGTATCGCATCTGAGCGCCTGACTGAGTGGTGGAGTATCGCATCTGAGCTGAACCCCACAGTGGTGGAGTATCGCACCTGAGCTGAACCCCACAGTGGTGGAGTATCGCACCTGAGCTGAACCCCACAGTGGTGGAGTATCGCACCTGAGCTGAACCCCAGTGGTGGAGTATCGCAGCTGAGCTGAACCCGACAGTGGTGGAGTATCGCACCTGAGCTGAACCCCACAGTGGTGGAGTATCGCATCTGAGCTGAACCCCACAGTGGTGGAGTATCGCACCTGAGCTGAACCCCACAGTGGTGGAGCACATTTCACAGGTGGAGCAGTGGTGGAGTAACTCACATTTCACAGGTGGAGCAGTGGTGACAGCGGTCTGGTTTGATCACCTGACAGTGGTCACAGTAACGGACGGCTGTGGGGAAAACATCACACACACAAAACATGGAACATGGTTAAATCCTAGTCTCATTATGACTACACGCTAGCCGGGTTCTGTCTACACGCCAGCCGGGTTCTGACTACACGCTAGCCGGGTTCTGACTACAAGCCAGCCGGGTTCTGACTACACGACAGCCGGGTTCTGACCTCCTGTCCCGGTCCGGGTGTAGACAGGTAATCCGATGGCCACCTTCTTCAGGATCTCCTGCTGTGCCTCCAGTTGCCCCTCCTTCTCGTACAGCTCCTTCTCCGATTTGGGTAGTCCGAACTAGCGGGAAGGGGAGGGGGGGTGTAATAACAGGGGAGTTACTACACATGTGGGAGTGTTGTGCAGGGTAATTACAGAGTGCCAGGGTTAGAGTGGAACTGCCCTGCCTACTGCCCAGCCCACATGCTGTTTGGTGTGGAGGCTACATCAAACACACACACACACACAGACACATTCTTTATATACCTCTTTAGGGGGGCAGGCAGGCCAGCTGCAGACACACACAGACACACGCACAGACACACACACACACAGACACACTCACAGACACACACATTCTTTATATACCTCTTTAGAGGGGCAGGCAGGCCAGCTGCAGACACAGACACACACACTCACAGACACACACATTCTCCATTTACCTCTTTAGGGGGACAGGCAGGCTGACTGCAGATACACACAGACACACACACAGACACACACACAGACACACACACACACACACACACACACACACACACACACACTCTACATATACCTCTTTAGGGGGACAGGCAGGCTGACTGCAGATAGTCTTCCAGTAGGACCAGATGAACATGACGAAGAACAAGTGAAAGACCAGCAGGTATGATACTGTTAAAGAGAAGAGACCGTTCATTTGGGAAACACAGTCAAACCCATATGACAACACAAACCTGTGTCCTGTAAACACATGAGCTGGTCTGGTGACAAAACAGTGGGACTTACTTTTTTCTGCATTATTCGGGATTGTAACTGTAAAATATAAAAGAGAATAGAGCGAGAGAAAGAGAAGAGGATTTTAGAGGGGGTGTCTGATGGCACATCTGCTGGGTACAGTACCAACCTCACATTATCTAACCCTCCCCCCATTAGCTGCCTGGCACCACCAGTGGGGAACTGCCCCTTTACAGAGGGCTTCACAGAGGGCTTCACATGCCCTGGTTAAGGGATGCCCCTGACAAAGGCTACTCACTGACTAACTGTCATCCATTATATATAACAAAACACAACCCTCCCAATAACATGACAAAACAGTTTTTTCACAGAACCAGTTAGGTCAGTTCACAGCTAGAATAATTGGTCAGCTGTACTTGCATAACAGCATGTGGGCCCAAGCTGGCATGACAACAAATTAAACAAAATAAGGAACTGATTTAGGTCAAAGGTCAGAAGAGAATCAATTGCAGACAGGGAAGTGACAACTGTTTAATTGTTTAGTTCGGACCGAATTAATACTTCGGAGGCCAGATCTCGCAAAAGATCCTGTCTTGAACTGGCTGTAGAACTGAAAACACATTTTAAAACGTGACATCTAGTTATTTACACTGGATGATTGTCTAACAATCCACATTATATTTAACCCTAGAAACAAATAAATTTCCCAGAATGCATTGGTTTGACATTTCACAATAAAATATAGAAACCTTAAATTCCTTGACAATATCAAAAATTGCTGTCTCACACTTTTGAGGTTTAATAAAAATATTTTTTCAATTGTAAATAAATTGCTTAGTAAGAGATGGCAAATGTTCTTCAAAAAAGTATGAACTAACTTATAGATGTCTTAGTTTAAAAAATGATACCTACTATAATGGCAATTTATTTTACATTTTGTTCCATGTAGTGAGTTGCATATTTGAAATAAAAAAATGTGTGGGGCTGAATTTACTCTCATAACATAATTCATGCTCTACTATGCAAATAGATATTGTAACCCAGGTAAATCAACGGGACATTTAAAAATACAAGTATTTAGATTAAAGTTTATTTGATAGTGATTGATTGAATGAAAGAGCTTGAAACAATATTCTCTCTATAATAACCAGGGATGTAGATGGTTTCACGTCTGCCCATTTCCTTATAGCAACTAAATAAGCACCAGAAAGTAGCTTGGGTTTCATTTAAGTAGCGATTATACAATTATCATTTATAATTATTAATGATCTTTTAGACATTCCTTAACCACATTAATTAACCATTCTGTTGTATTCCTTTATTCCTCTGAGTTACACACAGGCTCCAGCACAGCCAGTATCAGTCTGGAAACTTAGTTTCAATGAAGAAACAAACCATTCATCTACTTTTATAAA
Source organism: Dallia pectoralis (assembly GCA_029465975.1). NCBI lineage: Eukaryota > Metazoa > Chordata > Actinopteri > Esociformes > Umbridae > Dallia > Dallia pectoralis. The sequence continues at coordinate 15,099,584 of CM055747.1, read as the reverse complement.
GGGTAATAGTATACTTACAGACACAGAGCTCCACGACATATGCATAATAAGACCAGCCAACGACCAGATTGATAAAAATAACAGGTATCCAGGCTAAACTCCGCTGACAGCACCTCAGTACGTGATACGGCGCCATCTTTAATCCGCCTGCGGAACTAGTGCCGTGACGTCATCAACAGTGCTCTTTGTGAACAAAGAGGGACTCTTCTCTCCATCAGATGATATCACCACACATCTGTAATTCACCACACATCTGTAAATCACTACACATCTGTCAATCACTACACATCTGTCAATCACTACACATCTGTCAATCACCACACATCTGTAATTCACCACACATCTGTAAATCACTACACATCTGTCAATCACTACACATCTGTCAATCACTACACATCTGTCAATCACTACACATCTGTCAATCACTACACATCTGTAAATCACTACACATCTGTAAATCACTGGACTTCTGTACAGTTGTTGGTAGTTGAACTGTGAATTCACAGGAATATTCTATTTTATTAAATTGTTGAATGTTGTTTGCTTAGGTTATTTCGGTAATTTATTTGCCGATTATTTACAGTAACTAACACTAAAACTGTGTTTGAACAAAAAAATGTCCCCAATCCATAAACACTTGTTTTTTTTTTTTACAAACATTTCCATCATTCATTCAGCCTTGCTAAACATTAAACCCAACTTTCTTTGCAACGCACAATTTTAACAATGTTATTTACTGTCATCTGGCAAAATCTCAAGTGTTGATGAATAACTGTGCAAAACGGCAAACGGCAAAAATTATCATACTTTAGCATCATGAAAATGTCAAAATTGAATATGGGTAGTAGTGTTGTTGTAAAAAACAATCTGTGGATTCTGAAGGAAAAGTTTGATTTATATGACAGACAATACAGTTTTTAGTATAATATTACATTTTGTGGAAAATATTTTAATAACATTGTCGAGTTTTTTAGATTTGTTCACAGTGCGGAGCTATTTCCTAAAACTGTAAAATAGATTCCCCTTACCAAAGTGGTTAACGATCATTTTTCATTCTTCTTCATCTATCAACATGAAAAACAGAGATTTTGACCTGGTCTCCAAATCATCTGTGTTTGGTTGTGGATAGAGATAGAAGACATGACAAGACATGCAAATAATGCAGCACCTTAAGGTCTATTTGTTCAGTCCATCCGGAAAGTATTCAAAGAGCTACACTTGTTCTGCATTTTGTTAAGTTACAGGTTTCTCCCATTCTTCTTTGCAGAACCTCTCAAGCTCCATCAGGTTGGATGGGGAGCATTAGTGCACAACCATTTTCAGATCTCTCCAGAGATGTTCAATCAGGTTCAAGTCTGGGCTCTCTCTGAGTTGTCCCAAAGCCACTCCTTTGTTATCTTTGCTGTGTGCTTAGGGTCGTTGACCTGTTGGAAGATCGAGCTACCCCAGTCTGAGGTCTAGATCGAGCTACCCCAGTCTGAGGTCTAGATCGAGCTACCCCAGTCTGAGGTCTAGATCGAGCTACCCCAGTCTGAGGTCTAGATCGAGCTACCCCAGTCTGAGGTCTAGATCGAGCTACCCCAGTCTGAGGTCTAGATCGAGCTACCCCAGTCTGAGGTCTAGATCGAGCTACCCCAGTCTGAGGTCTAGATCGAGCTACCCCAGTCTGAGGTCTAGATCGATCTACCCCTGAAATCAACTGCCCTAATCCTTATCTTAAACTGAAATCAACTGCCCTAACTCTTCACTTAAACTGAAATCAACTGCCCTAACCCTGATCTTAAACTGAAATCAACTGCCCTAATCCTTATCTTAAACTGAAATCAACTGCCCTAACCCTTATCTTAAACTGAAATCAACAACCCTAACTCTTAACTTTAACTGAAATCAACTGCCCTAACCCTTATCTTAAACTGAAATCAACTACCCTAACTCTTAACTTAAACTGAAATCAACTGCCCTAACCCTTATCTTAAACTGAAATCAACTGCCCTAACTCTTCACTTAAACTGAAATCAACAGCCCTAACCCTGATCTTAAACTGAAATCAACTGCCCTAATCCTTATCTTAAACTGAAATCAACTGCCCTAACCCTTATCTTAAACTGAAATCAACTACCCTAACTCTTAACTTAAACTGAAATCAACTGCCCTAACCCTTATCTTAAACTGAAATCAACTGCCCTAGCCCTTATCTTAAACTGAAATCAACTGCCCTAATCATTGTCTTAAACTGAAATTAATTGCCCTAACCCTTATCTTAAACTGAAATCAACTGCACTTTATTTCTGCTGTTGTTGTTTTTACTTCCTTCACATTAAATCTCCCTCAAGCTGATTCCTTAAAGGCCAGTACTTCTTTCTCTCTCCAGCAGAGGGAAGTAGTCTAAAGACACAAACACACCGGCAACCTGACCTATTTGTGCCCACAGCCATGACAATATTGCAGATTAACTAAATCAACAAAATATATCAACATGCTATATTTACAAAGGGTGTGCAAATACAAACACATAAGTCAAACACTGGCTACTCCTACTATCACAATATCACAATATCACACACATGTCATTGCACAATTGATTGCATAAAAAATATTAATCCTAACCATAAACTCCTTTATTACTCATAACTTTTTTTTTTTTTTTTAATGAAACAATATCCCCTGTCAATCAGCAAGATTTCTGGCTCCCCGTTGTGTTTTATGCAGGTAACGAGCTGAGATTATGAGCACTCTTTTCCGTGTTACCTGTTTCTGATTCTGCTTCAGTTCTTCCTGTTTCCGTTCCTGACCTCGAGCCTGCCCAACCCCTGGTAGGCTACTAGTTTACGTTTCCTGCTTTGATCATTGCCTATCCACGACCACTAACCAGCCTACATCTTTAATAAACACTGGTTTTACGTTATCTGGTCTCCGCCTCTGTGTCTGCACTTGGGTTTTGGTTATAATGGCAGTTTTTTCAGGGCAAAATGTACGAGCCGTTTCCCTCAGAACAAGCACAATATGGTTGCCACAGAGATGACGCCATCTTCACATCGAAGCTGTTTCTTTGAGTTTTTCCTCACCTCCTCCCCTGGCACCTGTGCTCCTAACACATGCTCTGTGTCCCTCCCAGTGTAGTACCTGTTTGTCTCTAAGTTAATCTTTGTGCTGCTTTTGCTGGCATGCTGTTCTGTCTAAAGGGTTCTGGTAAAAAAAAAAATGTGTTTACCTACACTCTCAGAAAAAATGGTTCATTAGGGTTCTATGTAGAAGAACGTTTTTCCATAGAAAGGGCGTTTAAATTCTTCATAGAATGTGCGCGTGCCACACAGTTGAGCTGCACTTAACCTGCCGTTATTTTCCAACAAACTAAAGGTGAGTTAAAAGACTGACATAGTTTTATAAATGCAAATAATATTTGTTGATAAATGTTATCTGTTTTTATCATGGTATTTGTTTGAACCGTGTGTATGGCAAGTGTCTATGTTATATATAACAAATATACCTTAAATCTTCGTGTACACTATAAAGTATACAGGTGGCTACGGCTGTTAACGGTTACTGCTAGCGTTACGTTAGACTAATTACGTACAGTGCTTACCGGTCTAAGGATGATTGTTAGCTTGGTGAATAAATGTGTAGTTACGGATATTTAGCTATTTTTTTCAAAACATGGAGTTAATGTCATATCTATGGTTAAGATGAAATCAATGAGCCACAAGAGTCCGTAGTTTACAGTGATTTCAGATCACCTCAGAGCGCGTTAGGCACGACGTCCGTTAGGCAAGACCGTGTTTCAACATAAGTAAGCTACTGTACATTTATAGCGATACATTTGACCTAGTAAGTGTATTGAAAACATTTACTCCTGCCTATATTGACTAATCTGCTTAAGTTAGGATATTATTACTACCATTATCCTGTTTTATATAGCCTATATATATATATATATGCGTATACCGGTATAATGTATTCGTGTGTGTGGTCATATCTTCAAGATGCTCTCAATGTGCAAAAAAGCGCAGCAATACTGATTCTGCCGATCCTATTCAAGGAGAGCTCCAAGTTGCTTTACTGTTTAAATGAGGTATGTGTTGAATCTTTACCTTATCAGTTTGCATTGTCAATTGCATACAGTATATAGCTATAGCTTTAATTCTATGTGGATGTTCTTTACATCGTATTTCTTTTACTTATAGGAACCAACAAGCTCATTCCCAACCATCACATTCCATGATGCAGAGAATCCCCTCCTTGCTGTAAAAGCATCCATAAAGATGGATGGAGTCACCATCACAAGTGTTTTGGTTGGAATACCCTAAAAAGATTAAACACACACTCTCATTTATAGAACATTTTTTGTTCAAACTAGAACATGTTAATAATAGACTGTATTCCGGTGCTCATACAATCTGCTTTCAGAGTGAATAATAAAATTGATGTAAATAGTTGCCAATTTTTTTAGCCTACAGGCACTGTACATACACTGTTACATTACTTATAGTGTTGTACTTAGGCTACTTATACTGTCATTTGTTTTTGCTGGTTGCTTTTAGTCACTCTTATATTTAGCAATGTAGCCTACAATATATATTGTGTATAGTTATTTTTTGTACTATTTTTGGATGATCAATACAGTCAATTTGAAACCACCTTTCTTGTCTTTTTCTTCTATTTGCAATAGGTTGGTAGTGGCAAAGGGTATGTTATTGTATCTAAATATTAGAAGTGAGCAATAGTATAAACACACTTCATATCAGTATTACATTATATTATTATACTAGACTCAGTATTGTAACAGAATTATTAAAATGTTGTGGCCAACCAATGCAATATGTCAATATATTGATTAAACATAAAAGGTTCTATAAAGAACCATTTTGTTTAGCAACAAGGGTTCCTTCCTAATGAACCCTCTGAAATGGTTCTATATAGAACCTTTTGAGGGTGCCAAATACCTACCAAGCAATAGAACCCTTAAAGGTTCTATAGAGAACCATTTTGTTTAGCAAAAAGAGTTCCTTTAAATGAACTGTCTGAAATGGTCTAGATAGAACCTTTTGAGGGTGCCAAATATGTACCAAGCTATAGAAACCTTAAAGGTTCTATATAGAACCGCTTATTCTTTGTGTGTAGACTTTGTTTTACCTAAGTGGAGCCAAAAAGAGTAGCAAGAAGGGTTCTTAAGAAGGGAAACAGAGAGGTGTGTGAAAGATGGAGACGGGGTGTAGCAT